>VZTE01000778.1:1430312-1474574 GCA_013397775.1 Eulacestoma nigropectus | reverse complement strand
CCCCCCACCCCCCTTCTCTAGACTTTAGTTTACACATTTTGGGGCCTGGTGTTCTTGAAGTGCAAACCTAGAGAGGCTTTATGTCTAAGCAGCATGAGAGAACAGCAGCTAACAGGCCACACGAAACTTCAGAGTTACACCCTAGGCAGTACAGGATTTGAAAAATATAGAAGTTAAAACCTAAGGCATCACCACCTGCTTGAAAGCAAGAGCCTGCAGGCATCTTCTGAGAGCCGGGTTCACTTTTCTCAATGTGCTAAGCTGACCTTTGCTGCATCAGGCCCAGGAACTCCCTGCTCACCAGGACTTGGGTCCAGGCTGTCTTCTGCAGCCAGTGCTGTGCCCTCTTCTGCCCGGAAAGCACCTTCTTTGGCTCTGGCAGCAACTCATCCTCCTTCTTGGAGCTGGGCCAGTGGGCAGCCACAAACAGCAGTGGCCCCAAGACGAAGGAGGAAGAGGAGGCTTGTGATGAAATGGTTGAACCATTCCCCTGGCTGGCTTCAGCCTGTAGTGCCTGGACACTTCATTTGTTGTTTTGCACTTCTCTGGCAGGGCAGGAGAGCTGATGATCCCTGCTAGGACATGGTGTGAACACTGGGGACAAGCTGCACTACAGCTATGAGTCTAAAATGAACTTTTTCCCCTGTCTGCCATCAGTGAAGGATTTTTCTATGACAAACTCTCGGGTACTAATAGCCTGTCTGGTAGCAGTGGAAGGAGTAGCAGAGCAATTTCCAGTAGCTCTGGGCAAATTCAGTAATATTAAAATTAAAAAAACCGTAAGAGCTCATTCAAAAAATGTTGGCAACTGAAGCTCAGAAGACATAAGGAAGAGACTCCCCAGAAGCTTCCTTCAACCACAGGTCCCAAGAGAAGAGGATCCAACTCTGCAGTGAGAAGATCCATGCATCTGCATGGGATTCAAATGGAGTCAACTTCATTGCAAATCAAGTTGTCAGGCAGGTCCCTCAGTATCTCTCTCCCTCCCACAGCTCAGTCTCCACACTGTCATTACTGCAGGCGGCTCTACCCTTCCCACCTCCTGCTGGAGTCATTAAAGGAGTGCCAAACATGCCAGCACAAATGTGTCACCCTCACCCTGCACTGCCTGGTGCCCTCAAAACAATTCCTGGTGCCTTCAGCAGAATTCTGTGGATGAGCAGAGAAGAGGAGCCTGGGGAAGGTACTGACGGGCACTTCGGTGTTGAGTCCCAGACCAGGGACCTGCAGCCCACAGCTACCAGCTGAAGGAAACACCTGAGGAGCAAATGCATCCCCCAGAGGTACCTGCTGTTTGCAGGCAGGTGGGAGTGATGCTCCTCTGGCTATGCCGAGACCTTAAATTCTCCTGTTCTGGAACAGATATTTTGGGTCACCTTGACAAAGGTATTTAATCTCCCCATGTTTCCATTCCTCAAGTGAAGGACAGAAATAGCAGCACTGCCTTCCTTCCAGCAGAGTAAGTGCATTAAAGATTGCGAGGTGATGGGAGTCCTGGAAGGGCCTCGATGGAAGAGATTCATTTGAATACATTTGTTCTGCATTACTCACTCAGCCCTGAGTTTTAATCTTCTCCTCCCCCTCTCCATCATTGTAATCTAAATTTCTTTGAGCTCTCTCACCAGAACTCAGTCCCGGTTTAATCCCTGCCTCACTTGAGTGATTTCTCCAATTTCTCCTTTAGCAGATGATGAGGTTTATGTTAGCCCTCATCCCTCCTCCCAGTCTATCCCAGGAGAGCTGCGAACGCTCCCTCCGCAGGGAGCACCAGAGGTTTATCTGGGAGCTTGTGCAACTTCTCGGGATAATTCCTCTTCTGTTTTTCCAGTCTAGTGACTTGTGGTTCACAGCCTTTTCCAGACCTGCTGAACCGCTTCGTGTTGGGGGGTTGAAGGGAAGTTTTCCACCGAAGCATCGGCAGCCTGCCATTCCTCTTGGCTCCCTCGGGATGTTTTGGTCCAGGCAGAGGTGCCTGGGCACCCCTTGCTCGTGCAGGTAGGAGCCCTGTGTTTCCCAGAGGGCAGCTGGCAAGCTGGGCGAGCAGCATCACAGAATCAGGGAATGGGTTGGCTTAGGAGGGACCTTAAAAATCATCCTGTTTCAACCACCATGGACAAGGACACCTTCCCCTACACCAGGTCGCTCAGAGCCCCATCCAGCCTGGCCTTGAACAATTCCAGGGGTGGAACATCCTTAATTTTAAGTGCTACGTTTGGATTCTTCTTGGTTTGTTAACGTTCAGGTTTTTTGACTGTTTTTTCCAGCAGGATTATTTGTTACTCTATTATCAAACAAATCCTGGCTCGCATGGGCAGAAATGTGCAGGAGGCATATAATTCCCAATTTATTAGCTTGGTTCACATGATGTTATCGAGAATTGATTGTAATGCTTAGTGGCATTAGCAGTGCCTTCCTATCATAACAGTGACATTTACTGCCAGGAACACTGTTTGTGCAGCCGCTGTGTTACACCACAAATAATTATATTACTTACATTCAATTTGTATCATTACACATAACACAACTGCGCCTGCTGCACCATCTCATACTTCATTAATGCCCGAGGCAGAACAGCCTCACATAAATACCCTCCTTGGCACTTTTCATTGGAAATGATATTCTACCTATTATTAAAGTGTAGATCAAAAATGACATTTCCCAACTATTAAAAATATAGAAAGAAAAGTCACTGCTGTATTAACAAAGAACACCAAATAAAATTTATTTCTCTGAAAATGTTCGCTCTACAAATTTAAGGAGATGCTGTCAGATTTGGTAAACCCCAAATACGATGAATCTTATTTTCCTGCATTTCTCCGCACATTTCCAGCAATTCTGTGTGTCCCTGCCTTGATAAAAAGCACTGGCACAGGTTGCCTAGAGATGCTGTGCGTGTTCCACCCATGGAAGTGTTCAAGGCCAGGCTGGATGGGGCTCTGAGGAACCTGGTCTAGGGGAAGGTGTCCCTGTCCATGGCAGCGGGGTTGGAACTGGATTATCTTTAAGGTCCCTTCCAACCCAAACCTTTCCATGATTCCATGAGAATGCTCCATGTAACCTTCCAAGAGAAGCAGATGTAATGGGACAAATAATATAATGGGACGTTTCACCACATGAACATCAAGTTTCTTTCACTTTGGAAGTCTTCTGGGTGGGATCTACTTCAGTGACAGAGCACAATCCTTGCAATTTCATCGAAGCTACAAAGACACTGTAGAGGAACGTGCACACATCTCCTAAAAAACTCAACAATAAAAAAATGCTCCTTGACCCACACAGCCAGCCGTTGTCTAAGGATATCTCTATCCTCATGAAAATAAATCTACCAGGTGTCTAAAATTAAAGGGATTTTTTTTTAAAGCATTTAGGGGCGCATTACATGACCTGTGCCATGCTGTGGGAAGGGATATCAAAGAGGTTATTTGTAAAATAAGATACCAGGAGCTGAGGTCAATTGTCACCCCAGCTCATGGTGACAAACTCCTGTTTGTGTCAGCCAGTGAACAGGAATATCGAAGTCTAACCCCTGCCAAGGATTAAAGGTCAAGTCCACTTAGCCTTGTGAGACAGCTGTATCTGGAAGTTTTGAGGCAATTCAGATAGCAATGATGTGGATTTGAATAAATTAAAGAACTTTTAGGCATTTCCACTAAGCAGGAGCATTCTCAGCTTTCAGCATAGGATGAGGTGAGGAGGGCAGAATGCAGATTGGAAATATTTGCACATATGATATGAAAGCACACACGAATCATCTTTTTGTGAGACAGATACAAAGAGACAAGACTTGCCCCATCTCTAACTTAGGGCATAGTTAAAAAATAATAGAGATTTTTAACATATTTTTGAAGAACTCTCTAAAACTAATGGCAGTTGAAAGCCAGATGAAGTAGCTATTTTATCTGGCAAGCTTCCATGCAAAATTTCCTGCTGATGCTGGCTCAGACAGATGGAGATTTGAGAGGAGGGGGAAGAACGAAGTGCCATAGGGCTTTATTGGATGAGCCTTGAAAGGTTTCTGCAAGCTTCTATCGCAAGGTTTATGAACCTTGTGCTTGTTAACTTCAGTTTTGCTCAGTGTTTTAACCCTGCTTTATCTCCTGTGGTCCAGATGACACATTTACACATCTTTAGAAAATTTAGTGGGATGCTCTTCAAACAACGTGTGACTCTGCACGAGGGAGGGCAGAAACTTGATGGTTTTACCTCAATATATAGAAGTTTTTCAATATGACTATAGAAAGTGCTTTTCTCTGAAATGTCTTCTTTGGTTAGATCATGCAAATTTAGTGCTGGCTGGTGCTTCTGTAGAAGAGTAGATGAAGAGTAAGAATAACTCATGAATATTTCATCATTTGTCTCTGCACTGGTCAGAAATGGTAATTTGAGCTCCAAACTGTAGAGATCTAGCAAAAAGAGTTGGACACTCAGAGGATAAAAACAGAAAAAAATGCTTTTGAAGGATTTTTCCTTGCTAGTGCTGGTATGTGGACAAGTTGCCTAAAGGGTATGAAACTGGAATAGCCTATTGAGGGCACATATTTGGGTTGTGCTGCTGAAGCCATTTGTGATTTGCAGTGCATTTAAAACGATATTATTTTCTTTGTTTACCCTATTTTTCTCCTCAGAGAAAAACTGAAAACTCCATGTCACCCAAGATGCCTGGTAAAGTGTCATACAGACGACAGCTGTGGTCCTCATCCACCTCAGGCTGGATGTGCACCAGCATCTCCCCATCTCCCTCAGGACTTGAGCACCGCCCTGGAACAGCTGTGAAGGGGAAAGTGTCAGCAAAGGTGCATCAGCCCGGATTCTTCTTCATTTATCTTTTGCTTTTACCTTTTGTAATGTCCATAGCCAGCTACCTTGCTCTCTTTCATGCAATTGGCCATCCCATTAAGGGCCCTAAAAAATTCAAACCCAATATTCATCGAATCATTGAATCATGGAATGGTTTATGTTGGAAGGGACATTAAAGATCACCTTGTTCCAATCCCCTGACATGGACAGGGACACCTTCCACTATCCCAGGTTTCTCAGCCCCATCCAACCTGGTCTTGAACACTTCCAGGGATGGGGCAGCCACAGCTTCTCTGGGCAACCTGTGCCAGTGTTGTTTTCTGTGACCAGTGTGCACCAATAATTTGCTTCCACCTTTCCCAAATACCAAGGGATCTCAGCTTGGGCCATGTTATTTTGGGAGTGTGAAACACCCAAATTTCTCTATGTTCCGGCCAAGCACTAGCACCTGGAAAATTACTTTTTTCCCTGTACTGAGGAGTTCAGGTGTTCTTCACTTTTTCTATTTTTTTATTAGGCAGATGGACAGAAATCCTGTCCTGCTGTTCACTCAGCTCTGAAGCTCGTGGAAATATTTTACAGCTCCAAGAAAATGAATGGTTACAATTTTTAGAACTACCATTTCTCCAAATTCCCGACTGGTTCCTGTCTCTGGTGCACTCCTCTAGCAAAAGGAGGGGGCAAGATCAGCCATAAGCAAACGAAGCCCTTTTCCCAGTAGCTCAGATGCCGACTCTCCCTCTCTTCAGCACCCAGAGCAGGCTGTCTGCTCTGGACTGAAAGTTGTCTCATCAGACTCGCATTTCAGCCTTGCCACCTGACATGTTATGACAAGCTTTTAACTTTGGAGCAGCGGTGCATGGAAACATGTCACTGCTTTGAGAGCAGCACGGCACAGGCTGCCAGATCCAGCTCCTGCCGCGGTGATGTCAGCCCCTCCGAGCCACGCACTCATCCCAGCCATGGCTCCCAGGGAGGGAACAACCTGGGATGCTCCAAATGGCCTAAGCATACCTCAGGCAAATGTGTGACCTCCTACAAGGAAGAGATTGGGAGCTAAGAAGTGAAGCTGGGAGGCATTTTTCAAGAATTAAGTGCTTATAGTTTGCAGAGCCAAGACTGTCTAAGAACCCAAAAAGAGGACGTTGGAACTGGAAACTTCCCATTGGGATCAGTTGGTTAACAAGGGACAGCACGGGCTCTGCTGGTTTATCTGTGCCTATTGCTACTGGTGGTGGAGGGGAAATACAAGATAATTCTGGAAGAATTCCCAGAGATGAGTCTAAACTCATCTCAGAGGACTCAGCTGGTGAGAGCTGAGGAGCAGGAGCTGGTGAAGATTTCACAGTATCAATGGCTTGTTCTGTGTTTACCCTCTCACTGCTCTCTATCCATTTAGGCGCACCTGAGTGACACCAAAAAAGGCTTTTCACAACAAGCTGTCCCAGCTTTCCCAGCTGACCAGTGCATTGCTGTGGGGTCTTTGTGGATGTGTTTTGCTCTGAGAAGATGGTCACCTCTGACAGAGCTGGTTCCTGATGTTGCCAAACACCCATCTGTGCTGAGCCTATCCCGCTCCCTGCTATTGCTTCATCACAAAAAGGGGTCGCAGCAGGTGAAAGCAGCCCTTTAACCAGCTCTGTGACTCCAGGGTGCACTTGGGAGACGGCCCACCATGGTCCCTTCCAGCCTTACCCATTCTGTGATTCTCTGCATTAATGAGCACTCAGTACTTCTGAAAACCTGCATTAATTAGCCTGTTCGACATTTTAAACAACCTTTGCCTCAGCCTCAGAGTACAACTACAGTAATTACAGCAGGCCAGCGCTGAGGGAAAGCAGCATGACTCAGCTGGTGTCCTGCAGCTGAGACCTCTTCACGCGCCCACCAGAGTGGTCTCACCCACGTCTGACCACAGTCTGAGTTGGCACAGGCCAGATCCAGGCCAGGGAGTGCAACACCAGCACTGGATGACCCCTAGACAGGTCTCAGCCCCTGGGCATGTTCAGCACAAATGTGTTCTTCAAGACCAGGATGGGCTGTGGGGAGCCACGTGCTGCAAACCTCTCTATCCATGTGCAGCATGAGAAGGGCGGGTCGGTCATGGTTGTCAAGATTCAGTGACAAACCACAGGAAAAATCTCACTGCCTTGCTGCTCTCTGAATTTTCAGGAAGGAAAAGCCCTTAACCCTGCCTCCAGGTAAGGTTTGGCTTTGGAGCTCCTCCTGGGGCCACTCAGAGAATTATTTAGATGGAGTCAGCTCCAGAGCAACCGGGGTTGATGCCAGCTTGCCTGTTGCTGGACCATTTCATGGGCAGAGCAGGCAGATAAGATGCTGAAAAAGTAACAATTGGCTCAGTTGCCACCATCAGCACTGAGAGCATTGGCCCTCCTGTTCTCCCTGTCTACTCATGCTGTGTGGGCTCCTTGCTGCTCCTTCCCTCAGGCCCTTAGGAGGGAGGGACAGCTGACCTTGCTGGATGGCTCTCATGTCCTTGCATCAGGACAACAGCTGGTATTACCCAGGAGGAGAAGTCATGCTGACAAAAAGGGGAAAAATTAATTCCTGCTCTCTTGGTGCTCCCAAATCCATCCTGCAACAATGGCTGCATCGCTGCAACACCGCTGGTTTCCTCACAGCTCTCTTCAGGTTTAATTGTATTGTGGGCTTTTCTGTGATTCATTGTTTTAATTGAATATTCCTTGGGTCTGGTTCAATTTTCCACCAACCGCAGTCCCAAGATGGCCCCTGGAGTCTTCTAATGAGGTCAAGAAGCTACTGCGAAATTCAGAGCAAATGGGAAAAAAGAAACACTGGTGACAGGTCACTCACAATTTTAAAGAGCAAGAGCCATCCCTCCCTGGCAGGCTGTCCTTTTCTCCCTGTAATCTGTCCTACAAAGAGGATGGGAGATAACTCAGTGGCAGATCCCTCCCTTGGACTGATAAAAGGGGGTTTAATTTACCAGTGTGGTCTTGGCACTGCAGCACAACATTAGAATGATGAGTACCCTCATGCTCAATGCACTTCCAAACCTTATTTATAAACTTTAAAAAAAGGACCAGAGGATTCATTATCCTTTGGATGAAAAAGAAGAGAAACAGCACATATGTCTTGATGTTTCACTTATTTAATACCCACTAATAATTTGTCTGATGCACTATCTTCCATCAAAAAAAAAGTGTAATTTTCCTGAGGTCAGCCTCCTGTTTTCAGAGGAAAAGGAAAAAAAAAAGGAAATTATCACCTCTGTAGACAGGAAAGCAGAGGCACAAAGAGGGCAAGAGAACTGTTCTGCAGAGCTGGAAAAAGATCACATCGCTGATTATCAGTACTAATTTGATCACAAGTCCTGTAACTTTGGGGGCGGACTAGCTAATGATGCAATTAGCAAGGAAAATATCCATATTGCTGCTTGAAATGTGCTGGGCAAATCTGTCATTTATTTTGTTATACATCTGTGTACCTACAGCAGGAGTCAAGTTTAGAAAACTCTTTTTTTCCTACCCACATCCTTTGAATTAAAAAACCAAAACATCTTCACTGGCACCCGAAGCCCCAGCATTCAGGGCAGCGAAGGACGCACTTTGTTATCATGAGCACGGAAAAAAAATCTACATTTTTTTGTCTTATTCCCTGAAAGAAAACAATTGGCTCTTTATATAAGGTTGTTCTGCCTTTCTTTTTATCAAATTCTCCTTTAAAACTCCCACATCCTTTGCCCGGTGTTTACCACGTGTGCTGGAAGCATTGAGCTCTCAGCAGTAATAACATCCATGAGTTTTGTGTCACTTAGTTATAAATAGGAAAGGCAGGAGACAGTGCCTACTGCAAGGAGCAAGCCTTGGGAAAAGCCTTTGGAAATGTGGAAAAGCAGGGAGGGTCTGGATACAAAAAACCCCCCAAAGCCCTGAAACCAGAAGACCCCACCACAGTGTCCGTGGGTGGTTGGTGCTCTGGCAATTGGCTGAGAAGGGCTCACCAGCAATTCCTGGGAGTGGTCTGCTGGTGGGACATATCCATCTGCTTCTCCAACCACACCAATTTTAAGAACCCATTAATGTTGGGAATTGATCAAACTGAAGAAAAGACAAACAAAAGTCAACCTTTTGTGTGATTTTGATGGCTCCAATTTCAGAGCTAGAAAGGGAGGTATTTTGTAGGTGTACAAATCTTCTGCAAAACTTCTGAGGTCAGAGGGTTCCTCCTCTCTGTCTCCTGCAAGACAACGGATTGGAGAGAGGCAAGGAGAGATTTTTATTTGTGATGTTCTGCATTTAACCACAAGGGGAGGTGGTACAAAGTGAGACCTGAAGGGTGGTGGCTCTTTGGCTGTCACTGAAGCTCTCTGACGGCTGCTAAACCCCCCGTCACTGGGGTTTTGAATTGGGCCAGGGAAGCAAATGCCTGTGTGCTAATCCTGTGAGAGAGTGAGGCTTAGCCTGGGCATCTGCCAGCAGGAACCTGTTCCCCAGGCCTTGGCAGCACTGACTTCTCAGCCAAAGCTTCCTGCTGTGTACGAAGTGTGACCTGTCAGAGTCACAGAATATCCTGTGTAGGAAGGGACTCACAAGGATCATCAAATGGCCCACACAGGATCAAACTCACAGCCTTGGCATTTTTAACACCATGTTCCAACCAGCTGAGCCATCAGGGCCATCACTGAGCCCGCCAGCAGAGCAAGCTCTTCCCATGGTGCTGCCCAGATGGGCTCAAGCCGGCGATGGCGCAGGCAGCATCAGCTCACCGAGGTCACCGTGTCATCCCTGCCAGCCCAGGTGTCAGAGCAAGGAGGAGAGAGCTCACCGTGTCCTCACCACAGCCCTGCCTCGGGACTGATGGCCACAAGGGAGCCATGCCCTGCATGTCATCATCTGCCCGGCACAGAGAGGACATGAAAACCCTCTGAGGAAACTGCCATCTCCTCCCTGAAGTCTCCCCCTGAAGCAGGGTCATCGGCAACCACTTTGGGAAGGTTGCATTTGCTGCCCATCAGCTGCACGGTGACTTATGGGAATTTAAATACCCCAGGTTTGGGTTGATCCCGAGCAGAGGGCAGCAAAGAGAAAGGGAGAAGCCTGCGCTGCAGGGCAGGTGGATCCAGGCAAAGCTGATTTGGGGAGCAGGCTTATCTAACAGCATTTCATTTTCCACTACTAGAGCTGCATGTCGACAGGTTTCAAATATCTTCCTAAGTCCCAGTAGCCTGCTTGAAAGTGCTACATCTTTATCACACCATTTATGGCCCTTCTGAAACGTGAGTCTCACTGGCTGCATCCAAACCTTGTGCTTGGAGAACATTCCTAATTAAAGCAGATTGGGCCTTTGGGGAAGGAGGGGCTGCAAAGCATTTCCTAAAGCACTTTCTACTCGAATTTGATTGTGAGAAAATACACCTGAAGGATGATGCAGGCATTAGGATTGAGACAAATGTGAGTTTGGTGGGTCAATTATCCTTTCAGAGTATGAGAAACACGGGAAGCCCAAGTGATGAGCCCAAGGTAGCCAGGGGGTTTGACACTGAGGTTTCACCTTCCCAGAAATATAAGGGCCTTAAAGCTGCTGTTAATTTGCTGACATCTTTTTATTTTAGAAATGCCTCAGAGCTGTTTTCTTCAATCATTTTGGAATGTGAGCTGAAACAAAGCCATCCAGGCTGAACCAGAGGGATAAACTCCCCATTTCCCCAGTGTAATAAATATCAGTTCAAATAGAAATGAAATCACCCCTCATCAGACAAATGTTGTGCCATAGACTTTCTGCTGCCTCCCACGCAAGAAACCATCGGGCAGGAAATAAGGACACGAAGAACAGGTTTCTGCAGTAGTAAAGCAGAGCTGGTTTGATGGCTGACGCAGGATGACGTGAGCACTGAGCTCTGAGGAGGAAAGTGTAGATGGATCTGAGTCACCTTCCTCCTGGCACCATCGGCCTTAGTTTAAACGTAAAATATTTTGCAGTTGTTGTTCCTGCTGCTAAACTTGTTTCTCTGCGAAGATCTGAGCACATTTTGTTTGTAAATGGTATCAGCTGGGTTTGCACTGCTGCTGAGGAAGCACCTCCAGGTTGAGGATTTGTCTTGCCCAGGTGATGCTGCTGATTGAGTGTGGGGAGAGGGTCTCAGTTCCATGAAATAAAAGTGCAATGCCAGTTCTGCCCTGGAGCACCTTCTCCTGTGAAACAGGGGTGTTGATAAACCAGCTCTGGGACCTCATTGGGCCAGCAGTGAAAGCCTGCCAGGAGACTGGCTGTGGGAGCAGGGAGAGGGTGTGGATGTGGGCTCAAATGACTTCCTGTGTCTGCATCAATTTACCTGAAAAATGAGAGGGGTTCATACAGATGAGCTGCCCTGAGTGTTGATGAGGTCTAGTTCAGGCTGACTGCAGAACAGTGAGATAGCTGGAAGCCTTCTTGAATGGTCATTAAGGTTAAAAACACCCCAAATCCCTCAGTTTGGTTGTTTAAATTTAGAGAATTTGCTGGGCAGCCTAAAATAAGATGTTTGTTGTGGTTTTGGCTGAATTGAGTGACTAAAGTGCAAAGCAGGTGGTGTAACAAGGTGGAGCATCTCATGCTTATCTGCACCTGCTGTGCGTTTGGCCCACTGCAGTAATGATGAAAAGGATGAAATGTACTTTTTCCTGCTTTTCCTGCCCCTGTGGCTTTGGAATGCTTTAGTACTTTAGTACTTTGTGCAAAGCAAAGCATGTTTTTACCTGCCAGCCACAGCAGCAAAGTTGTGAATTTGATGTTCTGTGAATGCCAAATTACCCCAAGTTGGGACAATCTGCAGGCGATACAGAACAGTGTAAAGCAGAAAGAAAAGACCACAAAGGTTGGGGGTGAAAAAACCAGTAATAACTTTTCAAGCCAGTCTGAGTCCTTCTCAGTTTGTTTCTCGAATTTTGGCTTTCCTGGGATTGCCTGTACCCCCGGTGACAGTGTAATGGGATGTATGTGGTGGGAAGGTTGCATTTCTAAAGGCTCAGTTTTATCCAGCTGATGAAAAATAAAAAATAATCTGAAGCAGTGGCAAGGAAAAGTTAATGGGAGCGATGTGGTTTGTGTGCTACTCTGCTTGCAGACTGGAACTCCCACCCAGGGCTATCTCCTGTGGTCACTTTACAGCAGGCACTGTGCTAAGCAGGCTGGTTATAGCACTTTCTCTTCATGGGAGAGCTTGATAAAGGATTGCCATCACAAAATGAGTTTTTCATCTCTGCTGAACATATCTGCTGACGAGAAAAAAGTAATGATCTGAGGTATCAACCGTCCCCCTCTGCTGCTGGCAATGTGCCTCGTGCTTCTCCCATGTGACACCTTCTCCCATGCTTTTCCTCTCTGGAGGATGAAAAATGTATCTAATTTTTATTAGGGAGAGCACAGTTTTTATTTGGGCTTGAAACAGCTGTTTCTGGAGCATTTCCTCTTTGACTTCTCAGTTCTCATGAGGCAGAAAACTAAAATTATCACTGGCACATCTTCATTGCCTTGGGATCCCCAGTGGGCTTTGCAGAGCTTAACTAATTATAAAGCCTAGTGCTTCCCAAAATGACATTTTTGGGCAGCCTCGGTATGACACAAAGCTGGCAGTGCCATCTCCAGCTCTCAGAAATGAGCAGAGCCTACAAATGACCTTTCTTTGCTGGGTCAGGGAGATGAGCTAGCACCTGGTTGAAATGCAGGGGATGATCCAGAAAAATAAGGCTTCCAGCCTGCTGATACCCCTCCTTGGCCCTCTGCTTTCCAGAAATCGGTTACTGGGTATCTCATTTGTGCACTTTGGCTCATAACAAGAGTGAATCTTTCCCAATGTTTCTTTGTGCTGTCTTCTCAGACTCTTTTCCTTCATCTCACTGTTTGTAACCGAATTTCTAGCTCAGGGTTCGGGGGAAACAGATTTAGTGCCTAATGAGGCAGGTCTGCTTTAGTCTGGTCAAACATCCAGGTACCACATCTTCCTTCCTTCACCCAGCCCTAAAATAAGAGTCAAGACTCACCAGACCTAAGAAAAGATCATCTTGTGTCCGCTCCCAAACACTTCGCTGAATTCAACTGCTTGGCAGCATCATGATCTGGGGATGTAGATCTGTCCCAGTCCCTGAGCCCTGTGCCTCTCAGTCTGGCTGTTTGCTCTGGCAAATATTAAGCTAATCCAAAAAAAATTCCTTGCTTCTTAACAAGCCAAGAATGCGGCACCCAGATGGAAATTTAATGAGAGGATGTGAGCAGCAAAGCTGACAAAGCAGTGGCCTCTCCTCTGAGGTGAGCCAGCCCCAGTCCATCCCGAGGCACTGGGATTAATGAACACGTTGGTTCCAGCCCAAAGCAAACGGGCATTAGTTCCATCACAGGGCTGGTTTATTGGGATGCGAATTTCATAGCACTGAACTCTGGGCTCAAGAGATGCCTTGAGCTGAGCCAGCACAAAGAATCATTGAATTATCTGCAATTTCTACCACAAGCACGCTCCGGGGTCAGGGCTGGAGCAATCTATCTGAGTGCGGGGTTGGCCACTTGATACGATTTAGCAAATAACTTACTGAAGAGGAATGTGAGGTTTCTGCATTTAGTCTGGTTTGAAGTGAAAAGTAATCTGCATAAATTATCCTGACTGCATCCAAAGCAGTGTGGGCAGCAGGCCGAGGACGTGGATTCTGCTCTGCTCTGGTGAGATCCCACCTGCAGTGCCACATCCAGCTCTGGGGTCCTCAGCACAGGAAGGATGTGGACACGTTGGAGTGGGTCCAGAGCAGGGTCATGGAGGTGATCAGAGGGATGGAGCACCTCTACTAGGAAGGCAGGACGAGAGAGCTGGAGCTGTTCAGCCTGGAGAAGAGAAGGGTCTGAGCAGAACTTAGAGCACCTTCCACTACCTAAAGGGGCTGCAGGAGAGTTGGAGAGGGACTTTTTCCAAGGACATGCAGTGACGGGACAAGGAGGAATGACTTTAAACTGACAGAGGAAAGTTTTAAATTAGGTATTAGGAAGAAATTTTTCACTGTGAGGGTGGTGAGGCTCTGGAACAGGTTGCTCAGAGAGATCTGACATTGGTTCCCGTTGTCTTGCCTTCTTCTAACCATGCAGTGGTAGCTGGGGTTAACTTCTTAAAATAACAAAAAAAAATTTAATTTATGAACTTGATGCATGTTGAATATTGGCCTTTCAAGCCCAAATTTTTTTTTTTTTTTAATTAATATGTAGAGCCTGCTTGTCTGGCATTGACTTCCGTTCCTGGGACATCCGTACCAGAAAGGAGGAGACTCCTTGTCAGAGACCCATTTTTTAGGGTCAGATGTTCTTAGGAGTTTAAGATCAGACCTTGCTGGGAGATGGCAAGAGATCAGACAAGAGTATCAGAATGGTCCCCTTTGGCCTGTTTGTCTTTCTGTACAAGCAGTGATTATCTTCTCTGTAAGCCCTTCTTGGCTTAATGCTGGGTTTAAAAAAAAAAAAAATCTCCCAAACATCAAAGTTAATGAAATACCTAATGTATTTAAGAAATAAAACTGCTCGACATAGGGTCGAGTGAGACAGTATGGCATGTCCTGGTGGATGGGGAGGGAGGGAGGGAGGCAGTGGGGATGCTCTGACACTCCTGCCTGGGCAATGCCTGGCCACAGAAACTGCTCCAGTATTTCTGAAAGGCACCGAAGTGTGTCCTGTACATAGCTCATGTTCTCACTGCCTAATTAAGCACAAGGTCCAAGGTCGTGTGGAGATGATCTACAGGTCTGTGTCTGAGTTGTACCACGTTCCCATTTCTGTTTTAGTTCCATAATTTAAGTCACTTTAGTTTTATACCTGTTAGAGGAAGTAATTTAGGTGCAGCAGGTCTCCGTGGCAGGAGCCAAGGGATAGTTTTGGGTCTTGCAAAGATTAATCTGTTCTCTTTAAGTGCTAATCCTTTCATCTAAGCTGACATGAGAATCCTAAACACCTTTCTATTACACCCCATTACCCAGATTCATAAATCTGGTCAGGAAAAATCGCCTTCCAGCAGTGGGAAGTGATTCGTTTTTGGTGTGAGCAGAGTCCATGAAGGTTTGACACGAGGTTTCAGCAAGGTAGCAGGAATTAAAGGGCACATCTTGGGCTGATGAGACATTTGGTTATCAGGATATTTAATGTCACAGTGTAAATAATCTCTCAGCACTCCATTAAATGAGAGGCTTTCAGGGCATGCAGCCATTGTTAATGACCACATCCTAATCCTGACTTTCACAGCGTGCTAATTCAAGGTCTCCCAGTGCTTTTTGCAGAACACGACTATTTTCCGGTTAGGGCTGCCCAGGGAAAGGGAGGCTGGGCCGAAATGCACAATGAGAGGCCACTGGGGGCAGTGAATCCCTGTGGCCATTGCTCAGGGGTGCTTATTTACCCAACTTGAAAATAAACCTGCTGCTGGGAGAAGGGGAAAAATCTTTTTCCAGGTTTAACCGGAAAGGAAGAGGAATGCACATTGCTAAAAGACAGAAATGATGCATTATTGACACAAAGATGAGTCTAGAAGACCTTGATTTTCGGAAATACATTGAACTGCTCTGATAACAATTTTAGGTGCTATCAGCACCCACAGTGAGGTTTTTTTGCTGTGGAGGGATTAAATAATTATGTAAAAACAAATTAAACCCAGCAAATATTTGCAATGCTGTAATTCCTTGGGCAGTGCCACGACTGAAAGCAGTGCAACATTGGAAGAAAGCTGATAAATTATATTCATTTAAACTTGCAATTAAAGAAAAACAAAACCCAAACCCTCTTCATCTGATGCTTGGAAGGGCTTCACACGGAGGCTCAAAGCTGTCAGCACATCTTGAGGGTGTTCTTTGCCATGCAGTGACAATTGTGGGGCCCTCCCTGGTGAAAGAAGATGAGAACTTTATCCCCTCATTGCACTAAGCTGCGACACTGTGTTTCACCTTTTAACAAGTCCAGCTCTTGCTGATGTGTGATATCAGGGCTGTGAAGGTGGCCTCCCCTGACAGCAGCACCAGGTGGATGCTTCTGAGCACTGTGCTCTGCAGGTTTGCACAAGAAACTGCTTACTCCTGAGCCTGGTTACTGGCTGAGAGGTTTTATTTGGATGTTTGTCAGTTAATTTCTGTGCTTCATGTATTTTAATTACTCAGATGATAAAGTAAATCTTTTATGATGTTCTAATGCGAAAGATAAAATCACTCTTTTAATGCAGAGGTAGCAGCAATTTGCCAGCCCAGTTGCTGAGGTCCATCTTGGGGCTTGTGTCAATTTCCCGTGGGGGGGTTTATTTGCTGCTGGCCCTGCTGGCACAGAGACCTTGTCCTTCCCTGGGGCATTTAAAGGAAAGAGGAGAAGAAGGGCTCAAGTCCATCTTGGATGTAGATGCTCTTTCATGGATGCCAAAAGAAAGGGAATCTGCTGGCTTCATCTGCAAACCCCCAGATTACCAAGGATGGAAAGGGATGATTATGAGGATGAACAAATGAAGATACAAAACCCATAATTTATTTGAGTGCTTTGAACCACAGAGAGTATCCTGGCTGATGCACAAAATGCTCGTCAAGTACAGAAATGAAGCTTATTCAGGCAGTTGCCTTTCCAGAGCATCAGGCTTTGAGGGAAAGCTGTGCCAAAGCTGGCCTCTGCCACTCAGTTATGCATTTTCAGGGCTTTCTAAGCAGTATTTCCATTTAAATATCAGTTCAGGCCAGCATGCCTGGAGTCTGCAGTTCCTGATGGATATACAGCTGTTCTTTGGTTCCACTACTCTGGCCAGGTCTTGCTTATCCCTCCCTAGACGCTCTGAGGAGACGCAAAACCTACGTTTGTCTGTACGAAAATGTGCTGAGGGCAGTAAGAGGTTGCACTCCTGGCTTTTTCCAGCGCAAGGTACAGAAATGTCCTTTCGTGCTCTCCATAAACAGCAACACTTGGAGGCTGCAGGAGTATGTGGAAGCAACATAGCAATGTTTGTTCTAGTCTTATTTTTTTTCCCTGAGGGATCTGCTTTTGGCTTTGCTGGAGATTGGTGTTAGGGCTACATGAATGCTCAAGCAGCTTCAGCTCTTAAAGCCTTTGGAAAGGATCTGGTTTTGGTAAGGATCTGCCTTGCTACAGCTATGAGCTCTCCATCCTTCCAGAGCAACCTCTTAAAAAAACCCCTGCTGATCAGGGACAGACCTAGTGCCTTGTTTTTTCACTAGTGATGAAACAGCTCTGCACAAATTTCTGAATCCCTTGGTAAATAGCTCCTTACTGAGGTCCTGTCCTTCAGGCTTTGGTTGTGAAGGGTATGAGAAAAGCAAGTGGCTCTGAAGCCACCCTCTCACCTGTTGAAGTGTTGGATAAAGCAAAGATGTATCTTTAAGGTACCTTCCAACCCAAACCACTCCATGATCCTTTGACCTGGAGGCAAGGGAGCACCCTGGCTGGAAAGAGCAAAAGGCACCTAAAACTAGTGAGACCTGTGTTTGTGAAATCACACAATGTGGTGTTTTACAGCAGCCACGGGGACTTTGATCAGACATGCCACAAGGTGCAGGACAGCTGGTCCAAGGGAGGGCAGCTGGAATATGGATGTGGACAATCACATCTTATATCCCTGGATCAGCAAGGATCTTAAATATTACATCCACAGCAGTGTCTTACTGATACCTGCTGTTCAGGGGACCTGAGCTTCCAGGGTAGACCCAACAAGCCTTAGAGTGTGGCTTGGTTTTTATTCTAAGGATGTGTAGCTCTGTACTGAGCAGGAGGTTGTCAGGACCCATTTCTTGGTATCTGTGTTTGTTTGGATCAGACCAGAGGTGCCAGCATTGTGTGAGGCAGCAGGGATTCGGTTTCCATCCTGTGTTTATAGTGTATGTGTCAAAACTGGAAAAAAAAAATGTATAGCAGGGACAAAGCACTGCTGACCAATTTCTCAGCCTTAGTGATGTTTGTCTGGAGTGAACAGAAAGTCTAGAATCAATAAAAAGCTTTATTTAGAAAGCTGAGGCCAGAGCAGGAAGAGCAAATGCTCTGCAAAAGGCAGAAAGGGGTAGACAGAGCAATTATGAAAGGCAAAAAATTACACTTAACCTTTAGAGACACAAATGGGGTGCTATGTCAACATTTTAATCATCCATCCTATTTCCAGCACTGTGTTTGGATTAAAACCACCCTCAGTAATATGTCCTGGGTAAAAAAGGCTGGGTCAGGGGCATATTATCCTGCTCAGTGAGTGAGATAAATACAGAAAGATGTTTTTCACCTTTTGAGGAGAGCTTTTCCAAAGGAGGAGGAGTGGGAGCTCTGAGCCTGCTCTCAGGTAGCGTCTGTTGTGCACATTTCTCCCTCTGCTTTTTTTCCTTTCTTTTTTTTCTTTTCCTCCCCAAAGGATTTTTGAGCTTTTCTCTGCCACATACTCAGATGTGAGGCCTCCTTTCCTTAGGGGCAGAGGCAGGGATGTGCTGCAGCCTCCAGCTCTGGTGACAGGTTGGATAACTCATGGCAGCTCCCAGGAGGCAAAGGTCATGTGAGGCTTGTGGGCATCTAAAACCAGCAGTGAAATGCTCCTTCCCTCACCTTGCAAAACACTCTCAGCTTTCCACCTTGATGGAAAAACAAAAAAGGCTAAAACATTCTGCTGTAATGTTGTGCTGTGCATTATAGTCAGGAAAAATATATAGGCTGGGAGAGAAGCCATCACCTTGCTAAAATCTGGTCTGTGCAAGTGAAAAGCAAAGCCCTGCGTGCGTCAGTCTGGGTAAACTTCATCTGCTACCTCAAAGTTCCAGACTGCCATTCCCTGGTTATTAGTGGTGTATATCAAGTAGAAATCGAGGATATCCCAGAATGGTTTGGGTTGGAAGGGACCTTAAAGATCTTCCAGTTCCAACCCCCTGCCATGAGCAGGGACACTTCCCACTAGACCAGGTTACTCAGAGCCTCATCCAGCCTGGCCTTGAACACTTCCAGGGATGGGGCATCCACAGCTTCTCTGGGCAACCTGTGCCAGGGCCTCACCACCCTCACAGTAAGGAATTTATTCCTAACATCTAATCCGATCCTGGCCTCTGGCAGTTTGAATCCATTCCCCCTTGTCCTGTCACTCCAGGCCCTTGTAAAAAGTCCCTCTTGTAGGCTCCCTTCAGGTTCTGGAAGGCCACAATTAGGCCACCCCTGAGCCTTTTCTTCTCCAGGCTGAACAATCCCAATTCTCTCAGCCTTTCCTCCAGGAGCGCTGCTCCATCCCTCTGATCATCTTGGTGGCTTCCTCTGGACTTGCTCCAACAGCTCCATGTCCTTCCTGTGCTGGGACCCCAGATCTGGATGCAGCTCTGCAGGTGGGGTCTCACCTGAGCAGGGCAGAGGGGCAGAATCCCCCCTCACCTGCTGGCAACAGTGCTTTGGATGCAGCCCAGGGCACAGGTGGTTTCTGTGCTCCCAGTGCCCATTTCCAGGTCATGTTGGGCTTCTCATCAAACAACACCTCCAAGTCCTTCTCCTCAGGGCTGCTCTCAATCCATGCTCTGCCCAGCCCGTATTTGTGCTTGGAACAAAGACAGCAGACCCAGATCAGCTGTCAGGGTTCTCACTCTCATTTGTTTAACTGCAGGGGGAGGTACTTTGGGGTTTAGTTGTGCACTCTGACATTACAGTGCTAAAGCGGTGGTCAGCAGTCCCCATGGAGGGGGAGCAGCACTCCTCAGAGCTGCCTCAGGGAGAGCACCAGCAACGTCACTGCTTGAAAATTGCTTTTTTCCTTCCTCTCCCCTAAAGCCCACGTGTATAAGCTCTGCTTACACACAGCACAGCTGATGGAGCTAACCATGGGAATGCCGCAAAATGGGAAAACAGCTAAAGCAGAGGACTTTCCTTTTGTAGCCCTCACTGGCGCCCCATCTTGGCTTGTGCTCCATTATGGCCTAGTCTGGCATGTTTGAATAGCAGGAGGTTTTGTTCAAACCTTTATTGACTGCAGTGTAAATCCTCTCTGACTGCTGCAGATATTTTTTGAGATAAACAAAACAGAAGTGGATTTTGTTTAAATTAATTCCCCCAAGCCAGTTAAGCAGTCACTCGAATCAGGATCAGTTTAATATTTTTATTTAAACAGCCATGAAAACTTTTGAGAAATGAGAGTTTAGGAAATGAAGACCAATTTGTCTTGAATACCTCAAAGTCTAAGTTTCAAAATTAGTTTCTTCCAGTTCTTGATAAGCAGCTGCTCAATGCAGTAAAACCGCTGGGAGCCTGGAGTCCACAGAATTGGTTTCTATTTTCTAGTCATCCTCAGCTTCTCTTTGCTCTGTGCAACTCCAGATAAGAACCTTAAGGGTTGTGGTTGTCCAAAGTGCATTTTGGGTGCTGTCAGTATTAGAAAGTTTTCTTTTATACATATAAATTTTGATTTCAAAAATCTAAATCATTGTCTTTTGACCACGTTCTTCTGGAGCCCTGATTCATAAACTCTGTAAGAATTCAGTGTATAGATGTTCTTTCTATGCAAATTCTGGCTGGCTGCTTCCCCACAGCAGAGTCCACACATTTTGGAGCTGCAACTACAGCCTGTCACATGGTGGTGGCTTTTGGCTGGGGACACGAAGAACAGCAGGAACATGAGCAAACAACAACGTTTTGGTATCGAGAGCCTTTCAGACCAAGTTTCCTGTCCAGCTCCTGAGCGTGAGTTGTGTGGACACCTGAAGAGGTCTGGGACTTATAGGTGGGGCCAGGGAGTTCCTGTTTAGGTAGCAAGGGTTAGGCTGAGGTTGGTGGTTTGTCCCTTGGGAGACCCGTTGCCTATAGATGTAGAATAACTCTTAGAAAAGTATCTTCCTCTAATTAGCTGTAATTACAAGAGAACAAGCTTGTCTGCTATTTAAACCAGCAGGAGTTCCCAGGAGTGGCTTTGTGGCCATGTGCCTCCTCCTAGCTAGCAATAAACCACCTGGCATTGAAATACCAGCTATGCATCTGGGAAGACTTGGAGAGAAGTATGGATTTGTCTTGGCTGAAGTACTGTAGTGTGGGGCTTTCCAGGACACTCCCTCTGTCCCGGTACAGGAATATGACCTTCAGTGAGTCACCTTATAGAAGGTAAATTGGGCTGATGGACAGAGCAAAGCCCGAGGATAAGACTGGGTCAGGATGAGGGGCAGCATGTACAAGTCCATTTTGCTGTTAATGCTTTCCTGTCTGGGAGTTTAATGATGGAAGAAATGAAATATTCAGGAAAACTAGTGTGAGCTGGTGGAGCGCTGGAGTGAGCCGTTGCTCATGCTGTCCCACAATGTCAGAGTTAAGGAAACTGAGTCACTCCTGTGCTCCTGAGCAAGGCATTTCCATCCAGCTGACCACTGCAGCACCTTCCTGCAACAAGCACCTGCCTTCCTGATGCTGCCCAGACAGCATCATCCCACTTTCCTGGTCACACCATAATGGGAATTGGGGACCCACTGTGGGAGGTATCACGTGTTTCCTCACGACCTACTGTAGTAACGGTACTTTTATTTTCAGATAATGTGCCCTAAATATTCAGTACACACATTCCTGCCATCAAAGACAACAGCAACAAAAAAATCTGAACAGCTGTTCCTTTGTTGTTCAGCAGAAAAAGAAAACCTAACTACAAAGCAGCACTCCAAGGTCATTTTATTCCTTTACAGCGGGGAAATGAAGAGGCTTGAAACATTTTAGTGAGCTTGAGAATTTACTGTGGTGAGTTTTGGGATATGAGCTTTGCTGCCTTGAGATAAGAGTCTTGCTGAAGGACATATAGCTTCACTATTGCTGCTTGAACTTCTCCACAGGAATCCAGGAGCTACAACCTGGCCCACCCAAACTGCAGAATGTCCTATAGTTATAGAGGATCTCAGAGGACATCCCAGGAAGGCAGGGAATGTCCTCTATGGCGTCTCCAGATACAAGAGTAAGACTTGTCTTAATATCACTCCTTTAAAAATCATTCACAACCTGTTTTCCACACAAAGCAACTGTGCCTCTTTACCTGATCTGTGCTAAGAAGGAAATTCAGTCTCTGGATTATGGGAGCAGTGGTGCGTGCTCATTGAGATATGCCATTCCTCAGACAGATGAGAGGTCCAGAAATGCTTCCTGGGTGTTTTAAAAACCTATCAGCCTTCCAGTGCCAATTCTGAGAGCTGCTGAAGGGAGAAACCGCTCCAACCCATAGATTACCAAGGTGACATGTGCAGCTGTGGATTGAGTCAGCTCATCAGATGTTTCCTTGCAGCAGAGTGGGGAAAATGAAATCTGCTGTTTAACAGGTGACATGCAATCCTTTGATGTCAGTCTGCCTTCTGCCCAGCGGGGAGATACCCAAGAGGTGCAATGCCCTGACATATCTCAGTTTGCTTGACCTGCACCTGCTTCTGGGATGGAAGGATCCAAGTCTGCTGCTGCATCTGCAGCAAACAAATGGTGCTCTCCCCAGCTGACAATTTCCCTGCCACAGCTGATTATGTGTCCTGTTGCTTTGTTTTTTCATAAAATTAGGGTATAAGGCTGCTTCTCAATCATTTTTATGCTGTGTGCTCGCTGCCAACACTTCTGGCTCATCAGGAAGCCAGTCCTCCATAATACTCATTAGTGATGGGGAGAAAACCTTTCTGCCACTGCACTCATCTGTAGTCACCAGTCAGACAAAAAAATACTACTTATTTGACTTGGAGGAATCTGAAATTCCCTTTGGGTAGATGAAAAGTTCAGTGGTTTGTCGAGATCAGAGTAAAGGTTGCTTTTGGGGTGTAGGGAGCTTTGAAGTTGCAACAAGCTCTGCCTGCAAACCTCAGTGTTTAAAAGAGACGTCCTATCGAGTCCTTTAGTCCTGTTGGGGTTTGGATGCTGACCATCCAAGGAGCATTAAGGGCAAGAGATGTCTTGTAGTTCAGTTCTGAAGAATTGTGAGACACTGACCCTTGCCCATGTGTTACTTGATAATTTGTCTTCTTTAGGCCTTCTGGGCAGAAGAAGAGGGTTCAGCCTGTTTTCTGGGCGCAGGTATTGCAGAAACAAATGTGCAGTAAATGCAACATGCCTGAGACTCAGCCTGTGCACAGACCAGCTGTGAAATGCCTCTGCACGGAGTCTGACAGTTCTCAGAAGCAAACATTTAATTGGTGGTGATGGGTGAATCTTCACAGATTTCTGTCAAAAATTTATTCCAAAATGGTCTTCTTGCATATCATGCCCAGGCCCTCAGACTGGTATATATGGATTCATAGGAATTTCTGGGTAAAGATTACCCTTATATGAACCTCTGGGGTCCTTACGTTTGAGCATCATTCTCTCTGTTGCCCAAATGGTGACACTTTGCACAGTGGAGTTGTGGTTTGTACAGAGATGGGGTCTCATTTCTGAATCCACTTGGGCAGAGAGGCTCTTGCTGGAGTGGGCCTAATTGCTAAAAAAGATCCCCAGGGTTTACATTTGGAACAGTGCCTCGGGAACTGATGGGGATCGGCAGAGCTTCACAGGAAAATCTGCCCAGCACCCGTTTGCATTTGTCTGCCTTTAGCAAAAGCTATCAAGTTAATGCTAATTTAAATTCTCACTTAGGCATCTGTAGGTATAATGGCATAAAGCACTGTGCATTAAATTACATCCACACATGTATTTGGATTCAGAGTCTTCAGAAAGTCTACATATGTTAGCCTATTTCCAAAGTACATTGGCCACTGAAGACCCAGTGCTATTATGCACCCCCTTTTTGCTTGGAAACATAATGATCTAACCTTACCCTGGGTTAATTATACCCTGGTACCAGTTCAATTCCCACAGCTCTCCCTTGTCATTGGGAAGCAGCACCCTTAATATTTTATGAGCCATTTTACTGATGGCTCCCAAGTCCATGAATTGCACAAGTTGGTCAGGGTGGGTAAATAAAAACCACAAATTCAACAGAAGCTTAAATCTCAGTTGTTACATGCTGTAATTAATCACTACAGCTGTGTCATGCCTAGAACCAGGCAGGATCCTGAAGGCAAGGTCAGCCTGAAATCTGCATGGAAAGCAGACCCAGAGGGTAAGTCTCACCTGCACATACCTCCTGCTTAGGATGCCACAGTTGTTGGGGTTTTTTTATTTTATTTTACAAAATGCAATCTTTTAAGTGTGCCTTTAAAGAGAAACAATTCCTGTCACTTGGAGCTCCCAGGGAGGACCTGGTGTGAGTGTGTCCCTTGATGGCACCAGCAGCATTCCAGTCCCCCTGCCAAGGGATGAGGAGCTCTGTCCTATGACATGGTTGAGTCTCAGGGGGACTTGTGTCTGCTGGGCCAGTTTGCAAGGGGGAAGATTGCTGTTGTCATTGGAAACTTCACAACTTCGTCCTTGCAAAATTGCTAATACCTAGTTTTGGGTGTCACACAACTTCAGTGGCCTTCTGCTCAGCCTGTGCATGCTGCTCTCAGTGTTGAGCTGTCTTAACACTGCATTAATGTTTTCTCCTCTTTGTGCATGGGTAGAATTGAAATCCTTCTTGAGGAGGAAGCTTATTCCAAGTAAATTCCTAAACAATCAGCTGAAAAAAACCCTGAAATGTTCTTTCACTTGATTTACTACTCCCTGCCAAATGCGTATGCATGCCAGGTCTTGAGCCTGGCACTGGAGCTGAGCCTTGAAGAAGGAATTGTCTATACAGGGCTTCTCTTTCAGTTCTGGGATCCAGTGCTGATTTCATCCAAGTCTGGTAGAGAGCCGTGATCATAAATACACCGTGTTTCTGTGTGGCTCATGAAAAGTAAAGAGCAGATTTGGCCCAAGGCAGGTGCTGGGGTACCAAGGCAGATCCTGTCTGCCTGGCATGGGCTTTTGGGCTCTCTGGGAACCCTCTCGTGTGGGGCAGGAGTTCATGTTGCCAGCATCTCCTGCTGGGCTTCACTCCCAGATCCTCCATTTTGATTTTGAGGGTTATCTGGCTTCGCTGGCCAAAGATGCTCTGCTAAGCGCATTCTCCTTCAATTCTTTCAGGTCCCATCAGGTTTCACAGCCTTATATATTTCTAAACCCTTTGACATTTGAAACTCTGTTCCCTGGCAAGGCCTTCTCCTAAATCCCAGCTACTCAGAAGGCCCAAGGGTGTTTTCCAAGGGTGAAGCTGTTCTGGGTTTGTGGGTGGTGCCTTGTAGTGAAGGGTGTGTTCAGAGATGCTCTGCTGGTTCTGCCTATGGCTTTAACGGGGGAGGAGTGAAATGGGATATGATAAATCACTAAATCTTCACTTCTAAATGCTGCTTGAGATGTAAACATTGTATATAAACCCTCCTAAATGGTGTTAAATTTGTCTGCTATATTTCTTCCCTCCCACCCCACCACTGCTGCTCTAAGTATGATCTCTTAGTAGTTCAGTCTTGTTTTGTGTTTTGTTTGGATACTTATGGATATCCCCACTTTTCCCAGATCTCTGAGGGTTCTTTTTAATATTTTGATATTGATTTTTTCTTGTTTTAAAATAAAAAATACACACACACAAAACAAAAGCAGGTGCCCACACATGGCTCAGCCCTGAGTGATACGGGAAGAGCAATGGCTGGTTTGTGGTGCTGGAGAAGGTCTCTGCAAGGCTGAAAGGAGCATCCCATTTCCACAGATGGCTTTTTTTTTTTTTTTTTTAATGGGTTATGGTGTCGGGAGGATCTGGAAAGAGCAAAAATCCCTCCTCTCAGGTTGGATGTTTTGTTCTTAAAAATGAGTTCTTTCAGCTCTTGGAGGGTGTAGTTTTAGATTTTTCCTCACATTCTCCAAGTCTTGGTCGTTCTGCTGTTTTTTTATTTACCTCCCCTTCTCCTCCCTTTTCCCTGCCCTCTCTCCCCTGATGGCTGCAGAGGACGCGGTTCAGGCACTCATCACCGTGCTGTGACTGCTGTAGGGAGTGAAAACCGGCCGGGTCTTTCACCCTTCTCTGAGAGCAGTGCTGCAGAGTGAGGCACATGGCAGGGCAGGGGTTTTATCTGCTCGTCTGGTTTGATGTTTAATACATGAGGCAGAACCCCAAGCACTTGATCAGGATGTCAGGCTCGGCCGCAGAGGAGCACGCTGACAGCAACACAGTGGCTGCACGACAACCAGAATCAATCTGATAGCAGGAAGGGTTTAAGACCTCTAGCAGTGACACTGCGTCTGAGCTGAGCCCAGCCTGGGCCTAACTTAATCCCTGATCTGTGTAAACCCCTCCTCTGTGCTTTCCAGAGGCTGGGACAGCTGGAGAGGTTGCTCTCCACGAGCACAGGATGGCAGCTCTGTGCTAAAACTTGCTGAGCTGCCTCCCCAGTAAGCGATGGGGTGGTGAGGGATTTAAAAGAAAAACCATTACAATATCTTTGTCAGTCTTCCTGAAATAAATCAGGAGAGGCTCGTCTAAGCTGGCTGTTGGTGATTTGTGGTTGTTTTTTGGTTTTTTTTTTAATAAAAGCCAAATGCTTTCACTTTATAAATAAATATGCTATGAAGAAGGATTCAAAGGAAAGATGAGTATCCAGCTGTTGCGAATTCATCGGTGGATGGTCCATATACTGCATTGTTTAATGTCACTGATACCTGATACAAACCATTCCCAAGCTGTTTGATAATTATTTATCAGCCATCTGCATGAGGAGGGGATTTGTACAATGACACCCCTAAAAGCAGGAAGGAGAGAAAGGGGTTAAGCTGTAGGCAGGAAAGGGAAGGCAGAAACCAAGCAGCAAACAATTGGCACCTGGGCTCCATTGAAGACTAAAAGTGGAAAAAAAAATGGCTTAAATGAAAAATCTGCCTATTGTGTGTGACTGCAGCTCCCAAGGGAAACAAACAAACCCATTCAAAGGAAGTAAAAAAAAAAAAAAGGCAAAGAATTAAAAAATCCTGTGCTGTTTTGCAGACTTGGGGTGTTTAACTCTTCCCAGTCCAGGGCAGAAATATTTTAATAACCAAACTATCTCCCTTCTTAAAACATATAGTTAGATTGAGTAATTTCTTAACTCCTCCAGGCATCTTTCATCACCAGCTGGAGCTGCTTGGGACTCCTAGGGCAGCATTGGATGTATTTAAAACCCTGATCATGGTGGGATGAGAGTGGGGATGATTCTTGATTTCTTTTCGGTTTCACAGGTATCATAAAAATACAGATCTCAGTTTTCTCTCTCACTTCAGTGGTGTTTGGGAGGTCTCCCTAAGTTTCCTAGAAGAGTTTTCAATATATTTCTACTTTAACTTTAGTAATAACTTTCTTTAGAGTTCACTGCCTGCAGCAGGTTTCCACTGCACAGTAAGACAATCAGGGCTTTTTTGCTTCTCAAACCCAGCTTTCTTTTTTTTCAACTTAGAGTTGCTGAGAACCCCTGAAAACAGTCTGGGGACTCTCATATATTATTCCTGGACCTGATCCAGAGTGAGGAGGGCTCACAGCACCAAGTCTGGGGCCCTCTGGTGTGTGGCATACGTCCCTTTATTGGACTATCAGCTAGGAATGACCCCTTATTACATGGGGTTCACCAGAATTGCTGCTTTGATAAATATTGGGTAAGCTGGCCCAGTCCCAGCTCCTTTGGACAAGCAGCTTCTGAGCAAGTGTTCCTAATAGTGCTGGGTGTATGCACGGCGTTATTTCACTGCATTATCATATCTTTTTGTATTTTGCAGAGCACACAGGTGCTTCAACCCAGTTGTCGGTCACAAGAAATGCCACAGCCCTGATGGCACTGGCAAGCGTTACCTTGAGCACTGCAGGCTCCAGACTTCAGCAGACAAAATGCTGTCTGCAGTGAGATATGAGCCCCAAGTCCTCCAGGAGGTCAGTTCTTCCCATAACACTGCAGATCTCCCTTGTACTCTTTGTTCTGCCTCTTAAATTTTATTTATCTGATTGCTGAATTGCTACTTGTGCACTTTTATGAAGTTATGTTTGAGTATGACTGGTTTGCAGGCTTTTTGAATCAGAGAATGACAGACAGGGGTTGGAAGGGACCTTACGGATCGTCTTATTCCATTCCTTTTGCCATGGGTAGGGACATCTTCCACTAGAGCAGGTTGCTCAGAGCCCCATCCAACCTGGCCTTGAACATTTCCAGGGAGTCTCTCCATGTTTAACCTTGCTGCTGAAAACAACCTAATGTGGGCAGTGTCAAAGGCTGAGGATGGAATTAATTTTAGGCTATTCATAGTTGAAACCAGAAGACTTTCCCTTCCAAATGTGGCCAAATGAACATAAGGATTTGGGTTTTGTGCTGTAAGTTATCTCCAGCAATGACTTCATTAGGCAGTAAATTCCCTTGTCATTTGTTTTCTATAATTCTCTTGAGGGCACAGTATTTTTAAAAATATTTTAATATGCATTTTGGTAGCATGACTTTATGTTTCTGAGCGCTTTTGTGATACAAAGTAGAAGAGATTCTTATATTTTCCTTCTTCCTCTTTGATTTGTCCTCAGCACTGCTAAAGCAGTTGTACTGGTTCTGAGGTTTTAGTGCATGGAACAGCAGTGGTGGAGGGTTCCTGTTGTACTGAACTTCTCTAGCTGTGTTTGGAGCTGCTGCAGCATCTTGGTGACATTCAGGTTTTTGTCTTAATTCTGTTCTATTAAGCTTGCAAGCTATGTTATAGTTTCAGGGGATCAGGAATCTCTGTGCAAATGCACCAAAGGGCCCAACCCCTACCTGAGCCGCAAAAATATCTTCACAATTCTGACCAGGGGTGCTGGTGGTGTTGCTAAATCCTTTTGTTAATGTGAGACCTCTGTTGGTTTGAGCATTCCCCAGAAACCCAGAATCTCTGGATCTCAGGTTTGCTTTATGTTTTGAGTTTTCTTGAAACATTTTACACAGTATCATTATATCTTGGAACTATCTTTGGTGCCCCAAAGCTGCAGCACCTTGTGGATATTTTCCCTCTCTTTCTGAGGTAACAAACCCTTAATTGTGCTATAAAGAAAGGCAAAGCTCAAACAGCAGAGTTTCCTCCTACCCCAATGTTCTGCTGCTTGGGGTGGTAGATGGAAGTTCCCTGGGAGGTTTCTGCTGGGGTCTCTTCTGCTCTGGGTGATGTCCTGATGGCTGGGCTGGATTTCTGGAGCTTTCTGTCCTCTAAACAACCTTCTAAAGGTGTCCTGCCTGTTTACCTGGAGATGTCCATACTGTTGAGATGCAGGGGTGGGAGCAAGGAATGAGCACAAAGGAGGTCTATAGACAGAACAAACACTTTTCCACAGAGAGGAGCTTGGCTAACTAGATGACTGCCCATTCAGAGAGCTAGTTGCTGGCAGTCCTACTCCAAGGGACTTTTCCTCATCTACCTTTACAGAAGCACATGCACCAGAAGTTTGACTCGCTGCATTACCGAGATAAGTCCCCTGCAGATGATCAGAGTGCCCTTTGCAGACCAGCCCCAGGCCCCACTCTCACGTTACCATCTTTAATATTGTTAACAGAAATAATAGTGCCAGCGTGTCAGGAGTTCAGCTGTCTGGCTAAAAGCAGCCTGCAGAGCTGTGGTGTATTCTTGCCTTTTCCCTTTGAGACTTTCAGCAGCATTGATCATCAAAGTACAGCCGTCAGAGGCGGCAGAGCAAGGCTGTCACAGAGCTGGTGTCCCCAGAATTGTGGATTTAATGCCTCTTCGTGTCACACACAGAGTGGGTTCAAAATCAGGTCTGTAACTACGTATCTCCATTGTGAAGTTGTTCCATGTTTGGGAAAGTGTGGAAGAAGCTTGGGTGTGGGAGCGCAGGAGGGGCAGGGGATGCAGGGCCTGGGCACACCTGGGAAGGGAGAGGGGTTTAGTTGTTGGCTGTAGCATCCACCTGCCCTATGCTTCACTCTGGCTGTACCTTCAGTCCTTTATCAGCCAAGGCTTTACCTTGATCTTGCAGAAAGGAACCCCGTTGGGACGATGACAGTATTAGAAAAGGCTTTTAGCTAAATATATTTGAGCTTAAAGACTCCACAAGAAAAAGAACTTCATAAATTCACATCTGCTTCAGCATCAGACACAGCTCACCCCTGGTGCCACATCATGGGGCAGCTCCAGCAGGGAACAGCCACCTCCCCAAGGAACAGGGCGGGAATGAGCTCGGTGTGGAGGCAGCAATGGCACTGCCAGCACAGCAGCTGATTAATATTTCAGAGGACACAAGTGAGCGGTGACTTTGTGGCAGATTATACCAGCCAACGTCCCACGTGCTCCTGTCATGTTTGTGCATCTGCTTCCTTCGCTAATCCGCTGCTCCTCTCAAAACCAAAATAAATGGGAAAATGTATCAATTTGCTATCATACTTATTTGCATTAAAAGTAAGGGACTCTCTGTTAGGAGGTAAGGTTGGGCACAGCATGCGGCCTGAGCATGTATTATTAACACCATCCATTTGATAACAGCTCTATAAAGCAACATGGAGAGAATTAGGGTTGAGCTTATGGGTAAAGCACACCACAGGGATGCTCTAGCCCCAAGAAAACACACACTCAGGAAGTTGAATTGAAACCTAAATTTAAGTTACATTTTAAAGAGAAGCCCAAAGTTGTTAAGATATAAAAATGCAAAAATAAGCATCCAAGCCACCTTAATTCTTCCCTGAATTAATGTTATAAGTGGAATGTTAATTTGGGATTTTTCTCTTTCATTATTTAGTCTCCAACTAAATTGACTTAGTCATGGTTACTTGTCTAATTAGCGATGAAGGAAGAATTAGGGCTGTTGGCTTCAATCAGGAAATTAAAATAAAAGTTGTTTCCACCCTCAAATATCTAAGAACAAGCTCTCTTTCCAGATCGTGGGGCCTGCTCGCTCTTATTCATTCCTCTCCTCAACATTATATTACCCCTGATGCTCTCTTTGTCTTTTATGATACTTTCTGGCATGCTAGTACTTATTAAAGAAAAAAATGAAAAATTCATACACAGAGGATTCTGAGATATAAAATTGTTATGGATAACAGTGCAATAGTTTTCTCTTCTTTTTTCTGCTTTTGGCATTTTTATAGCATGCCGAGGTTTAGGGAGCTGTTTTGTCTTTAGCGCATACAGTAGACAGGCAGAAGACTTATGCTGCCTGCATTGCTTCCCAGAGCTTTTCAATTTGCTCTGCTGTCCTCTCGGTGTGAAATGAAGGTCTGTCTGCTCTGCAAGGCCACTGTCTGGAGTGCGTCACAGCAAGGTGACCAGCCCTAACCCTCCCCAGGCACTCTGCCAGGGGGCCAGGCCGCACTCTCTGCAGCAGAATCGGAGCTGAGGGCGAAAGATACTCATTAGGTGGGGCTTAGGAGGCAGACAAATCTGCTGTTTCTCATCTGCTGGAGTGAGACAATCAAGCTTCAAAAGCCTTTTGCTTCCCTTATTCCCATATTTATATAATTCAAGATGCTGTGTAAGTAGAAAAGCCCCTTGATAGTCAGACAGCTGACCCGACTGGCTTTTGGACCACTCAGAGTCAAAACACAAGGTGGATATTAAAAATTTGCTTGGCACAAGAAAGCAGGAGACTCTTTCCACCTTGTGGTTCATTCCTATCCCTGGAAGTGCTCAAGACCAGGTTGGATTGGGATTTGAGTAACCTGGTCTAGTGGAAAGTGACCCCGCCTATGGCAGCAGGATTGGAACCAGATGATCTTTCAGGTTCCTTCCAAAACAAACCAGCCCATGATTCTGTGCTCCCTGCACTGAAGCCCGTGGGCAGGAATGGAGCTCTCTTCCCTCAACCCCTAAGAGGTTCATAGCCTAAAATGTTTCACCTGTCTGTTAGCCCTCGTGAGATTTCCAAGTGCTTGTGCCGTCCAAGTGCTGCTCCTGAATCTAAGTGAGCACCTACGTGTTGGTATCCTCATGAAGGGAGGCCCCGGCTCTTCTCCCCAGCTCAGCTGGCTGGATCCTGGTGCTAATAACCAAGGTTGTGAGCATGGGCCATTCACTTAAGAGCTGGACTCACTGATCTTTGTGGGTCCCTTCCAACTCAGAATGTTATGTGATTCTGAGATCTCGTCTTGTCTCTTTTTGAATGCGGCTCAAGCTCGGGCCATTTAAAGACACTTCCTTTATGCTGGAAGAGAGAGTGAACAACCGATGCCTTCACCTCCTCTGTGCTGCTCAAGGCTGAGCTCTCACATTGTAGTTGATAAGGTTTGAGGAATGACTTAGACCTCGGTGCTAAAGGAAAAGGGGCAGCCTCTGCCTTTGACCTTTCATTGTTCTCTTCAAGGAGCTACAGCTGTGGGAATGAACAAGTCGGGCTATAGCACTTCAACAGCTGCTGTTGACAGGGCTAATAAATGTGATTTTTAACTGCTTCCTGGGAAAAGCCAAAATGTGTTTCATACAGGATGTGATGCACAGAATGTGGTTTCCTTGAAAAACCCATGACCTTAATATGGAAGTTAAACTTAACAACGTGATTTTGAGATGGAAGAGTTTTATTCGTGGTTTAAGTGCAAAGCTTCAATACAGAATTAAGTGGGGCACTATGAGAGTATCTCCCCGCAACTGGTTACTGAAAGAAAGATAACCAATAGCAAAAGCAGAAATATGTAATTTTTTAGGTACTCAATAAGTTCCGAGCAAGAATATAGAGTTTTAATTCTGAAATAAGCAGACTGGTGTCAGTTCATCCTCCTTAAGGTACAAGCTGCTGGAACTACAGATTTCATGAGACTCTTAGTTTTCCTTTTTTTTAGGTTTTTTTTTAAGATTTGCAAGTTTCAGGATTTGTAGGAAAAAAAGCTGCAAATGTGACCCAAATGTATGCTTGGAAGTCTGGAGCATGTCAGAACAAATAAAAGGCAACTCAATTGGTTATTTCCATTTAAGTCACAGCACTTTTGGAGGCTTGTTTTGGCACAATCAATTAGCTCCTCTGTGCTTTTTCACCTTCCACTGAAGCAGTGGGAGCTTTACAAGTACTGTTTTATAATCCTCAAACAACCTACTAATGCTTTCGTTTCCCATCAATTTGTTGCCAGGCACAAAGGGGTTTAATAACAAAATGATTGATGACTCTATTTAAGCAGCCCATTAGCCTAATGACGTATGAAAGTGTAGCAGAGTTGTTAGCTCGTGTACAAATGTGCTCCTCAAAGAGCGGCTGCGGGTGCCTGGTCCTGTGTCCAAATTGGTTTGCTGACCTCCCCACAGATTTCTCCTTCCTATCAATCTGCTGCCAATGGACACTCATCAGGCACAGGGCAAGCGCTTGCTCCATTCTCCAAGGCCGTTCCCAGCATCTTGGGAGAGACAAGGATGGTGGGTGGCAGCAGGATGTCCACATTAAAGGGGATAAACTGCATGTAGCCCACGCTGTCAGGGCAGCCTGTGTTGCTCCTTCCTTCAGTAAGAAGCTGCTCCATCTTGGAGCTCACGAGGCTGCATCTTGGAAGTCTTCCTGAACACTGCCATTATCCAAATTATATTGTGATTTTTTTCTTTTTCCCCAGAACAGGTGAATCTTCGTCTTATCCAGTGGTTTTCTTCAAAACACTAGTAATTAAGAGCCAAAAGCACAGTGGAAGCATTTAGGAATCTGGCCAGCACACACTCTCCAGCAGGTGCCGTGCATGCTGTGTATGACCCCAATGTTTTCAGACCACCCAGCTCCTAGGGACTGGCTACACTGGCTGGCTGTATTTGCATTCTGCTTAAGCCCTGCAGAGCATCCACTTTACATCTAGGAATCAAGCCTTGGATTATTTTTACTCTCAAAGGCTCAAGCTGGAAAACTCATGAAGGGTGAGCAATACATGAAAACAGTGTTGAGCTCCAACACCGGCACTTCAACAACCACAATGTTTTGCCGTGTGATGTCCTCTACTCAAGAGCATGACTTTAGTGTTGTGGCTGGGTTTTGCTGGGCAGCACCATGGACATCGTTGCCAGTCAGCAGCCGTCAGCACATGCCTTGACCCTCCACAAGGCTTTGTATTTTCTACCGGTCCCAGACACACAGCTATCACCTGGGAAGCAGCAGGATGTTGGTGCCACCTTTCACCCTTTCCAGAACAGGAGTTGGTTTGATGATCCTTTTGGGTCCCTTCCAGCTCAGGATGTTCCTTGATTCTATGTTAACTCTCACAGCAGCAAGTTTTTTAACAAAGGACTTGGCCAACAGTACCATGCCATTGCTGTGGATACATAAGGGGTTGTCTCAGGGATATCAGGATTTGCATTGCATGCTCAGGCTCATATCCAAAGCAGCTGGGATGGCAAAGCTGCTGCTGAGTCCTGTGTCTGCTGTCTTTAATGGGACATGTTTCATTAAAGACTCCCAGCTGCAGTGGAGTTAATCTTCCCCCGAACCAGAACTCACCTGACCTTCATCTGAAACCTCTGGTACTTTTCCATTATCACACACTTAGAGGAAATCAGTTTTCTTAGCCAGTGCATTTATAAAGATTATGCAGGCTACATCACTATTTTACAAAAGGTTTTCACTGCACATTTATTTTTCTTCATTCCTTCTAATGAGTATTTGGCCAAGGAAAGCTCCAGCTCCCTTTCAAATGCCTCTTGTCCTTGGGTGACCAGCTAGGAAATACTTCACCAGTTATCTCTGTCTTCACCCTAAATGTCTCACTGCAGGATGAAAGGGCCCCGCCTGGTACTGATCCCCATGTATCCTGACAAGTCCATCCAGCCCGGATACCTGATGACAAATGAATTATGACTGATATTCCCTTTATACCTAGCAGCCACTAATCCTGCTGGAGTTGTTCTGTCACGCTGAAGACTATGGGAAGGACGGTCTGCAAGTCTTTTATACCTAAAACACAGCTATTTATAGCCTGAATACTGTGCAGGAATAATGGGAAGTGAATCATCAAAGATGTTTTGATTACATGAATAAAACTCAGTTTCAAGTTCATCCTAATGATGAAAATACTCTTTCCTGGAGATGCACGTGTTTTCTCCTGCCACACTGGCAGCTGTACACAGTAGAGCTTTGCCCTTTTCAGATCTGGCTAATTTAGGAGAAGAGCCTTATCAGTGATGTGGTGGGAGACCTCTAAGCCAAATCTGGCGTGAGGGAGTCACTCATTATGCCACGTATTTTTCTAGCTGAATTTATACCAAACCTGCAGATCTTGCTGTCCAGGAAGGAAGTCACTCCTCAGCTGGCTGGAGTTGTCATCCACGAGCAGAGGAAGCTTATAATGGCAAGGCTCCAGCACTTCCCCCAGGTCTGCTTCTGCCCTGCTCCCACCACCTTCTATCATCTTTCACCTCAGTTTCCCACCTGCAGTCTGGACCTGGTGACTGGGTCCTGTGCAGCACATGTTAGCTGATGGTGTTCATTACTATTATTTATACTCTTTGCAATAAATTAGTAAGACCCTACTATGAGAACAGACCAAAAATAGGCTGCTTTAACATGCACTAGGATGAATATTTGTGGAGAAATCTTGAAAAAGCAAAAGAGATACATAAGATTGTCAGAGGAGCTTCGCCTTCGCCCACCATCTATAAATAGCCTGACACTGGGAGGGAGATAAGGAGGGAGTTTTTAATTAGATAGATTGTTTATAAAATCATCAAAAACATAAGTTTGGACATAATGAGACTCGCTGGTATTTTCTGCCATTGTCATGGATCTCAGTCATCTTTAAGCTTTAAAAACTTTAAGATACTTCCGACAGAAACATGGAAAGACAAGTAACTAATTTTCTGTATGTTTCAGGTGGGACACATTATATTATACATATATAGTGGGAAAATAGCTTGAAATGCAGGCCCTGCCATGCCAAGAAAAACTCCGTGAGGAATTATGTCCTGGTTTCAGCTAGGACAGAGCTAATTTCTTCTCAGGTAGGTCCAAGATACAAATCAATGGCATTTCTACATATGAGGAAACACTTCTATGAAATGTGAGTTTGGGGCTTTTTTCAGGATGTCTGTGGGACCATGCTTTTAACCATGCAGGCTGCCAGAGGGTGATTAGCCCAGTTCCATGCTAAGAAAAGCTGTTCTGGTGGTAACATTCTTCTTACTGCCTGCATGGAAAAAAAAAATATCCTTTTCTTTTTTACTTGGAGAACAGAAAATCAATGTTAGCTTTTATGGTCTGGGGCCCAGCTATAGCAAAACCTGGACCAAAATCTCTGCAGGTGTAAAGCAGTACAGCTGCTCTGGCTGGAGGGTGCTCAAGCCAGCTGAGCCAGATGGGGTTTATTGCTCATTTGATCAAATTAAAGGATATTTGTATCTCACACAAAATCTGACAAAGAGGTTTGCAAACAGGAGCATTAAGGATGATAAAAGTCACGCATACAGCCACTTATTATTAAATAATAAATTAGGCCTGCATTGCCAGCACAGCACCCCCAGGCTGAAGCTGACCCCAAGACCTGCCCTTTTCCCAGTGAGATAAAGTAGAGCTGATAATTGCGTGGTGTGAGCAGCGATCACCCTAAAAACTGAGAGGGGCCCCACTGTTTGCACCAGCAAAGAGCCTGCCCCATCTTCTCCAGTGGTTTCCAGTCCTGTAAAACCCTGGGAGCACACTGATTATGGGGACCAGGCAGTCCAAGAGACGGGAGACTGTCTTGACTGAAGAGGGATGTCCCCTGTGGGTATCAGTCCAGCCAAAGACCGTGGGGATCCCTATTCCTACAGTTTCTTGTGCACCTGCAGAAAAACAGATCAATTTCTTCCACTAAACCCAGATGAGCAAACTGGACTTTTCATCATATCCTTGAAACACCAAATAAAAATTGCAATATATCTGTCTGCAGGTGATGAGTACAATTATATTCCCCCTGCTGGTTTTGTCTTTTGTCTTTTTTTCCTAAAGGAAAAAGCATCTTTCACTGCAGAAAAGCCTATCCTTCATTTAGGGAAGCCAGCAGCTGTCAGGAGAGGAAAGCTGAAGATTGACAGAGGAAAGACACAGCAGAAGTGCTCCCAGAACACTGTACAAAAAAGATAATCTTAAGATGTTGACCTCTTACAGAAGTGTGTATAATCAAAGAAAAAAACAGCAATATAATGTCCTGGTTATTCCCTGAATGGAAGAACTGCAATGTACATGCTGCAATGTAGCCTATCTGAGAGCCTGCAGTTATATTTTTCTTGTGATTTTTCTGTCAGAACAAGAAATCCGGCATGTTTAGAGGTTGGTCCCCTTATTTCTGAATCTCTTGCTCTTCTTTTTTCCCATCTCCTTGGCCATATTCTGGTCTGGTTTTATTAAATTACTTTGGTTGGATAATTTACAAGGGAATGGTGCAGTCATATTAAAATTCTGACCATGAGAAAACACACATGGTATCATTTTAAACCAAATAACATAAAATAATAATAATAATAACAACAACAATAATAATAATAATGATAATTTGTTCCATCTCCTCTCCTTGAGTTCTTATAGTCTTTGAATTTTTCCTCCTTTAATATTCTGTCTATAATCCCGTTTTCTCCCAGACCCTGCTGTTCAGCTGTTACTGAAACATCGTCTTCAAAAACACAGAGCGGGGAAGTGTTGATTTGTTTTGATCTCAGGGGAAATAACGTAACCCGGCGACAAGCCCACCAGCAGCAACTCTTAATACACAGTAAGACAACTCAGAGAAATCACCTTGCTCTTAGGCTGCATACACATACTTAAATGCATTTAATTCTTGAGTGCCGGTGCAACTCAGTTCAGCTCCATAAAATAATGGGGAGTTTTGGTTCACTGGCTGAACCAGAGGAGACCAGAGGAAAAAAAAGCCCCATAAACCACTCCGTTCCATTTCCAGGTTTATTAATCCTCTTTGCTACATGGCCTTTTAAAACTAATTTTATGGGGTTTATTATGAAATGAACAAAAAAGGGGGTTGTCCTTCTTCCCCCCAAGCAGGGGCTGGTGAGAGCATCATCCACCACGTACTGGTGCTGCTGTGGCAGGACCATCACATTCAAAGCATTTGCCACCCGGTGGCTTCCCAAATCAGGAGGAGAGAAGGGGCAACAGAGAGTGGAGGACTTGAAGGGCTGTGGCCCAAAGAAATAAGCTGTCAGCAGGTTCAGGGACCCTGGAGCAGCTGGCAACAAAACGAGACTAACAGATACAAGGATACTGTAACAATAACATTAACAGAAGAACGCCGTGATGCAAGAATAATATAACCAATACAAGAATAAAAATACAAACAAGACATTGAGGACATGCTGGAGCATGTCCAGAGAAGGGCAACAAAGCTGGTGAAGGGTCTGGAACACAAACCTTGTGAGGAGAAGCTGAGGGAGGTGAGGGTGCTCAGCCTGGACAAAGGCCCAGGGGAGACCTTATCACTCTCTACGACTGCCTGAAAATGAGTCTGTCTCTCCTCCCAGGTAACAAGTGATAGGACAAGAGGAAATGCCCTCAAGTTGTACCAGGGGAGGATAAGACTGGATATTAGGAAAAAGTTTCTTCACCAAAAGGGTTGCTAAGCATGGAACATGCTACCCGGGGGAGCAGTGGAGGGATCCCTGGAGGGATTTTGAAGACATATAGATGTGGAGCTTGGGAACATGGTTTAGTGGTGGGCTTGGCCATATTGGGTTAGTGGCTGGATTTTACGATCATAAAGGTCCTTTCCTACCTAAATGATTCATGATTCTATGAATAAAAAATGCCTTGATTTTAATTAATGTGGTTTTTTTTATGTCATGCACAAAATTTTAAAAATCCATCCTCAATCACCACCATCTTTTTTTCTTTTTTATTTAATTAGAAGTTTTTTGCTATAGTAATTCTTTCATTTGTCCATTTCCATCAAATCAAGTCGAACTAATGACAGCCAGATGGTCACTGCTCTCAAGATGCTTCACTCAGGGCTAATCCACCCCTCTCGCACAGAATCAAGGAGCAGAGGGAGCCTGTCCTCTTCCTCCAGGCACCGAAATGACGGGATTAAAAAACACACACTTACTCAGCAGGAGGCAAAGCCAGTGAATATCACTGCTACCAGCTCTCCCCATGGAGCTGAGGTCGGACTACTCACCCCATTAATACACTGTCATTGAAATACATGCAAAGGGATGGACGGGGAAGAGTGAGTGGGTATCCCTGGTGGAGAAACAAGGCACATATGATCTCCTCAAGTCACTTTGTAGGAGGTTAAGATTCATCCATGCCCCCTCCCACACTCTGTAGATGCTGTGTGCACCCTCTTGCACACCCTCTGCCTCCTGCTTGGTTCATGGCCCACGTGCACAAAATTACCAAGGGCAAGATTTCTGCACGAGTCTTTTCTGCACGAGTCTGCTCTGCAATAACAGACTTGAGCTGTTGTTTCCGGCAGCTCCTGATAATACAGGACTATTAATAATTACAGCATTTCATTTAAGAAGAAGTGGGTCAAACTTGTTGTGATCACTTGACTGATACTTGAAAATTATTACAGGGTGCACCCATTGTAAGTTGGGATAATTAAGGCTGCTGCTGTTAACACTCTGCCCTTCCCTGTTGCTGGTTTAACTTCCTCAAACATTTTTACATCCTACTCCTCATCCTGCCTTGAGGTTTTGCAGTAAAATTCAATAATCATTTTCCTTTCTACTTTTTCTATTAAGCACTAGCTTATTTCATCATCAGAGCTCAGAAGAAAGTTAAGCCTCCATGGGCTGGACCACCCAGAAACTGAGGGAACTTGTGCAGCTCTTTCACCACATCCCACAAGCAGCTGCTTGCAGAGACCCTCCCAGTTATTAAGAGTATTTCTGAGGACTTTGCGGCAGGCTTGAACACCCACAGATTTTGGGAGGTGACACTCATCAAGGACTGGAGAAGACATCTTAATCCTCTGTGTTCCCAAGGTCAGGGGGAAACTACAGGTCTGCTGCAGCCCTCCCACGTCTGGAAAACCTCAGGTTCCCACCTTTTCCTTTTTGACAGACAGCCCTGCTAGAAAGAAAAAAAACATGACCACGGATTGTGGTTCCTCGATAGTGGCAACAACAACAACAAAAAAGTGTCTCATCTTTTTATTTGTATTTTTCACTGATGGAAGCAGAGGTTTGTTCACCTGGCATTCAGACAATGGTGTCTCTCTGTAGTTTGGATAGAAGAGACAAAGTTTCACGTTAAGGGAAGATTTCCTCCATACTTTTTAGTCTCTGAGGGCATAAACACTCTCTCTGAGACAACCTTTGAGATCTGTCTCCAAAAGATGATGCTGAAAAGCAGCTTTTTTGGGTTTTGGACCCCTTGGCTTGCACCAAATGCCTTGGTCTGGCAGGTTTGAGAAGTGCAGATGCTCCTGAAGTTACTACAGGGACTTCAGCTCTTTCTCAAGCTCTCTAGCTTTGGCTAAAGACAGCAAGAATCAATCTTCATGCTGTCTAAAAGCAAGTATTGCTGGCAAGGCTGTGATGGGATTTTCTCTGTGGTTAAGCTGACCATCTCCATTAGCAGCCAGTATGGGGACAGCTCCCACCAGACTTTTTTCCATGTCTGAAACTGTTTTACAAGTCACAGAGGCCAACACTCTCACATCCAGACACCAAAAGAAGTGGCACTGCACTCACCAAATAGAGAGGCAGCACCTCTGGCTGCCACAGGGATCGCAGACCCTCCTGAGATAGATGAGAAAAGGTTAAAAATCGCCTGGACTGTTGAACCTGGGGCTTAAGGATGACAAATTCCAGCTATAAGGGCTGCAGGAGAAGCACAAGCTCTTGTAATGGAGTCTAGGAGCTTAATACAGAAACTGTGTCTGGTGGAAAAGGCCTTGTGAGAACTGACTGTGCTGCTGAAAGTAAGTGATTTTTGTGGGGATGGGGAAAGAGCTGTGTGCGTGTGGTGAGAGAGGCTGGACAGTGCTTGATAGGAGATGTCAGCTCTCACATAAGAGTGAGTCAGCATCCCTCTGCTAATATAACACTTCCCTCCCTTGTGATGGACACTGGTACCCACTTGTCCATGTTTTTTTATTTTGGAAAGGTTAATGACCCTTTGGTTAAGCCTGAAAGAGTTTCAGCCCCAACTCTTGGCAGGAGGGCAGGACTGGGAAAGCTGAGGAAAATCATCTATGTCAATACACTGGACTGGAAACCAGCATTTTCTAGCTGCACTAGCACAGCCTGTGTGACCTGACCTTATGGGTCAAGGGGCAGACAAAATCAACACCATCTGCTATTAGTCAGTTAATACTTAACCAAAAAATTGGGGTCAGCAGCCTCAATGAGGTACTGTTGGAGCTGGAGATAACGTGTTTGGCTTTGAGAGGCATCCGATGCCTAAATCAACCCAGGGGATGTTATAACCCCACTGGGGATATTTGGGATGCTGCTGAGCTGATCCCCCTGGCTCTGCTTCATGCAAATGTCCTGTGGCCTTCGGATGTCGATGCATCTCCCTCCAGCTGGTCCCAGTTTGGGTGCCCAGTTTCCAGCCTACATAGCTGCAAAACACCTGAGTGCTTAGCCATGTGCTGGCAAGGATCTCATCCTGCCTGCCAAATTCTTCCAGCAGCTGCACAGGCTAATTTCACAAGTCAGGTGTTTGCCTTTGACAGGCAGCTCTTCATATCTTTATGACTAGACATTATTATATTGTTCTTTCATTTGATAACTGCTCCAGTAATGGCTTCCATTTGCAGTAAATCTCATGTGCTGTCTTTTTCCCCACTATTAAACATAAGATGATAACCTTTGTGGGAGGCTGTGCACAGAAATTCAGTGAAGCTTTAAGATGTTGGGGAGGAGGGGAGATGTGGAAGGGAAATGTGGTCAGCACTAGCAAAGTGTAGGAAGATGCTTTTGGAGGAACTAATTATACCCTGGAGCACTCAGAAGAACCCACCCAGCATGCAAGTTCAACCGGAAAATGAATATTTAAACGGCTCTTCAAGTTAGTAAGTCTTTGGAAAGCACTGCTCAGTACCTGGAAAATAGACCCGTGACACAAGAACAGATAAGTCTGAATGTGACTCAATACAAATACTTGGCTTTTTTTACCACCACCACAAAGCAGAACCTATCCCAGTTAAATGGCTCTGGAAACACCAGCTAAAATCCTTTGGTGGCTCTCCCCAGCACGCAGCTGGTTCAGTTTTACCTTCCCAGGCAGTGCAGCCCTTGGTTTGCCATAGGCAATGCTGAATCTTGTCCAGAAACCTGGGCTGGGACGAGGCAAGACCCCAAAGCCATGAAGGAGTGCCCCAAAGACCTTCTCTGCAGCTGCTCTTGGGCTACGGCTCCTCTTCCTCATGAGCTGTTTTATACATATTTTATAGATATAGTCACCCTGGGGGGTGAGAGCACAAGGAGAGATCAAACACTCAGCAGCACCATGAGCTTGACACCTAAATTCCTCTGTTAGAAGATGGTTTTGGTGGCCCAGTGCTGCAGCTCTGGCCGGATCTGGCTCATCTGGTGGCTCATTTGCTCTGGAGTTGAGCTGAAACTCGTCAGCAAACTGCAGTGCTTGGAACTAAAGACCACCCCTGAGAAACGCAGCGAGGTGTGTTTAACCCAGACACATCTGTGTGCTTTGAAGCAGGGAACGACTACTGGGTGTGCAAGTGCAGGAGGAAGAGGAGAGTCTGCAGCTCCAAACATCAGCGCTTTGGTGCAAGCGCTGTCAGGGTGTGTTTGAGCTGGACCACACAGACAAGGAGCAGCATCACCTGTCACCCTGTGTCCGTAAGTCCCTGCCAGGGAAGAGGGCTGAGGATGGGCTGGGACTGGTGCTCCAGTGCTGTGTACAGTGTCCTGCACCTTCAGCCCAGTGTGCCAAGTCTGCTCCAGGGTGGTCGTGGCTGCTTCAGTTTAATTCCATGTGGATAGTGGTATTAAACCAGGGCCCGGAGCTCTCTGGGGGAAGTTAGGTAGTCATGGTCCAAATCCCTCTGCACGGCCAAAAAAACTGGGTTGGAAATGCAGGAGGAGCCCAAAAAAAGCAAAACAAATGTTATTGAGTGGAGCCTCCAATTCGGGCAGCCCCTGACTGCCTCTCACTCAGACGCGTATGTGCAGAAAAATCATAGAACCACAGAAAGGCTGGAGTTGGAAGGGACCTTAAAGATTATCTGGTTCCAGAACTTCACCTTTTAACTCCTGTGTATGCTGGGATTAAAACCAGAATTTGTCTTCCTACTATGGGATTTCAAATTCAGGCTGCAGAATAACCTCCTCTAACCTGCAGGAAAAAGCTTCTCCCCGCAACTCACCCATCTAAACTACCCCCATTGCAAAAGGGCCTTTTACCTTCAGTCTGCAAAAAGGATGGAAAATTGTAGTGTTTTCCTACAGCATGTTTAAGTTCACTTCAGACAACGATTATTTTGTTGGCTTCCCAAGCCCCAATTAAATGATCATTTACACACTGTAATTTAAAGCGTGTGCTTTGCTGGTAAAATCCATAACAGCTATAAAGTGTGTGTGTGTGTGTATGTACAGTCATTATTGTTGCTGTTTGGTTTCTTCTCTATTTTAATAGCTAAAATATTAAAATGGGAAAAGCAAAGTGCTGACTATCCACAGATATGCCTAATTTCACATTGTGAAGGTATCTGCTAGAATAATGTGTATATAATATAGGTAATGAGCGTTCATGGGAGACTAAAGCTGGAACACAGCGGCAATTCCAGAAATAATTGTTTCTTCAGAGGGAAAATAAAAAAATAAAAAAAAAAAAAACCCAAACCCAAACTTGCCCTAGAGCTTCAAGCAAAGCCTTTTGCTATGCTTTTAAAAATAAATGCTAGCAATGCATTTTAATTTCCCACGTGGCTACATACACTGGCATTATGAGAAATCTCTTATTTATGAAGCTCCTGGATAATCCTGGGTGCTGGTCCTGAAAATGCTCCATCTCTCTTGATTATTTCTTCAGCAGCTAAGAAACAAAAAGTTGTGGTGTTTGGGGTTGGGTTTTCTGGTTGGTTTTTTTGTGTTTTGTTGGCCACCTATGAGCAGCAGGAGAGGAACAGCTCCTGCAAAGAAGAATATATGGCACTAATCTCTTCTTGTGTGGTTTAGTTTATTTGGGAAAAAACAAATAAATGTGAGGGGGAAGGGTGTTTCTTCCCTCTGGCTGCCTGTTGTTGGCCCTGGGATGAAACGCGGCTGCTGCAGCCTGAGGAATTTCTCTTGTAAGCTGTTGAGTTTTGGGGTTGTTTGTTTATTTGTGTTGGTTTGTTTTTTGTTTTGTTTGTTTGGGGGATTTTGGTGTTTTCGTTTTGATTTTTTTTTTTTTTTTTGCTTGTGAGGTTGTGAATAAGAGTGGATGAACAAGCGCAAAGATTTCAACTACCAAATATTTTTCCTTATAACTTTTAATCTAACAAAGCTGCTGTCCAAAGGGAAGGGTGAGCTCTCTTCTTCAGAGATATTGGCGCATGCACAAAAAACCAAATCACTTTTTTTTCTTAGAGGGCAAATCCTCAAACAGGTTGGTTGCGATGAGCCGTGAAACGCTTGAACTCTAATGGGATTCCTAATTTTAAAACAAGGCCATTTCTAATATATTTTGTTTTTAAAAAAGATACTGTTAGGTTGTCTCCCAATTTATTTAATCTAGTATGTGCAGCGTGAATATGTTTCAACTTCAGGCAC
>VZTE01000778.1:1394539-1429648 GCA_013397775.1 Eulacestoma nigropectus | reverse complement strand
CGGGGCGGGGCGGCCGCACCTGAGCGCCGGCAGCGCCGCGGAACTCGCGGAGCGCGGGCGGGGCCGCTCGGTGAGGGGAGCGGAGCCGCCGGGTCTCCCGCACAGAGAGCCCCCCGGGCACGGCCTCTGCCTGGTCGGAGTGGCGGTGCGTGTCCGCGGGCGGGTGTTGGAGTCCCCTCGGTCGCCTTTTGTGCAGCAGCGGGGTGGGTTCGCGGCGGTGCCGGTGGTGACCCGGTGGAGCGGGCTCGGGAGGAGCTCCGGGACCCGGTTGTGGCCAGGCTGGAGCCTTCACCGGGACGCGTTCCGTTGTGTCAGCCCAAAAGATGGGCTTTGGGGCTTTTCTCCTGCTTAAAGTAAAGCTTCTTTTATAAAAGAAGTACTTTAATCATTAATTCGGTAAACTTCCTAGAGGCACAATTAATAGTTGCGCCCGGCTTGGCGTAAATACCACCTCCCTTCCCCACGCTGGTGGTCGAACTTCCTGATGTACCTGTGTCTGAAGGGTCACTCGTTTCACGTAAGGGCCAACACCTTTACGATTCACCTTTTTCCTGTTTGTTTTGAGAAAGCCACCTGTGAACTTCGAGGTTTATAAATTCAATTCATTGTGGTGTTTCCTGAGTGCTGAAGCATTTTGAAACAGGAGGGAGTAGTGGGTTGTTGTGTGAGTTAGAGGAAAAGTTTGAATTGAAGTTAAGATACCTACGTGTTCCTAAACTGTGGTTACTAACATGTCTAATTCAACAGGCTGTCTCATCTGAGAACTGCTGGGGCAGGTTTTTTGCCGTGTTGTTAGTCCTCACCGTACTTTGTTATCAGCATGTGATCTGTGTGTTAAATTTTAATCTGTGCCTTGGGTTTTTTGATTGTTTTTTGTAGAGAGGTAGTGCTGGGTTATAGATGTACAATACTCTATTTGGCGTTACTTAACTTTTATGCCAGAGTTAGGCTCAAAATAGCTTTTATTTTAGTGGGAGAGAGCTGTTCTCACCGTTTCCTGCAGAGTGTATGTGCAGGATGTCACAGTGCACGGTATCTGGGGTTTACTGGGTAATTTAGCTTTGCAAATCAAATCTCTTAGGGCCTTCATCTGAAGTAAGTTCTGCAGGATTGCCAAAGTTGAATGTAGACTGGAGTACTTTCTTTTTTTTTTTCCCTTTTAAATCCCCCACAGTAAGTACACTGTACAATAACTTCCCTTGTGTTTCCCTGCCAGTGATCCTCAGCTCTGCCCCAGAGGAAACACCTTCCAGAAGCAACATGGGATTCATTTAGCTTGCCCTTTAAGGCTGGGGGGAAAAAAATGCAAGTTGCAACAGTAATTTTTATGTTTTGGCCACTTAACTTAGACCTTGTGAGCAATTTTTTTTTCTTTTAAGTTTACCAAACAGTTACCATGAAAGCAGCAGTGCTAGGGTAGGCTCAATTAAAACGGAGGTCTGATGATGATAGGCCATGTGTTAAGAAGAAAGTTAGATCACCTGTTGTAGAAACTTGTGCAAATGAGTTTTGCAGCAGAATATTGTTTATGCCCGGCATTAGCTTTCTCTGATAATTCAAGGTGATTCTGCCCTGATACTGTCTCTGGTAACTCCGCAGACTTCGCTGGCTGTTGTTCTGTTTTACAAATGTTCAGATACCTGAGCTGGTGTGGAAGGTCTGTTTTGTGAGGCACTCTGTAAATAAGTGATAAAGCAGCAGTTTCTATCTCCAAGGGCTGTTAGGTGAGGCAAAAGAGGGAAGTAAGAGATGGGAATCTCGGAAGGAAAAGATTAAAAGCTTTTTGTGATGGAACTTGTCATTGGTTGTGTCTTCTGCCATGAAGTTGAATTCCAATCCCCTGCCTTGGTTACAAAAGCACTTTATATGTGTGTGTGTCAGAAAACTGAAGGAGGGAGGCTTAAGTAAGACATCACTTCATTCAAATTTGCAAACTTCCCATTTTTGGGGCCTGGCTCATCTGTTTTCTGATCTTGCTGCCCTCTCGCAGTTTGCTAACTCGGCAAGCTGCCGTCAAAACCAAGCGAGTCCAACGTCTGGAAAGTGTTTGCATTTTAAAACACTGGGGAGCTGGTTGGCAGTCTGTGAGTATCTGCTGTCTGTCCTGGCTGTGTGGGGTGAAGAACGGCAACAAACAGATTTGGAAGGTTTCTTGAGACATCAACTTGTCCAGCCCTGTCACCTGTACCCTAAGATTACCTGATATCTCGAATAAATATTTCACTAGAGGATCATGTACCGCTTCAGAACCAGGCTGAATTACTTGTTGATAACATCCTTTTGTGACACAATATTCATGTACCAGGTTACACTCCATAACCACCCTAGCTACATTTTCTTCTCTTCACATCCAAAGCAATTCAAAGGAGTCATTTTCTTTAAAAAACTGCTTTCTCTGGAATTAGAGCTGTGCTGTCTCCCTGCTTGGTTGCAAGGGTTTTCTGAGAGTATGAAAAGAAAGCAGCTCTTCAGGCAGCTGGCATGTTTGTTTGTCTGAGAGGTGTGAGGATTCCTTAGAGCTCTTTGCCTTTTGCCTTTACACTTCTACAAGACCAAAGTGACACTACCCCATGGATACCAAGAAAAAGTAAAGGCTTCCTACTATAGAAAAGTTCATAATACATAAAACTAATGGGTGTTTATGTTTATCTTGTACAGTCCCTTAATTGCGCTGTTCTGTTTGATTACTTGCTGCTTCCTTAGTTTCTTTCTCTACTGCAGTTCTGATGTGTCACAGAGTTACTGTAAAGAACAATGTTTAAGATATCCTAACGTTGATAGACAAATACATCTTACGGCCCAAAAATATATTCTGAAACCAGAATTTGAGGAGTATGTATGTGTTAGTCTTGAAAATTCATGATGGTGCAGTAGCTGCCATTTGCTTGTAAAGAGGAGGAGAAACTGATGGAAATAGTGAAGCATAACTGACTGCTAAGGAAGGCGAGTGTGACTGAACTATGTGCAGCAAAGGAAAATAAATCTGATTTTCTAAAGCAGTGGATAAGATAAAAATTTGGGAACATCTTTATGGCCGTGTGGATTCAAATAGCGGCTGTGTGTGCTGGGCGAGTCTGGAAACAAAGTTAAGGGCAAGTAACAAGATCCACTGCTTCTAATGTGTGGCAAAGGGAGAATCATTCAGGACAGTGCAGTTTAATGATGTCGTGTCTGGTTCCATTCCTTGAACTATTTGGAATAGGCTCAGGTTAGCAGCAATCGGGTCTCTCATATCTAAAAACTTGGGTTAGTAAACAATTGTAAAAGCACTGCAAGTGTTGTTACTCATTGGTTTTAATTCTCACTTTTGAGGAGTGAGAGCCACTGTGGCTGAGAATGTATTTCTTATTAAGTGCTTGGTTTGCCAATGTACTGACCTGTTCCTCTTTCACTGGCATGATTTTCCCCTTCTGTAATTTAAAATGCAGTGGGAACAAGAAGCTGTAGCAGACTTTTCCTATTTAACATACTGAATGCTACCAGCTGTGATGCTCTGCTGTAAACACACAGGTTGCTGATCTGCTGTGGAATAGTAAGCTGCATGTTCCCTAACCTTCCCTACATGTAAAACAGATTGGCGTGATGTAGTTTTCCATGACAACACCTAACCAAGCTTTCCAAAAGTCCTCTCTGTTTCCCTTACCCTTGTTGAAGGTGCTGTTACCATGACAGTCCCAGGAGACTGAAGGTACGCAGGTCACAGAGCAGGTGTGGTTGTGCACCGTGGCAAAATCCTCTCGCCCTCTTCTGTCCCACTGGGAATTTCAACACAACGGTTTGACGTGGTGAATGTAGGTTACCTGCATGTGAAAAATGTAGTCCTTGAGTTATACACCAACATAATCACCTGTGATGCAGTTCCCCTGTGGATACTCATGGAGTAGTTACTTCTGGTGCCATTGGCTCTCACAAGTGAGAACTTTCCTCTCTGAGGAAGGGTCTGTTTGCATTTTGCAGACTTACTGTGTGTAGGGGAACAAAGACATTTGGGAACTGCTGATGTGAAGGCGCAGGACCAGGCAGCTCACAGCCTGCCCCTCAGAGAGCCTGCATTAATTTAACTATTCAGTTTGAAAATAATGGTTTCTGAGCCAAGTTAAAATTAGTATAAAGGTTTGTCTACAGAGGCGAGATCTGTCTGCAAGATTGGAAGTTCTGTCTGTAGTCATCTGATCTGACCTCTCCCTTGAAGCAGGCAGCATGTGAGTGCTGATTGTAGTGGTGGTTTTTCTGAAGTGCACGAAGATCACTAGCTTCTTTCTCACAGGGCACCGAAGGATCATTAAATGCTAATGACTTTTGATTACTCTTGACCTTGGTCAATTTAGAATTAGTGACCTAGAGACGAAAACCACTGTATCTCATTACCAATTTCCTGAGCTATCTGATCTTTCCTTTGTAAGTCAGTTTTGGTAAGAGGCAGAGTAGAATTAAAGTTGACCTTTGCCTTAGAAAAAGGGTTGAGTGCTTTCAGGTTTGCAATACCATGTTTATAAGTAAATAAATGGCAGCCACCAAGAAAGAGTTTATTTTTTGACCCCACTGACTGTCAAGAGCAAAACTCTACATGAAATGAAATGGACAAGCTTGAGTAGCTGTGATGGGGAACAAATGCATAATTTTTCTCTTTTAAATTAGTAGCAAAACAGTTTATCTCCTGTGACCTTGAATTGAATTCTCATTTTGTGGTTGCAGGTTTTCTCAGAGTTCATTTATAATTCTTGGTTTTACTTTGAACTATCAAGAAACAAATTAATGCCCATAGAATGCATTGCAAATTCTGCTCTGGGGTGTTTTCTACCTGCAGCCCCCAAACTATGATATTGTGGAATATGTCTTAACAGGCTTGTAAAATCATATATTTTATGTTGTAATGGAGCATTTGACATTATTTCTTTCCATATGCCCAGAAGAGAATGTCTGTGGGGTAATTCATTGTAACAGGAGAGAGTGTATTGTTTACTGCAGGTTGTTTAAACCTTAACCTTCCTTCTCACAGTTGTGGTTTATATGGACTGTCATTCATGCAGCAGGCATGGTCTTGAAATCAGAACGAAAATACAAGAAAATTTTGAACATTTTTTTTCTCACTCTCATACATTAGCTGTATTTATTTTGGTCCATCAGGGAACAAAACCTTTAAAAGAAAAAACTCACCATAGCAAAGTCTTTGGTGTTTGGGGCATAAATAGGAACTTATTTGACCTCTCACTGAGGTTAAATTGCAGTCTTTAAGCAGCTAAGCAAGAAGAGTAACAGGAAAAAATGAGAGTGGGAGATGTTGCAGTTGAGGTAGGAATAGGTTCATGGAAAGTGACTTGAAATCCATACAAGGCAAGTGCATGTTTATTTGCAAGTAAACACAGGAGTAGATTTTATTCTTAAATGTTTTGTTTTGATTGCTTTGTTTCAAAATAGATATTGCTAAAAAAAAAAAAAAACCCAAAATTATTTTGCAGTACAAAAAGGACATGTTAAAAAGATTAAGGCTGCTTTGGTAGAGAGATTAAAAACAATTGCCATGTGTAGCCTTTATGCTAGCAAATACTACGAGAGTAAAAAACAGGTGTGAATACTCATTCTTTAGGTTTCTATTTTGTTTAAGTTTGTGTTTACCTTTTGACTAGGCTGCTCAGGACTTCTTACTTTTGTTTTCTTCAAAGCATTAAGGGCATTTAGGAAAAAAAAAGAAAAAGCTATCTTAGTGGATAATGTTATGCAAAGTGTTTCAATCCTCATAAACACTAAGCAGTTAAGAATATTTGGTAACAAGTATGCTGCTAGTGTAGCATGAGTTCTATGGAAAAATACAATTTAGCTGTTTTGGACTTGGTCTGAAGCTCCAGTCTTGGTTCAAGATGCAGTTCTACTCTGATACTATTCTACCCTTTCATGGCTCTTGGCTATTCTGGAAAGTAAATGCTATTTTTTTAGCATCTATTCTGGCTTCTTTGAGAGTTGTTATAATTTTGCCTTTCTTCCTGCTTTTAGTTGTCTTCTTATTTTATTTTTTTTCCATAGAAGACCTTACTGAGTAAGACTTCATTGCCAGCTTTTCCATGCAGCAGACAGAAGTAGATGCCAGCTTGGCTTCTTCCACTGCTGCCAATAAGAAACTTAGAAGAGGAGCTTGGATGGTTTTGTCCACTGTAATGCATTTTTTTTACTTGAGGAAATGAAGGGTAGAGCTATCAGTCCCCTTTCCAAATTGGTTTTTACAAACAGAACGGTTGGAATGGTGATTGGGAAGGACTCTTCCAAGTGACTAAATAATTCATGGATAGGTAAACAGAACAAGGCACCGCAGCTGTGTGGGTTGCATTTAATGAGGTTTTCTGTTTGTTTATTTGTTTTTTGAACATGTATATTCCATTTTTAAATGAGTGCTTAAAGTTAACTTAAATTCAATGAAAACTAGCAGTGGGCAGACAGGTAGATTTGTTAAACAGTAACATTGTGTATTTATTTTGGTTAATCAAGATGTGTCATCTGAAGTTTGTTTCCTTGTAAGGGGAAATTCTGAATTTAAACAATGTTAATAATGCATAGGCGTAGTAACTGCTGAAGAAGACACTTGGCAACTTCACAGAAAAAGAAATGTATGCATTTCCTCGTTGTTTACTAAGAATTCTTTCCTTTATTCATGATATGGTTGTAACAAACAATTGGGAATTTTGATTAGAGCTTGTTTTTTATAGAATTGTCTAGCTTGCGTTACAACATGAGGAACAGGCCTGTAAATGAGAGATGTAGAAAAACTCAAACTTATTAGAAGGAGAAAAAAGATAGAAACACTTTGATATCCTTGCTATTGCAGCAGGAGAGACTAATGAAGTATGAGGAAGAATACTCCCATCAGCCCTGGAAATTAAATTGATTTCCCTATTGGAAGTTACTTTTAGAAAGGCATAATTATAGTAGTAACATACTATTAAAAGTTGTACCAGGAGCTGGGCTTTACGGTGACTCCTGTGCTGCACAATGGTGCCAAGGTATATTATGTTCTTAAGGGATAAATGAAGCTGGGATGGCAGATGTGTTGCACGCACTTGAGTTTGAACAGCAAAATGCTGCTTCAGTTCACGATGTTTAGTCAGGAACTGATTGCCAAGGGCGTGTAACCTGCTCCTAATAATTTGAAAGGGGCATGTAACATGGTGTGTAGTATCCCAGACTGGGAATATAGTCTTTTGCTTAATTCTTCTCTTCTGGCATTTTGAATACCCATTAGGCCAGTGTTAAGATTTAAACATGGAATTTCCTACACCCTTTAACTTGAAATATTTCTGGTCTGACTACTTTGCTTGTAAAATAAAAATTAATGTGCCTTTGAAGAACTGTATTTCCCTTTTTCTCCGTTGTATATATCAAGTTTAGTTCTGTTAATATATAATTAATGAAGAAAAATGAGACTTGCTGAAGAAGATTAGGAGCACATTGTAATAAGATTTCAGAAATGGATAGATCTTTGGGTCAGAGAAGGTCAATTTCCTTGATCCTCTTGTTGGAGGCAGACTGATCTAAACTGGGGATTTTGACTGGTCTTTCAACAGGCAGCAGTTCATGGGTTGTTTTTACTGACTGCCAGTGTATTGTTTCTAAATTCATTAACAGTATGCATATAGTAAAAGGAGAAAACACCGTTGTACGAAAATAAATGGAAGCTGCTGCCAAAAGAGAAAGAATAGTGAGTGAGAATAGCACTAATTCTTTGGGGGTTGCTTTTCCCATTTCACATCCAATGATTAGTTTATGAGACTTAGCTGCTGAGGTGATGAAGTTCAGTGGAAGGTGGTATGAACCTGTAAGAGCTTTGTAGTTTTTCATAGGAATTCTGTGAAAATCTAAGGCTATTTAGATTCTGTTCTGGAATCAGTGCTATTTTCCAGTTAGAGCAGACCAGGTTCTGGTGGGTGGCTTAAGAGCAGGCAAAGATGGCAGTTTGGCTTTTTATTTACTGGGGTGGATTTTTATCCTGTCATGCAGATACTTCTTGTCTACTGGGATCTGACTTTTGAGTTCAGGCAGAACATGCTTCAGCTGCAGCTTCTCCCTCCTTTTGTTTCCCAGAAAGCACAATGTGCTGTACATGTGTGGTGTATTACAGAACTCAAAGGTTGGTGGATTCCTGTGGATTCACATTTATTGTCTGTCTTTCCCACATGGAGTTAACTGGTCAGTCTGTCCCTCACTCTCTTTATCTCCTGTAGCCTCCCAGTGACCTTACCTGGTGTGTGTGTAAAATCTTTGGATTTGTCCTGGTCATTGGTTTGAAGAAATGTGCAGAGACCTTGATTTTTATATACTTTGAGAGTCTATAAAATGGATTTGTGGAACGACAATCAAATCTCTCAACCCTTGCAATCTTTCACCTTCTGCCAACTGCAACGCTGAGAACCAGATTTTCTAGAGCCTGTGGTTATCTATATCTTTAAGAGGTTTTTTTAAGATTTCTTCCTTTTGAAATGTTTGTCCTGTGCAGTGGCAAAAGGGTTATTTTTGTAACTAGAAGGGCTGGAAATTTACATAAGGAGAGGAAAAAAAACTTAACACAAACTCAAACTCTGTGCTGGGAATACCTGCTGTGTTTCCCGTTATAAACTCAGCTGTGAGCAGTTATAAGATCCCATCTCTGGGATGAGTTTCTTCTCTTTTACCCCTTCTTTTCCCTCTCTATGGTTCAATATGGTTTAGGTTGTTAGTTTCCCTTTCTAATCAGTCTGTTGCAGATAAAAAAGAAAAAGTGGGGGGGAGAAAGAAAACGTTGCTAGAAATAATTTCTTTGGAAGTTACATAACCCCCCCCTCAATGTATTTAGGAACGTGTCTCTGCCTTTCAGCTACACCAGGCATAACCCACCATGTTCCTTTAAAGCAGCAGTCAAGGAGATTTTGCGCTAAGATGCTGGATTGTGAAATGTAGCAGCTGAGGCATGGACACGTCTCCTTCCCCCTTCCATGAGCAGTGCCTTCAGACAGAGAGGACAGATGTGTCTGGGAATGGCATCATCTGCAGCCACTGCAGCAAAGCCTCCAGATGGCCAGGGCATGCAGTTAGTGCTTCGTGTGGAGCATCTCCCAAGGAGACCTGGTAATCTTTGAAATACCTGCACGCTCTCAGGTTAAAGACATTCTTGAGTGTGTGTTACAAAGCCACAGCTGTGATTCAAGCAGTTGGGATGGAGATTGAATAAATGGCCTGAGTAATATTTCTGTTTGAGTCAGTGGCAGATTTCTGTCAGGGCCTTCAACAGCGTTCTTCACCAACCTTTTATCACTTTAATTTCCCTGCTGTACTCTTGTCCAGCAAAACTAATGAAGGCAAAATGTGGCTAAATTAGCTTTGAAAGCAGAGGAGCTTTTTCTTTAAAACTGAAAGTAATTATGAAATCATATTTTAATTATCTGCTCCCTAGTATTTTAAGGTGTGATTTGTTGACACTTCATACCAAGTATTTTTTATTTCCCTGCTTTTGTTTTTAAGTGGCTATGCTTACTTGGTGTTTTTTTAATACACTTGACCTGCTATTAAAGAAATCTGGTCTAAATTTATGTTCTGAGTAAACTAATGACTAAAAATTAGACTTCTTTCCTATTTAAATGGTTGGGTTGGCATAGCTTATATCCTGTTTATTTCAGAAAGTATTTGTGAATAAAATCGGATTGTGTTCGCATCTCAAGGAGTGATTTTTGCCCGAGACTCTCTAAATCATTCTGACTTTCTCATTTAATGCTTTGAAATATTGATTAAATATATTCACTCTGGTTTGCTAATCTGATTGCACATCTAGAAGTTTTCTTCTGATGTGGTGCAGCCATGTCTGGTGTAAACTGGCTTAATTAGCATTGCTTAGTGATTTGGGACCCCTGTCAAAGGCTGTTATGTTATCTGGAAACATAAGGAGTTAAAGCTGAAGCTGTGACCTCATCCCTGTTCATGTTACACTGGAGTAGAAGCTGCTGAAAGGGATTGTTTGGCTGCATCGCTGTCTGTGCTGCTGCTGCTTGATTGCTTTAATTCGCAATTCTGATATCTCGCACACTTGCTGAACAACTCTTACAGTAGGGATTTGTGGGAACGCCAGAGGCAAAGGAAGCCGTGCTAATACCGAATGCCCGTGGAAACAGCTCCCACGGCAATTGACTCAGATAGATCCTTCTACCTGATTTCAACTTCTTATTGCTTCCCCTGTGAAAACCGAAGCGGCACCGAGGAGAGCTCGCACACGCACACGCACACGCACTGCTGGCCAGCCGCGCGCTTACGCAACGGCGTGTGCCATTTATTCCTTAATTGCCTTGGCTGCGTGGGAGCCGCGGGAGCGCCGCTGCGGCTCTGAGGCGGGAGCGGCGCAGGCTGCAGTCGGTGTCAGTGCGCGCGAGCCCAGCCGCTCCCGGTGGCCGCAGCCATTGGCTCCGCGCTGCCGCTCCCGCCGCGCTCCCAGCCCTGCGCGCTCAACTCCAGCTCGCCGGCAGCCTGGCGCTGCCGCCGTGCGCTCCTCCTGCCCGCTGCCCGGCGTGCAGCGCTGCCCGCCGGTTCCTGATCGGGAAAGCTGGAAAGAAAGCAAGCTGGCAGGAATTATGGGGATGTGTTTAACGATTCAAGTACTGGATCAAACTTAAAGTCAGTTTCTTGCTCGGTGCGCTGGAAAGGTCACCTTGTCTTGCTGGAAAAGAAGCAAACTCTCAGCTCTGCTGCTTTCGGTGTAACAGCTTCCACGTGCATTCCTAAATGTTCCTAGCTAGTTAGGCTGTCGGGCTTTACACACGAGTATACTCATGGTAGATGAGAAAGGAAAGAACATGAAATGTCTCACCTTCTTCTTGATGCTTCCAGAGACGGTCAAGAACAGGTCTAAGAAGAGCTCTAAGAAAGGAAATAGCAGCAGCAGTAGCAACAGCAAATTGCCTCCAGTTTGCTATGAAATCATTACCTTGAAGACCAAAAAGAAGAAGAAGATGGCTGCTGATATTTTTCCCCGAAAGAAACCAGCTAACACTAATACAACTGCTGTCCAGCAGTACCATCAGCAAAATCTCAATAACAACAACACTATTCCTGCACCTAATTGGCAAGGACTTTATCCAACCATCAGAGAGAGGTAAGTTCAGGGTGGTTTTTTTGGTGTTTGAATGGAGAGGTGAAAAGTAGCAAAATGTCCAGAATGCATTTATTTGCTGAAGAAAACACAGTTATATTTTATTTGTTTGGCCTTTTTTTCTCCCTGTATGTGTGCGTAAAGTAAGAATTTTGGTAATGGAAAAATATTTTAATATCTCTTTTCCAGACAGTGCATTTGTTTCAGTAAATAAAAATGTTGCTGAAAGCTGCAGCATACCCATAAAGATTTGCTTAGAGACCTCGGTGGGGATTTTCAGTGATACATGCTCTGGACTTTGATTTCCACTTCTTGGAAAGTTCTCAGAAGTTTGGGGCTTTGTTTTATTGCACACACACTCCTCACACATGCTTTTTCCTCCTTAGTATTTTCTCTAGTATATTTGTGTGATGTGTAAAGTAGCTTGAAGCTAAGTGTGACCTGCTTCTCTTTGCTAACGAGCAACTTGAAGTTGTTAGAAATTAAATTTCTTGGGTCTGGGGCATGCACAGAGTTCCTGGGCGCCACAAATTAACATGCTACCTCTGTTTGTAGAAATGCAGTGATGTTCAACAATGACTTGATGGCAGATGTTCATTTTGTGGTCGGGCCACCAGGTGGGACCCAGCGGCTGCCAGGACACAAAGTAAGCAACAGCTGCACGATCCGCTCGGGCAGGGAGAGCCGGAGAGAGCTCCCACAGCTACACTGGGACAGAGCGTGGGAGGCTCGGCTCTTCTGGGACAGGCAGCAGTCTGTATTTGAAAAGGCCACATGCAGTGGGATAATCTGCCCCTGCCTTTTCTTTGTGCTGTTGATTAATATTGCTCTTGAGATTTCCTAGAAATAGTTAACTTCTGTGGTGGAGATGAGCGTTTTCCAGTAGCTAATGCATGTATGCCCAGGAGAGTAAAACACAAGGAAAACGTGTAATTTGTTCTTAACTTGGACTTCATTTCTTACTGAAGTGTGCCTATAGAGCCTGTCAGTGCAGCCCAGTATGCTCAGAGTGGCTCTCCCACATTGCTTGTCTTGGCAGTGTTTTCAGTTCAAAGCATGAAATAAGATTTCCCTTTCTCAACAGTATGTCCTGGCTGTTGGGAGCTCTGTATTCCATGCGATGTTTTACGGAGAGCTTGCTGAGGACAAAGATGAAATCCGTATACCAGATGTTGAGCCTGCTGCTTTTCTTGCAATGCTGAAGTAAGCATCATTCATCTGCTGGATATGTTTTCCTGTCTGATGTATACATACACTGCCAATGTCATAGCTGAAGTATTAGACTTGCATAGAAACAGAAAGAAAGCAGTCACTTAAAATATTCCTCTTTTTGTGTTTTAAACTTTCCCCTCATTTTGCTTTCCCCCTGTACTTCCAGGCACACACATATTAGACTAATGTAGGCAGTTGTAAATAATGACTTTGACAGGGGATCTTTGGGCACATTGTGTACTGTAATGCCTATCGATCTGATTTGTCACTACACGTTACACAAAGGAATGGAGTTACTAAAAAGATTTGTCAGCTGTAACAAAAAACCCCAAACCAACTGTTCTGCTTTGCAAGCATAGTGAAAAGTTAAAAATGCATGCACAAAGGCCCCCCCAAACCCAGTAAATTGCTGGGTTTGTAGATTGACATTGTTCCAGTTCTTTTATAAACCTGCAGTATGCAGGTCTTGTCTTAGAAAAATGACCCTAAGTTATTCAATATAGCCTCTGAAAAATAAATTTCTCCTCATGTATCATAGTGATGCATTTGTAAAGTGATAAAAAGGCTGTTTACCTGAGTAGGGAGTTTTATCTAACAAGGAAAATGAGTCAGTTTACATGATCATTATTTTTCATCTTGCAAACTGCGTAAGAAATGCTGTCTTTTCCTAAATGGACATAACGAAGCAGCTTCCCTGCCAAATTGTCCTTGAATGTATCTATAAACTCTGATTGTCAAAGAGAAATGCCCTATCACAGAAACGCTATGGCTTTGAGTTTTTTTTCCCTTCAGCTTAAATAAATGCCATTGCTTCCTTATACAGAAAACACATCAGTATCTGATAGTGATCCTTATAATATGCTGCAGGTTTTCTTGCATGTAATGATATAATCACTAGCTAGCAATTTATTGTATTTCATAGATTGTTTTGATTAGCTTGTGATTACAGAACAGTTTCTTTTTCTACATTTCAGTGGCACAGATGAACATTCAAAGTTGCATATAGAGTTTTTATAGGTTGTCATCAACATCAGGACTGTTCTGTGCAAATATCAGTAACTGCCAGGAAGAGCTCCACGGATGTTCTATAGACTTGGAATATAAAGTTATGTAGGGAGGTGTGTTATGGATCTTTGCTTTGGGCCCTTTTGGTTTCGTGGCAGAGCTCAGACTTACGCTTTACTTTCATGCTGAATTTTACAAATCACAAATACAAGATACTTGGATTCTTCCAGCCCCTCCCTTTCTTTTTGAACAGCAATTCTATTTCACTGTAACTAAACTTGATGTGCCATATAAAAACTGAATGCTGTCTGAATTTATCATTAAGAAATGTGTGCAGAAAGCAAGCCTAGAAAAGAGAGTATCAATACTGACATCTAGGTCTTGGCATATTATTTAGCCCATGGCAATTTAGGAAACTATCTATGAGAGCATGACCAGAACCATGGGATTCGTCACCCTCTCAGCTTTTATTGAAAAAACCCAAAAGACCAGGAAAAGTTTGTGGTCTGTGTGGCTGTTGAGATAACCTTGCCAGTGCTGCCTTCCCCCGATGCAGCGTGCCGGAGGCTGCAGAGTGCTCCAGTGTCTGCAGACACCGGGATGGTGCAGCCGTGGTGGGGCAGGGAAGGCACAGGGATGGTGCTCAGGAGTGCAGCATCCCCTCTTTACAGGATGCACTGCGTGTGGAGCTTAGGGGGAACCACCGTCCCCTTCAGTCCTCTCTGTCTGGGAAATCATCCCTGTGAGTGTTGCTTGCAACTGCTGTGAGCCGTGGATGGCAGAAGGCTCGTGGTACTGTTGCTACGGAGGGAAAGTACCTATCCCAAAGCAGCCTCTCCTTCACATGCTTCTTTCCACATCATAAACTTTGTCAGAATATACACTGAGTTTGGGTTTTTTGGTTTTGACATCTTGCTGTTCTTTTTTTTTTTTTTTTCCCCTGGGCCAATGAACAGCATAAATAGCATAAATATTTTTTGTGTTTTATTACACAGTGGGCATTCTGACAACAAACAAGGTACCGCCAGGTGTAACATAGGAAATACCATGACTGGTAGATATTAATTATTCTCCCAGTAAAACTGCTTTGACTGTTCTCTACAGTTTTAAAAACAGGGTTAAACTTATAGTCTAGCTGGCAAACTGAACTGGTGCTTTAATGTATTCTATCTTATCTCAGTCTTGACTGTTCAAGTTAGAACCGTGATCTCATCTCATCCCAGGCTGAATGTGTTACTAAACCGTCAAACCCTGTGGTCTGGCAGAATCCTCTATTTGAGAACAGGGTGAAACTGGAATATCAGTAACTGCAGACCAGAGTCGAGGTGCATTGGCAGAGTGAGAGGTGTGGAGTATTGCTGACAGCCGATCTGTGCTGTGTCTGCTGTACATCAGTGATATTAGTTCTTGATTTTCAGGAATATTAAAATAGCAACTTTTGTACTATTTCGATTTAAAACAGATGTCATCACTCTCTGCTGTACTAGCAGGCAAAGAGAAGTAATAGAAGGGAGGAACGAGCTGGAGAGCAATGAGGAGAATCATAAAAACAAATTAATTGAAAATGGAATTTTTGGGGTGGTAAAGGAGCTAAGCCTGTAACAATTGATATAGAGATGTGTTCTTTGGTTTTACAAATAAGCTGAAACCAAGTAGTAAAGACTAAAAATAGGCTTGGCTCTGTGTAAGTTTTCTTTTTCTCTGTAACCTCTTAGATTTTATATTGCTGGAGCAGTATCTCCTCTGTTAGTGTTTTCCAAGTGTGGCATGGAGGATACTATCTTACAGCTGCAAAAATACAAATAGTTATTTACAACTATAATCAGACCAGTGTAGGTACTAATTCCTCTTTATAGGCACATCTGTTCTGCAGAAAACTCATTGTGTAGGGAAACCTGCTACCTAGAAAATTGTAATTAGTACAGGGTTGCATACAACTTTAGCTTTTCTGGAGGAAGACACTTTTATCAGCCATAACCATCAAGACTTGCTTATCCCTGTGAAGAGCAAAATTGCATTTGGCATGGTTTTAGCACATTGCATTCACCAGCTGCAAATGGGGCCCTGAAGCATGAGATATTGAAAAGAACAAACTGTACAATGCTTCATTTCTCTGAGCAATGAATCCCAGCAGTTTAGTCACATAAATAGAATTTCACCTTCCTCTCTTCCACCACACTACCATAGCAGTAAGGCTTTTTTCATCCTTACACAGTGAGACTGAGTGAAAATGCTGTGCTAGTTGAGTTAGGATGTTGTGAGCATTAAAAGCCTGAAAATCTTCCATTTCCTATATGCTTCATCACCTTTTAAAAAAACCAAGCAAAAACATGAGCCCAAACAAAAAAGCCACTTCCTAAAAAATCCCAACCCAGTGGTTACAGAAATGGATAGCACCTGATATACTTGAGTAGCATTTCTCTTCTTAGATTACCTGGTTACTCTCTACAGACTTGTTACCATTCCTGTGTTTGTGCACACGCCTCAGTAAACCATGGCTCACCATCAGGGGACACGCAGTCCAGGGACTCTTGGTAACACATGCTCCAGGCTCTGTGGTAGCTGAGTGAGGCAGCCCTGCAGGAGCTCCTGCCTGGAGCCCAAGGCCTCTCATCGGCCAAGGCCTGTGTGGAAGGAGCACAGAGCTGCAGGGGCCATGGTTTTTAAACAGTTGTCTCATAGCATGTACCCCACATGGGAAGTAGAATTCACCTGAAATTTAAGCCCATTCTCTTCCATGGTCTTAACGTAAGTGCTGAATGTTTTTTGTACTTCCTTTCTGGATTTAATCAATACTCACCAAAAGCACTGCTTAGTTTTAATGTGGAGCCATTTAAATATTCTTTGTTTATGATTTTGTATGAGTTTGTTGTTGTCAAACTCCAGTTTTGCATTAAGCGGCAGCGTTACACCCGTGTGCTTTATTTCAGGTACATCTATTGTGATGAGATCGATTTGGCCGCAGACACCGTCCTGGCCACTCTTTATGCTGCCAAGAAGTACATTGTCCCTCACCTGGCCCGCGCCTGCGTCAACTTCCTCGAGACGAGTCTGAGTGCAAAGAATGCCTGCGTGCTGCTCTCCCAGAGCTGCTTATTCGAGGAACCTGACCTGACCCAGCGCTGCTGGGAAGTGATTGATGCCCAAGCTGAGCTCGCTTTGAAGTCTGAGGGGTTCTGTGACATTGATTTTCAGACACTTGAAAGCATTCTCCGAAGGGAGACTCTGAATGCCAAAGAAATTGTTGTTTTCGAGGCAGCTCTGAACTGGGCTGAAGTGGAGTGCCAGCGACAAGAGCTGACGGCCACCATAGAGAACAAGCGCAAGGTGCTGGGCAAGGCTCTCTACCTGATCCGCATCCCGACCATGGCCCTCGACGACTTCGCCAACGGCGCTGCTCAGTCCGGGATCCTGACTCTCAACGAAACCAATGACATCTTCCTCTGGTACACGGCTGCCAAAAAGCCGGAGCTGCAGTTTGTCAGCAAGCCCCGGAAAGGCCTCGTCCCTCAGCGCTGCCACCGCTTCCAGTCCTGCGCTTACCGCAGCAACCAGTGGCGCTACCGGGGCCGCTGTGACAGCATCCAGTTTGCTGTTGATAAGAGAGTGTTTATTGCTGGCTTTGGGCTCTACGGATCCAGCTGTGGGTCGGCAGAGTACAGTGCCAAGATTGAACTGAAGCGACAGGGGGTTATCCTGGGCCAGAACTTGAGTAAATACTTCTCGGACGGTTCTAGTAACACTTTCCCTGTGTGGTTTGAATATCCAGTGCAGATTGAGCCTGACACCTTTTACACAGCAAGCGTGATTCTGGATGGTAACGAACTCAGCTATTTTGGACAAGAAGGAATGACAGAAGTTCAGTGTGGGAAGGTGACTGTTCAGTTTCAGTGCTCCTCGGACAGTACAAACGGCACAGGGGTACAGGGAGGGCAAATTCCCGAACTCATATTTTATGCTTGAATGGGAGTGTGTGGATACAAAGCATTTTGCTATGAAGAACCTGTCTGGTTCAGGCCTACTGACACTTAGCTTTTTTTCTGCAGATATGTGATCAGTACAGGGAATATGTAACTAAATGCTGTGGGCAAGTTCCTGGCTTGCTGTACTTGTAGCATTGTTGGTGATTAAATTTAAGTGTAATATTTAAACTGGAAGCTCTTAGAAACAAGCAAGTTTTAAAGGCTTTGTTAGAGGGGTGCCTGTTTGCTGATGATGCTGACCCTTTCTTTGATGCACCTGTGAATCACCAGAGGATGTCCCCCTCTTGTATCTCACTAAACACTGTCTTCATTGATCCATTTTCTCTTTCTCCATTTTATGCTTTCTGCTTGTATTGGGGAGGTAGGGATAGAAAATGAAGAGCCTTGTTTCATAGCTCTCTCTGCTGTCTGCCCTGCAGACTTCAGAGATTCCAGTAAACCAAGCTGCTTTTGGTCATGGGGGCTGAAAGAAGTCCTTCAGTTATAAGCAGAAAAGGCGCAAGTTTAAACCTTCATCCTGTGAGATTCTGCTGCAGCCAGATGTTTGGGATGGCTCTGGGGAAGATGGGGAGAAGGAAGCATCTTTCAGGAAGCACCACGGCATGATGACCACGTCCCCAGTGCAGGGACATGTTCACAGTGAGGAAGGGATGTGGGCTTGGCAAGTTACCCTTGGAGTTCATTTTCTAGGAATCCCACCTTGAAGGCAAGGAATCCCACCTTTTACGTGTTCAAATTGTGTATGCAACTTTTGAAACTCTACTCCCATGACCCAGCTTTTGCTACATTGGAGTTGATCTGCTCTTTAAATGGCATTTCTCTGAACCCTTGCTAAATAAATGGGAATTAGTATCAATCATCTGATGCAGGATAATTTTTTGTTTGTTTTGAGTGGGTTTTTTTTCTTCTCTGTAAACATGGTAGAGGCAGATTTTAGAGGAACAAAAGAATATATCAGTCTTGACTTGGATTTATTTCTGTAATACGAGATTTTTTTTCTTTTTATTACCAGTTGAAATTTAGACAAAGACAGAAGATTCCCAACTGTGGTCATATTACACTTAGTGTATATCATCAGATAGCAGTGAGGGGGAGGAAGTCTCCTCTAATGTGTTGTTGTTGGAGCTCTTGCAGCTGCTTATGGTTACACATCAATCAGAGGATTATGTGGTACAGAACCTTTTCCTTGCCTGAGTTTTTCTCCCCAAACTTCCTGTTACATGTCTATATCATTTTTGCAAAAGTATGAGGGATACTCCTTGTATCAGGGAAGGAAACCAATATGAATAAGAACTACAGGTACAATTTAAACATAAAAAAATCCTTCATCACTGCACTGGGACAGTTGTTCCTCCAAGGCTGCACTGCCCATTGTAAAGCATCTCATTCTTGCTTCACCTCTGAAGTGGGTTCTGTTTGTTGCATACGTTTTAACAAAATGAGAGGACCAAATGATTCTTTAGACTGGCTGAAGATTAACGTTACAGCATATCAAGACATTAATGTAGCATAACCCTAAATTCACTTGTCAGTTTTGTAATAAAAATGTTTTTCTCGTATGATTTCTTACCAGTTTAATACTATTACTCTAAGTGTTGCTTGACGGTTGGAATCCTGGCCCGCGGCCATCGGAAAGTGCCAATACATCTTTGCAGTGTCCAAAATACCATCTGAAGTAAGGCAAACTGGAGTGTAGTCATCAAACACTTTATGGCCAAAGCCCAGATCTTCTCTCTAGGTAATAAAAGGAGAGCCAGGTAAAAAAGTACCCTGCAGGATTTATGCCTTTCATCCATCTTAGCGTGTAATGTTTTATATACATACATACATGTGTGTGTAAGCAGCGCTCTTTCTGAAATGTAAATACCCTCAAAATACGTAGAAAAATGTTTTGTTTTTTGTAACAGATGTACATAATCCAGACTGTTCGTGAAATCTAAACAGAATGCTCCATGGAAAACTCCCAGAGAGAGATTTAAAAAAACCTCCAGTTATTTATATTTAGATCTGCAGCTGAAAATAGACAAGAGTATAAATGGTATGGAGTGAAGGAAGAGTTGCTGAAGAGATTGTAAAAAGGAATCTGAGATTGTGATGAGGTAATGGTCATTTACTTTTAGACAACATCTGAGCAGCAGTTCCATTTATTTAGATACATTTCAAACCAGAGAAAGATGCTAATCAGCTGATTAAGTTTTCTTACAGCAAGTGGCTGATGCAGATGTAATTACTCCAAGTGATGATCAGATTGACAAGTTGTGGTATCAAGCTGCATTCCAATTTGTTTGGTAAAAAAACCCATGTGCCACAGCTGGTGGGACAAGTCAGAAAGTACTGCATTGGTGTAACTAGCCTTGGCTTCTCACTTTTAGTTTATTATTTGTTTTGACATATCTGCAAATAAAGGTGAGGTATCTGCTACGTTCAGTGGCTGGAAGAGAAGTTCAGAGATCAGAATATTCTGTAGCTGTAATATGTAGAAAATGAGCTGTTATTTAATTATTGTTCTTATTTGATTCTTTTATGAAGTCTTTTTGACGAAGTAGCATCAAAGCAACCTCTAGCTTAATTTATCTGAGTCCATTCCAGGTTTCAGGAGCTGATGCAGGGAAAGGTTTCTAGTGTGGGTGATCAAACAGGCACCCGAAACACCTTTTGATGCTCACGGCGCAACTTGCTTCTGAGCACTGCGTGATGCTAACAAGTACTGGGATGTAAGAAGGTGACCAGTGCCACTCACCTTGGGACATCAGGGCATTTCAGTAGGTGTCTGAATGTGGATTTGGTTAGTTTAGCAGAAGCACCCAAGCTTGAATACATTGATTGACATTTTGCAAGCATCAGCCATATCAGCCTGGAATGTAAACGTGATGTCGATAGAGATCACCTCGCAGATTCTGTCTAAACTGTTCCTGGCTCTCTTTGTTACTTGTATCTTTGATTTGCTGGTGAGAGGAATCTGTGATAAGAGAGTATAATGTAATATACTTTCTGCATATCTAAAATAGTATTTACGTAAACATTTTAATTTCTACATACCTATTGCACTGAACTGTTTTGGGTTTTGTTTTTTTGTTGTGATAAACTCAGCTCACTTCAGGTCCCAGCACCCATTTGTGTTGAAGCAGTGTTTGACCTTAGCAGGCTTACAGCATTATTTATAAAGGACAGATATATATAAATATATGAAGTACCTCATGTTGAATGTTATTGTACTGTATCTTTAATGTCACAGTGCAGATCTTGTTGGACTCATGAATGTGTATAATCGCGTTAAACATAAAAATAAAAATGATTCTTAAATGGTTGTTTCCTGTAGTATCTTTGAAGCACGAGCTGTGAAAGCCCTTACTTAGTTATCTCTTTTAACAGTTCCTATTGTTGTACAGTTGTGCAGGGATATTTATTGAGCTTATGTATTCAGAGATCTTTTGATCCCCAAAGAAGTAAAAGTCTGAGGAAAAAACAAGGAAGAACAATGAAAATGTTAATCAGTTACATTGTAAAAAGGTTGACGATTAAGCTAATGAGCTAGAGTGAATGAATTCATTTATGTGCTTTATGAAAGACCTTGTCTACTAGCATTAATATTTTCATGTTCTATTAATATTATTAAGCATGTGGAGATGAAGGGGGGAGGGTCTCTTGTTTATTCTAAAAGACAGTTGGCACGGGAAAGGCCATGCTTTTCAGTCTCTGATGTATCAGAAAGGACGTGGTTAATGCCAAGAGGCTGTTCTCTGCTGAAAAGTTAATTATATAATAGTATTCAGAATTCTGAGTATTAACAATTTTCTTCCAGGAGATTTGAGACTTCATTTTAAATACTTTTAAGGTCGGTGAAGCTGATGCCTCACTTCCATGATGTCCATCTCCAAGGCGTTTCATATATTACTGGCTAATGATAAAAAATGCTCTACAGTCTGATAGAGAGATACGGAAATTTGAGGAAGTCTATCCCAGAGAAATCAATACCTTCAGAGTTCATCCAAAATTCTGATTGAAGCATGTTTACAGGCACCAAACTTGCCACTTTTGGTAAGTTGTTTTTCTAGAATTCTAACTTCAGTACGTGGCACCACACTGCTCCATTCGTGATCCAAGTTCTCTTACGTGCCCTGCACTTCTCATTTGGAACTGGCTTCGAGCAGGAACTGTCCTATGCCTTGTACTGTACTAAGGACGCCAGCTCTTAAATGTGTGGTAGGTATCAGTGTGATTCGGTGCAGTAAGGATCACACTGGCAGCAGCAGCCTAGCTGGGTGTAGCAGAGGAGATTGGTGCTGCTGGCAGCCTCAGGTGCTTTGGTAAACAGGCCAGAACTAAGTGGACAAGACAAATAAAGGATGGCCTGTCTCATCCAAGGGGACATTCATTCTCCTTTGCTTCTGCCTGAAATATGTCAGAAGTGATAGACACTTGCTTTGGAAATTGATTTTAGGGAGAGCAGTGTCAGTCTCTTGCACTTTGTTTGGTGAGGCAGAGAATCACGTGTGTGTTTGTGCCAGAAGAAAAAGGCGTTTGAAGTGGAAGGAGAAAGTGCTGGGATGTTTCTGAGGTTGGGAGGAATTAGACTCCAAGAGGTGCACTCAGTTGCTTGTCCTGCAGGTAATATCCTGCTTGGTGTAGAAGGGGCTCCATGCTCCCACGTAGTTGGAAACTCCTCAGGAGCGCGTGGCTACTGCTTCTCATGAGGGCAAGATCCTGTCTAGAGCAGGCTCTGAATACTCAGCTCTCCGGTGTAGGAACCCAGGATTTCCTGGCCTCTGGTAAGCAAGAACAGTTATCCTACAGCCCAGGACAAGCTTAAGGAAGCTCAGAGCCTTTGGAACTTCCCAAGCCCGGCACTCGGTGGAAGCTGAGATCCTGGCCCAGGGTGAGACACCATGGGGAGTTGAGCCCATCAGCAGTATTTGGCCACGGTAAAAAGCAGCTGCTTTGAAAGCCAGCTTGTCCTTCTGTGCTTGCAAGGAATCAGTGGCAGCAGGAGTACCTGCTGATTTCCTGAAGGCAATGAAAGGAGCTGCCTTCTCAGATGGCAGTGTGACCATGTTCAAAATAAAATTAAGAAAAGGCTTTTTGGCATGCTGCTCCGTTTCTAGAAGTCTGAATTTATTTTCTCCCCAAGACTTCCTCATAAAATGAGGCCCTGGCCCAATTGAAATCAGTAGGAGTTGCCCTAGTGACCTCAATAAACCCAGGATTTTCATTTGTAGTGTTCATTTTGTATGATTATTCCCAAAACACAACATAAAACTGCCAAACAAAGGGAAATTAATTTTGAAATACCACTGTAATCTGATTATCTAAAATATAGGTAGAAATGTTTCTATTAAAATTTACAGAACTCCTGCTCATCAGATTTTGTGTGCCTGCCCCCAAGCTTTTCTACTAGAATGCTTTATCTTCAGCCATGAATCTATAGACAGAACAGTAAATTTGTACAAGGCTTTATGTATATTTTTACAATCTGTGTATGGAATTCATAGCACATAAAATGCACAGCACAGATAAAGTATTTTTAAGATTAGAAAGTGTATGTAAATTGCCCATAGTCCCTTCACCATGAAGAAAAAACAAAACCAGCTTTTTTGCTTGAAGGCACTGGTATTTTGAAAGAGCTTCTTGAAGTCTGTGTGCTTGTTGATAGCATCAGAAATGCATTTATATTAAGCCTTTAATGGTAGCATTTTAAAATCAGCTTTCTAATTATTTTCTATAGACAAAGATAACATAGTTGGCCTTCAGGGACCCTCCACCCTGGTCCAATGGGGTTTACACTTGAACAGATAGTAGCAAGTGCAATTTTCTAGATCTCATTTTAAAGCTTCACAGGGATGTTAAGTGCTGCTTGGGGAGCACCAGCCTTTCAAAAACAGCCCTGGCTGGTTTTAGCCTGACAACAACCAGGGGCTTGCGTGGGGAGTAATCTGCTGTGGTTGTGTAGAGAGGAAGGGTTTCCACTTCCCTAAGGGCAAAAACCACACGTTGCCTCGTGCTGGCAGCAACCACGTGCTGAGCATCGTGTCAAACAGTTCAGCAGCCACGAGGAATTGGAGGCCTGAAGTGCCCTGGGCATCCCCTACGCGAAGGCAGCAGCGGAGGCTCTCAGACGTGGGGCTGTTCTGAGCAAGGTGGTTTTGTGAGCCAAAGAACTGGGATCCTGTATCTCAACACCCTCGGTGATGGAGGGTTATAGCTGGGCTGCTGAATGGCATGTGATTGGGATTTTTCACAGCTGAGAATCCCATTTTGTTTTCTTGTTACTCTGGGAGATTCTCCAGCTCTCCTCTCCCCTGAGCTGCCTATTCCCGCTCTGTGCCAGAGGCTTCCATGTGCTCGAAGCCCAGAGATTCCCTTTTTGCTAAGACTGGGAGCACTGGAAACACCTGGTGGAAAAAGACTGGCTTAGGGAGGGTGGGACACCCCTGTGTTTTGGTGCACTGCTTGCAAGCTTCTCTGGATGTGCTGAACTCTGGCCCAGCACGGCAGGAGAGGCAGGATAATTCTTTTGTGGGTACTGATGTTTTTCAGTTTTCTCCAGTCAAATGCTGCTTGTGCTTAAAAGGGAAAATGAGTATTAATTCACTTTTTTGGTAGGGTATGAGTTGTGATTCTGCAAAGGCTATTTTATGCTTCTGCCTTTCCAGAGTCAGTAGTCCCAGTGGGCTCAGGGGAGGTGTTGGGAGACAGGGCTCACATCTACCTTAAAAACATACATGGAAACATCTCTTTCTTGAACGCCCTGTTTGTAGGAAGTTGTGATGCATTAAAATAAATCCACACAGAGCTGGAGCCTAGCATGCCTGGCTTGTTTTTGTAGTGGGACTTTTTATGACTAAAAGAATGATGGAAATGTATTTAGCTTCGAAATACTAAAGCCTGTAGAACTTCCAGAGCATGGGGGTAGCAGAACATAAAGGCATTTCCAGGTGTGAGGTTATTGTCCCTTGGTTGCAGCCTTAGGCTAATGTGTGACCTGTTCTTGCTTTTATTCTTACCCACCAGGGCGTGCTACAAGTGGTACTCATATCAGACACCACAGTGCTGAGGGAGAAATATGCTGAGGGAGAGAAATGAAGGGCAGAGATCTGGAATGCAGAGGGAAAGTATCTCATCAGAAATAACAGCTCTCATCAGGCACAGACAATAGACAGTAAACTGGCTTCAGGAGAGCTATTCAGGCATCATGGGAGCCAAATCAACAGACGGAAGGTAAGAATAGAGTCATGACAACTATTTAAATGATTTGCAAAAGTTGATTATGTTCAAGACTTCCCTAGACCCTACAAAGGGAGAATTTGTTTTGCTGCCTTGGAATACAGTCCATGCATGTTTGTGCCTTTGTCCTCCATGCTTCATTTGGTAGTTTCTTTACAATATGTGCTACATAAGATGTTTTTCCTCCTCAGTGCTTGGAGATGAGCATGTTGGTTGACCCTGCTTAGGAAAATAATTTCCAAGTATAGCCTGTAATTGTCCTATTGAGCACTCTCCCTCACCCCTCTACACAGGATCTCTGTTGGCTCATAATAAGATGGCAAAGGGCAGGAGTCCCGAGACACAGCTGGGAGAGGAAGCTTTGCCTGCATCCCACTGTGTTTCCAGGATGGCAGTAGCAGGGTCCTGTGTTCCCTTATCAAACAATTGTACTGACCTGGTGTGAGTCGGGCACAGGCTCACCATGCTGCCTTTGTGGTGAATTAGCTGGGGCACACAGGATGGCCTCTGCAGGCGCTGTGATTTCTGTGTCACCCTTCTGCCAGCTGCGGGGGGATGGATGATCCCAGATCTGGCATAACGCCTGCCGAGGGTTTGGACAAATGTGAACTGACAGAGAGAGTTCATACCAGGTCAGCATTTCACGGCATTTCTGAGCGGGTATTAGGAGCTTTAAAAATCACTGAAGTGCAACATGAGATATTTAGAAGTTGGGGTTCCTACCAGCTCATGGCAGTCATTTTTCATCCCATTTTACAGGCAGAACTCTCCAGCAAAGCAGTCACGGTGATCATGGGTATCACTGGCTCTGGGGCCCTGGGAAAAGGCAGAGGCTTACAACTGAAAACGGGAGCTCTAAAAGCAGGGTGTGGAATGGTCAGGAAAACCAGCTGGAAGCTGCTGTGTTGTTCTGATTTTCCAGTAGCATAGTCTGTGCTGGCAGGTTTGTTGTCACTGGTTGAAGGTGTATTTTTGTGTAACGAAATACATCTCCTGACATTAGCAGGACTGGGAGCAAACACCTACCGTTTTCCATTTAGGAAATCTGGCATTCCGCACTCCATGTCTGCCTTTAAAAGAAAAATTAGAGTTTCTTCTCAGCACTGCCAAAAAAGCGATATTAATTGAAATAAAGCTTGGAATGAAATGTGAGTGTGACTTGATCTAGGAGCAGCCTTACAGAATGAGATTTAAAAATATGCAGCACAGGAAGGAACTCATGCATTGAGTCACAGGAGGACTGATGAATTAGTAAGGATGGTCTATCCATAATTTCGATGAGCTGGGACAGACAGGAGAGGAAGCAGCACACACAAAAAGCAATACCAGCAACTCAGGCTGAGATCAGGAGCCTTCAAAGGAAAAAAATTCAGCCAATTTAAGGGAAAAGAAATCTCTTACCCTTGGTTTCTGCCATTTGTTATGCATCTCGAGTGATTGTGTAGATGACATGCATTTGCTGAGCTCCTGTTAAGACACCATAGTTAGAGAAATAGCTTCCACCAGAAGGCCAGAATGAGGTCTTTCAAAGGTCATTATCAGAACTGGTTTCTCATCAATACACTACTTGATTGGAGGAAAAGACTTAAAATTGCAGGGCTTTGATTGCTGGGAGGGAAGCTTTTAACTGCTTCCTGCTGTTCTGTCATTTTGTGTTAACCCCAAATGGCCCCATTAAATTGATGTCCTGTTTCCCATTTACTGCCCACAAATCACTCTTCTCCTGTTAATATAGGAAACATTTGCACATGATAGGAATTGGAGTGGCTAAACAGTAAATCTTAAAGCCAGTAAAGAACTCGAAAGTATTTACCCAGTGACCAAAGTATTGATTTCCCCCACCACTTCATAATATTCAGTTATGAACTTCATTAAAAAATACAGAACCTCATGTCTGCCTGAAGAGAATCTTTGCACAAATACTGTTCCCAAGCCATGGATTGTGAGTCAGTGTGATTTCTGTGTGACAGCTGATTTCTTGCAGCTAGTCAGAGGCTAAAACAAAGGCTGGGAGTGATGCAGCTGCTCAGGCAGTGGGGTGTCACCGCTGACGCTGTGTGACACCGCGCGTTGCTTCTGTGGGCTGGGTCAGCAATGAAAACAGCACAGCAGCTCCGCTTTCTCAGGACAGCAATGCTGTGAGTGCCTGGGAGCTCTTTGGGCTCAAGAGGAGCTGAGCCCCAGAAAGGTCTTCCTTCACTTTGATGGATATCTGAGCTCACACGGCCTCACAGACTCGCGCATGTATCCACTCTCCCATCCAGAACTGAGCCGTGCCTCAGGTCCTTTCACTGACAGCATTTTACCGAAATCCACTTTTACTGTCAGGTTAAACTCAGGTGCTGACAGTGCACTGGGGTGATACGTGGTCCCTTCTACACCTGCTCTGCTGCAGAGCTCCCCTGGCAGCAAAGGGAAGCGTAGGGAGCTGGATAATGAATCCTAAAACAAGACTTAGTATCGCAGGAATACCCCAATAATGGTCTCAAAGCACTTTGGCATAACTGGAGAGGACAAAATGAGTGAGCACCTTGTAACCTGTGGTGTTTGTTGTGAGCAAACAAGAAAAAAATTAACCCTTTTTCTGCTGGCCTTCAGGCAATACTCTTCCCTTCACTCTTCCATATCCCTATTTCCCCCACTGCAAAAAGGAGAGGATGAAATCCCGCCCCTCAGCAGTGCTTTGGTACCTGCTGATCAAACCTGTTCCATAGGCAGCAGGAATCAGGATAGGTGCAACAAAGCCCTGCTCTCCTCAGGAGCCAAGATCGCTGGTGCGCTCTGTCACTGAAGGATTCCCAATATCCATGAATGTCCCTAAACTGGGAAAGGTAACATTGCTGAAAATCACAATCAAGGGGGCCTCAGATGTAAATCCTTTCTGAAATCTTTATAATCTTCAACTGCTTTAGTTCCAACAGATCTTCCCATATAATGAGCCACCAGCCAAAAAGTAAATATAAATGCAAAATATTCCCAAAGCAAACACTTTAGTGGCTTTTAAAACAAGTCGATTTAAATAATGTGAAAATTTATTAAAGAAATAGAATCTATTCTGCTTTATGTTTAAAGATGAATTAATGCAAATATCACAGGTTTATCCTGCATTACTCCCTTGGGAGGAGTCACTGGGGAAGCAATTTGTTTCTTGTTAGCTAAGGCAGGGAGCTTTGAAGTTACCGAGTTGTCTGTCTCTGCAAGTAGCCCGTTTATTCTTGAGGAAAAGCGTCAAATCTAACTCGGAGTCAGCTGTGGCATTGTTTAAGCTCTGGCAGGAAGAGGTCTGCAGCATGCCACCAACGAGCAGTATGAGGGGCAGTGGAAGTGGCACAAAGAATTTCTGGAAAAAAATTTTTATTGGCTATTAACAATGGACATGGAGCCCTGTACAGTGAGTGTCAGGAGGGCTCTATTATGCCTTTTCTTTTTTTTTCTTTAAAACTGACTTCTAGGCTAAGGGCTCTCATCATTTGCTTTTTGGTGGTATCAGGTGAGGATGATTTCTCTGAGGGCTAGTTGCTGGTAAAGCCACCAGAAATAGCTTTGTTTCCCCAGACAATCCTCAGTTTTAGGGATGTTCACACACTCCTGCTCCTTTGACTGTGCTCATGAAATTGTATCTGGAGCTGTGCTGTGACTGGATTAGGTAAATTAGCTAGAATTAATTTCTTTTAAAAACAGCCTGGAATATTGTGCTCTGTTTGTTGACAAAATTGTGTGGACAATGGGTTGTGACTGGTTTGGGGATGGAAGCATACACCTCTGACAGGCTGCTTCCCTGCACAGAAAACATTTAAAAGCTTTGTCTGAAACTCCAGAGCCATAGAGTTCACAGCAGGCTCCACCTTCATCCCAGAATTATTTATCAGAAGTCAATTGTTTTACTCTTTAATTACAAATCAGACCCTCAGCTACCCATCAGCACAGCTCCAGTGAGCTGGTACACATGAGCTCCTGTGTCAGCTTTTAGCCTGAAGGTTTCAGCCTTGGGTTATCAGCTGCAAAGAAAATCTCTGCAACGTTAACAGCCTATAAAGCAATTTAGGGAGGTCAGTATGCATCTGAAGACAGCTCAAAACAATAGCCAGAGGGGGAATATAAACTGTATACTACAACTGGATTGGCACTGAAATCTACTGATGCAAAATTCATAGCCAACATGAATTAATTTGCTCCTGATCACTCCTTACAAAAACTCTGGCTTCTCCCCGCTTCCCCTAATGACTTCTATTTGACAGCTGTGGGTTTACAAAGCAAACTGCAGTAGCAGAGTAGACATTAGCGTTCCGAAACAGCACTAAAATCCGTGAATGAAATTGCTTTTGAAACTTACAGTGGTTGCCCGCTTATACTGAATCAAGCTTGTTGTGTTTTTATGGACTGTACTGAATCTTTGAGCATCTTTCATCTCCCTATCACCTGTGTGTGAGGGAAGTATTAGTCCTCTTTTACAGATGAAGAAATGAGTCACAAGACATCTGAGAGAGACCTGGAAATTGCTCTGCTCTGTAGCACTGTCTTATTCACAAGAAGGCACCATCTCACCTTCTCATGTTGGTTGGATCAGCTGCAAGATCTCAGATTGGTTTTCCTGCTATGCCACAGAATCACAGAACCACAGAATGGTTTGGGTTGGAAGGGACCTCAAAGATCATCCAGGTCCAATCCCCTTGCTGTGGGCAGGGACACCTTCCCCTAGACCAGGTTGCTCAGAGCCCCGTCCAGCCTGGCCTTGAACACTTCCAGGGATGAGGCAGCCACGGCTTCTCTGGGCAACCTGTGCCAGGCCTCGCCACCCTCATAGGGAAGATTTTATTCCTAACATCTAATCTAAACCTACTCTCTGTCAGTTTGAAGCCATTCCCCCTTGTCCTATCACTCCAGGCCCTTGTAAAAAGTCCCTCTCCATCTTTCTTGTACCTTCAGGTACTGGGAGGCCACAATTGGGTCGCCCCTGAGCCTTCTCTTCTCCAGGCTGAACAATCCCAATTCTCTCAGCCTTTCCTCAAGGAGAGCTGCTCCATCCCTCTGATCGACTTGGTGGCTTCCTCTGGCCTCACTCCAACAGCTCCATGTCCTTCCTACAGCAGGAATGCCAGAGTTGGATGCAGCACTGCAGGTGGGGTCTCACCAGAGCAAGGGCAGAGGGGCAGAATCCCCTCCCTCAGAGAATTCAGCTCGAGTTCCCACTGGGGCCCAGGCAGTGAGTGGGATGTGCAATGTTTCTCCTGGTTTGTAGCAGCACCTTTGCAGGAGAGGGGAGCGGGGCTGTTCCTGTTCCTCCTCTGAAGGGTGAGCAGAGGTCTGCAAGTTGTATCTATAGCTAAGTAAATGCTCTGCAAAGTCATTTTATGTAATGGCCTGGAATTTATATCTTTGCTTACGAAACAGGAGCTGGTGGCTGTTTTAATAACCAGCATGCAGTGTAAATGCTACACTGAGCTGAATTCTTCCCTCAGATAGTCTGTGCATGCTGGTGAAGTCAAGGAGAACTGGGCTGGTATCCAAGGACAGAAGCTGGTTGCTTGTCTACTTAGGATATGTTGAAAGCATTAATGATGAGATGTGAGAAGAATAAATAAGCCTGTTTACCACGTGGAACAGAGCTGCCTTACAGAGGGTGAGCTGCAAAATGACTAGTTAAGGGCTGCAGCCAATCCCCCCTCCCAAAACTGCAGGCTCTCCTGTCATCTCTTCCCACATCAACCCAGGAAATGCCCTAGGAAAAAGCCCTTGGAAATGCCTTGAAAGGACAGCTCTGCAGTAAGAAGGTCTAGTCTGATGTGCTCTGCTGGAAAGGCCCCTTTTGTCTGAGGAGCTAAAGGTATGAATGGTGATATTTGTGCAGGGAATTTCAGAGATTCCACGCTCATGTGCAGAACAGGAGCAAAAGGAAGGCCTTTTCAGGCTAATTGTGATCAGTCAATGCAGAGGAGGATCACCTGCACACAGGTTTAGGATAGGATACATAATATCATACAGAACCTTATGTTCCAGAAATCAGATGTGAAGTAAGCCATGGGTCTGGTTCAGGGCTGAGAATGGTCAGCAAAGCCTTGGACCATGGAATTTAATACAAATTGTCACAAGCAAGGGAAGGCTAATTCAGGTTTAGAAATATGTGCAGCATGAATTTTGTAGCTGCAGTTTTACCCTTTAATAGTTAGAGAGCTGCTATATAAATAGTAGAACGAGGCACTGTGCAGATGGAGTGGGAAAAGAGAGTTTATTTCTGTAGTCTAAAAGAGATCCCTTAAAAAGTGGCATTATGGGTAGAGAAGGGAAGGAAAGAGCACGGTCCGGGGCCACAGATGGGTGGAAGGCCTTGTCAGCCAAAGCAGCATCTTCCCCAAGTAAGGATTTCACAGCAGAATTAAAAATACATCAGGTCTAAGATCTTAATAAGTGGTTTCTAAAGAAGATATGTGGGAAATGGAGCACAGCAGAGCAGGCAGATCCTGCTGGCCCAAGTGGCTGCAAGCCAGGAGCAGGGGGGGTGTGGGTCTACACTTTTGCTGGAGAATTACAAATAAAGGAACAATTGGGAAAGGCAAGGTGTAATTCATTAAGCAGCCAGAATTTGTTTAATGTTTCTCAGGATTTAAAGCTAATCACAAGCTAAATTTGCCCTTCTGATTTCTCCTCCCACCCCACACCTCCAGGATCTTCTAATTTATAGCCCTCCAGATTCCTGCACTTTTCCTGAGCATGATGTACAGGAATGGATCAGTCTCATATCTCAGTGGCTGCAGAAGCCTGACAGTGTTTTCACATTGCTGCTCCCTCCAATAAATCAAAGCATTCAGAACTGAGGACTGAATTTCCAATAGAAGTCCTGTGGTAGGGAAGGATGGCTGTTTCTGCATTTTTACAGCTATGAATCCCCTGGATGGCATTCCTGCTGACTGGAGTGCCTTGCAGCAGTTATATAATTGCAAGTCAAAATTTCCCTGGTTTGCCAAATTGCTGAACCAGAAGGGTTTGCTTACTAAAGGACTGGAGGGAAGAAACTGGAAGGGAGACAGAGGCGAGAGGCTGCATAAACTGTTGGGCTGTGATCAGCATTTTGATCATTTTAGGAATTTGTCAGAGGAGAGGGGAGAAAGTTGTGTGGTGAGAGATGGGTGAATAATTAACCACATATAATTTAGTCAATGAATTTTGCTGATAGAGGATTATCTACAAATGGTTTCCTGTGTGTGTCAAATGTTATTCAACAGCTCCTTTCAGTGAATAATTTTTGAATTGTAGCTGTAGCCTGAGGAGTTCATTGAGGTATTTAAAAATTAAATACTGAGAAATAAGTGATAGTACTAGCACACCAAAAACTAATCACTTAAATGGTGCTTGTATAGTCTCCTTGAATTCTTAAGGTGTAAAGGAAAGTTTGCTTGATTTGAACTTTCATCACTGCCTAGTCTTTGAATAGGTCACTTTAAATCTTGTAAGTTATGAAATCTGAGGCATTTGGAGTGAATTACCCGGTTTTGAGGATCTCAATACCTATCTGTCTGTACATGATTATACTTAGGAAACACTCATCTGCAAATCTTGTACAGACAACTAAGCCTATTTCTTTGACTTATTACTAGTTACTCTTACTTCCCTCTCATCCCTTCATTAAACTGCTGTGCTCTTCCCACATTGCATTAGAGATTATTGAAATAGGGCAGTTTCCTGTAAAATATTTGCAATAGAGCCTAAGCATCATTCTAAAATTCAAATACCTTAGTAATGATCTATAGTATTAATTTCCAAGGCTCTGAGGAAGATGCTAATATTCTTTAACCTCCGCTCCTTTGTATGACCTTGGGCAGACCAATTACTCAGAGAAGTTTTGTTATCCCCATCTTACAGCTAAAGCCCATTTGAATGATAAAAATCTCTTGCAGTCATGAAGCAAAGATCTGAGAGCTGCATCCCCAAAACTGCAGTAGTAGTTAGGAGAATGCTCCAAGGGTCTACAGAATCCAGTGTCATAGCAAAATACAGAATACAGTAAAGTGTAGATGCTGTTGATGAAGTAAAACTGCCAGTCACAAGAAACAGAAAACCAACTAAGAGTACACATTGTTTAGGTGAAAGACTTTAATGGATAAGATGTGGATTTTTAAGCACCAACTCTTGTGGTGACAGAACAGTTAGATTTTAACCCGTTTAATTTAAACAAGTGACCACAAGAAAACTCAGGACAGCCCAATGGAACTCAAGCCAGGGCAAAAAATTGTCCTGAATTCCTCTGTGAAGGCAGTAGTTTCAAATAAAATAGATGTCCCTCTTCTAATTCTGTATTGCCACGTAGTTTTATCCTGCAGGGTCACACTCTGAGCAGCACAACTGTTCTTTCAGAGAGACATGTGCTGTGCTCAGCTTCCGTGCATGTGTTTGCAGCTCACAAGCAGATTCCTAATGTGGTTTTTTGTTTGTTTCAGTGCTTTCTCTTAGGAGGCGATGCTCCTGACAGTTTGATTACTTGGAACCTGAGGTGAAAATGCCCAAGCAAAGGGATCCATTGAGAGAGAGAAAAAACAGCAGCACATTTAAATAAGAAAATCAGGCTTTTTGTGAAGGACACAATTGCGTGTTTGCGTGCTGCTGAAACCCAAAGGTACTTCTAATAACCCTTTAAACCTCATCTTTTTCTAATAATCTTCATAATCCTCACCTAGGATTGCCAGGGAGTAATTTGTGACTGCAGTCTGACAGGGAGAAAAGCAAAGCTGCTTGACAGAACATCAAAGGTTTGTACCACTGAAGTTTTATGCAGCCTTTGCTAAATCCTTCATCCTTGAAACAATGATGAAAAATGATTGTTGGCTATGAAACCAAAATTATATCAATCTGCTTCAGGGCTGTGGGGCGTTTTTTTCTTCATTTGAAAACATGACCCAGCCTAGCACAGTTCACTTACCAACCTCAAGTGTTCTGTCATTGAAGAAGAATAGAACTGAGTCAGGAGGGGTGAATTTATTTCATGCTTCACAAATGTATGTGGGGGGGTGGGAAGGAGAAAATGCTGAAAATAAAATCAAGCAGGTCAGTGCCCAAATACCTCATTCTGATTGTCCTTATATAACACATGTAACAGACAGTGTAGTTGCTCTCTGAATTTCCAAGGGGAATATTCAGTGCAGAGTAGCTGAAATGGAAACTAAATATGACTGGAGGCTCTAGTTCCCCAGCAATATCACTGCAGGTAATTTTTCTGGCTGTAAATCAAGTGATCCTTAAAGCTGAATGCTGAGTAGCAGAAGTTTGGGAGTGATTGGCTTGTCATCTCCATCAAAATCTAGTCTTAATGAGTATCTTGTTAGCTACTTCCACACCTGCTTTTCCCTGTGCAGAGACCTCCATGATGTAGCAAAACCAGGGGACCAAGTCGAGAGCGAGAGGAAGTGAGAGGTTTAAAGCATCAGCACCGACCCTGTTAGGAAGGCACATGTGGGAGAGGCTGCTGCACACAGAGCCCGGAACGCCTGTGTCCCACCGGTGCCACTGCCTGCCCATGGCGCCGTGGGCTGCACTTCTGCGAGTGCTGGGGGCCTCCTGGGGCAGAGGAGTCCTTGGGTCTGCAGGGGGAGAAGGCAGCTTGATGCCAGCCTGGCAGGACTGAAGCACATCGTCCTGCTGTTGCTGAGCAGAAAAGCTGGGTCACTCAGCACCCCGCTGCTCTGTGAGGCTACTCACAGAAGGAAAAAATAATCCTTTCCCCAGTCACGGCAAGGGGACTTTGTCTGGACAACATCCATTCTGCATTGCAGGTAATTATTTCAGGGTTATTTTTGGAGGGAAACAGGAGAGACACAGCCTGGCTGCTCCTGTTCTCAGTCATGAGGGAGAGATCCCATCAGCATGGTCCCTCTGCAAGGGCTCTGTCCCTCCCCAGGCTGTAAGACAGATCAGCCAGAAGCTGATGGGAGTCAGATTCTCCCCTCCAAAGCTCTGTTTTCTTCTCACTGGTGAGTATTTGCTGATCTTCTCAGCCACTTGCTTTGCAAAGTTGTGCTCTGATATCCTGATTATAATTTGAAGATGACGAGCAAACGTGCACAAAGTCAGCCCTGAACATATGGGAACTTTTCTGAGATTGTTAGTTCTGAAGAGATGCTACTCAGTGATTAGTCACAAAGACTGAGATATAAATTGATATTTCTGTCTGCCTCTGCTCTTGCTGCACATTCTCTGTACCACCTCTGACAGAGGAGTTGGAGGTCAGACAAAGAAAGAAATGAAATACAGTCTGGCAAAAAAAGGTTATAAAGATAAATGGTACCATTCAAATGTGATGCATTTGCAAGTGTGCTGCATGGCATGAAGTGCTGCATGTTGATGGGCTGTGTCACCTCACTCGTCTGCAATGCTTCTCATTCTTCTTCCATTGCTTTGCTGTGGAGCCAATGACAAAGATGACACTAAGCCATTTTATCCTGAAAATCCAAATGCTTGATTTAGCCAAGGCTTTTTCCTCTCTTTGGCTAGAGAGGGCCGTGCTGTGCCAGAGCCTTGCAGTTCTTTGAGAAACAGAATCAAAAGAATCATTTCAAGCAGTTAGATGGGGGGGTATTGTCCTCTCAGTATTCACTTACCTAT
>VZTE01000778.1:1377487-1394435 GCA_013397775.1 Eulacestoma nigropectus | reverse complement strand
AAATATTCTCTACATTATCAGATGAGCACTTTGCTCAGGAGGTTCCCTCGGTAGGACCTGGGCCTAGGAAGCCCTGTGTCTCTCCTGCTCCTTCAGGAACTCTGCATTTTGGATGTTAGGCAGGAAAAATCCACTTGCTCTTGCAGCTAAGCCTCCTTCAAAGGCAGTCCCCAGGCCATGGGGGAGCGTGTATGGCACGGGGAGAGGGAAAGGGAGAGAGCAGCACGACCGGACCAGAAGCCAGCAGCTGGTATTGTTGTACTTGTGCATCTGCATGATAAGATTTTATATGATTAAATTGTTCCACAAGGTAGCTCTAATGAAGTTATAAAAAGTCTCTTCAGCTTTCCAGCTGGTGGGTAGCAGAATGTGAGATGCAACTGATGGTCAAATGTACAATCTAATCAGTCATGAAATATTTTAATTAACTTTGGTTTACTTGAGACATACTTTAAAGTTTTGATCAAAACACTCTCTAATTTTGGAATTTCTTTTGGCCTAATTTCTAAAATCTAATTACTCCAGAGCTTCACATTTGACCTTTCAAGCCAGAACATGACTGGTCCTCATGGCTTAAACTTCTCATTAGACAAATGAACTAATAAAATTATCTCTTCTGTAGTGATACTCCTTTTACCTCAGTAGCTTTCCTTGGAAAAAAAACAACTTTAACTAAGAGGGGTCTAGTTACAAGCTTGTTTTTTAAGTCTCAGGGGATTTTTTTCTTTAGTAATCCTTTATTGATGATGTGATTCAGATTTTTTTTTTTTTCATCTTCCTTAAGAAAGGTTTATTTTTAGAGATGTCCTACTTCTATGTCACCAAGGTTGGTGCTTTGGACAGCACAGCCTGCCTGAATTTACTCTTAGTGAGACATAGGTGTTCCATACAAGCATCACCTCGTGCATGTTGCATGTGTGCCCAAAATAAGGTGCCATGTTTCAGTGAATAAGAGGAGTGTGTCATTAAAAACTCCCATTGATTTATTCTTCATCAAACATTTTTCTTCCTTGATAATGCTTAGTATTTCTGGAAAGAGCTACATTTTAAAAATGCTCAAGTTTACATGGAAAATCAAAGCTATTTTTAGGGTGTTTTTTGCATTTTTTTAGCACTCTCATTCAAAAAAAGGTACTCAATTTTCTGTCCTAACAAAACCACAAAAGCAGAATAACAGAGTATGTACATGGTGCAGTATCTGCTAACGTTGCCACTATTCATAGTCACCAGGATGGGCAGATACTTTTCCACGTTTTTCTGTTACTTTCACTGGAAGAAACTTCCAGCTCCCAGGTCTTCTCGTACCTCTGGACAGGACACCATGCCTGAAGTGATTGTGAAAAACACCTCACACAAACAAAAAACCAAGGTAATCTGTCCTCAGCAGGTCTTGTCCCAAATGCATTGTTAAATCCTAAACATGAAACAAGTTTTCTTTCCCTTCCATTATACTTCTTTTTATCATTCGTTACTATAATTAAATGTTGTTTCTCCTAAAGAATCAAGTTCTCCTTCAAAACTAGCTGAGTCTTTGGTCACAATTACGTTACAGCAACGAGTTCCACTTAGAATTTCTCCTGCCGGGTTTTTCTAAGCACCAAAATTACCTTTCTTTTTAAAAAGAAAAATTAGTCTCTTAAAACAGCTCTTTTCATTTGGGAAAAATGAATTGAAAAATACATGTTCTGTCCTCTCTTTTCAAATAAAATCCCATTCAGGAAAAGCCTTCGTTTGGGAAATTGACATAGAAAAAAAATAAAAGCTTTGAGAAGCTGTGGGAGTTTTTGTTAGAAACTGGTTGCTATACTTAGAAAACCAAACAAAAATAAATTATCAAAGACAGAGCTTTCTTGTTGGAGACCTCATCATCTAAGCTGCAAAACTGAGGCAGGTAATAGAAGTTTTGCCCCACCACTGTTGCATCAAATTCAAGGTTAATGTTCTGCAGAGGAATTACAATAATAAGGAAAACTATCTCAAAGCAAGGAAATTAGGCAGCAAAGGATACAGAAACACCTCAAGCTCCATGTCCTGTAGACCTATGGATTTTATAATGTAGCATCTTCTCTTTTAGCAGGGCCCATTCCAGCTAGGTTGGGAGATGGATAAAGAAACTTCACAGCAGGGCAATTTCTAGACAAATGTGCCAGCCCAGAGCTCCTGGTCCTTATTGTGCAGACCTTGCTTTCTGCTGTTCTCCCTGTGCTGCTGAATACAAATCTGCACAAGCCCCTCCAGGTGCTTTGGTTTGCAATACGCTACATTTATTACAAGCTTTTTGGAAGCCAGCTGAACAGCTGACCTGTTTGATACTTTGAGGCATAAAATCCTGGGGCTGAAGAGGGCTTCTCCTTCAGTCATCTCTAAATCTTTCACCCTTCACTTTATTGAGTTCCTTCCAGTCAACGCAGTAGAGGATGACTAGACAGGCTGAAGTGATCTTCTTGAAATTTTCATATTTGCTTCTTTTTACAAGCCGTAATAAGAAGCCTATTCTCACTTACCAGTTTTTCACTTTAAAATTTTCTGTCTTCTAATACTTCAATAACTGATCAAAATTTTATTGAGAGTCAGGGAGGGAAGAAAAAACTAATTTAATCATAGGGGGAAGCAAGTTCATTTTCTCAACCCAGAGAAGTGTCTTCAAGCTCAGCCCTGGTGGAAGGTCCGTGGGTTTTAGCACTGCAGGTGAATGATTCTGGGCCAGAATGATTTCATCTCTCTGACAAATGTAGTTAAGTGTTTGACAATTTTGTCTAAACTGCCAGGTTTTCCCAGAAATAGTGTTCCAGGTTTTCATAAGCCTGGAGACATTTTTGTAATTTCAGCCTCGTTTAGCTTATTACACCCTGCCAGCCACATCCAGATAAAGTGCAATGGAGGCTGCTGCCTCTGTTACAAACCCACATCTTCTCTATCATCAAACCTTCAGTACCATGACCATTAGACAAGCCCTAACATTTGATCTGCCATTGATGATAGGCACTTTCCAATTTGTGGTTGCTAGCTTGCAAAAATGATCTACAAATGGCAGGCTGCAGGATGTAATTTCATATCCTGCAGGATGGTGTTGAAGTCCTCCTGCTTCACTTCAATGTGAAGGTCATTCCTCCAGATCTGAAATTATTCTTGCTCAAAGTGGCATGGGGAACTATACCACAAGCTTAATTTAGAATAAAAACACAGGAAAATAATGTTTCATGTCAATTTTTTTTTCTGTGGTTCAACAAAAATGTTAATTTGTCACTGAGCTGAAGACAAGACTAGGCCATAAGAGAACAGTGTATTTGGGACTATGTTTGTCTCTTGTTCAAATTGGTGGATCAGTCCTCAAATGATTCTTTGGTTTTACTAGGAAATATTATTTCATTTCCTCCATTGCTTTTTTTAAAGCAGCAAAGTGCTTACCAACCACCTTTTACAGCTTTGCTTTTCACCAAGCTTTCCTGAGACTGTAAATGTTCAATATTACAAATCTATGCTTCCCTAGTATTGATGAATCTGGCTCTTGGAAAGCCTGAGTTGCAATGATTAACTATCTGATTAAACTAAGAAAAATAGCTGCCTTGAGGGTTTTTAAGACATGCCCTTCAGAAGATTTAATTTCATGATCTCCCTAATCAGTGTTTTGTAAGTTCAGTGTACATCCTATGCACATCTTTTAAATCAGGGCAGATTGCATATTGGTTTATACTGTTATCACAAATTAGCAGTACAATATCAGTTTCTCTGATGCAGGGAACTCTGAACAGGAATCGTTTGCATTTCTATGTGAGCGTCCTGGAGACAAATAGAATGAAATGAATAGCCTTTTAATTTAATTGGCTTCCAAGGAGAGCCTGAGACTAGAAAGCACAATGCATTGCACAGTTACTGTAGAAACGGTGGAGGTCAAAAGCTCAGCGTGCAGGCCCTACATCAGTCACCACTGCTCCTGTGCAGTAATTTTTTTAATTCTCACTGCATCTCCATCAGACCCCAGGAGGCCAGATAATTCAGCGTTAGTATTCCAAGTGGAAGTGCTGGGTCATTTGTCACTGGTCGGATCATGCTATGGAATTTGTTTTAAAAAAGCTGCCAAAATGAAAAACTACATTGTATCGGTGCTCTTATATATCAGCCACAAAAATTAGATCAGGACAAAAAGAAAGAAGAAGGAGAGGAAAAATCTTTCTTTCTCACAGAAGAATAAAAAAGACAGAACAAGGAAAGAAAAAGTGGTACAAAATGGATAATAGTCTGGCAAGAAACCCTTTTTCAAAATAATCTTTCTATAACAGACAGTTGATTTATGTGCTATTTAGTGGAGCCAGCCATGCTGAATGCAGTGAAAGCAAAAAGGGAGATAATATTGTGCTAATATTCAAAACTCCTACACTCTTTTGACTGTAGAAATAAAGAGCTATAGCTCTTGTAAAACTTGAGCTGGCCTAGGAGCTCATCAATGAACACAGAAACCCATCCACACAGTGCTAAATGTAGAAAAGGGATTTCTTTACTATTTTTGGACTGGCTAGTGCAAGATCTGTGCTGCTACTTCAGCTTGAATTCATTCATCCATCTGCAGAAAAGTTCAGAGCTCCTCCTCTGTGTCTGATCCCATATGCTGGTGCCGGCACAAAAACCTGACACAAAGCACTTCCATATGTAGCAGGCTCAGCTGCACCAAGGGGATCACATTAACCTCCCATTTCATTTTTGGATTGTTGATTTTTAAAAGCACAAAGGTTCCTTTTAGGAGGTCATGTGTGAACAGTTGTTGGCATTTTTATTATTTCCTATTACAGCAATAAATTATTCCATGTAGCTGTATTATTATTCGCCGAAGGAGGAGGAGGAGGTAGTGCTTTCCAACTGAAAATATCCTAGTGGCCAGTGTTCTTTCCAAAATACAGGAAAGTGTTCCAGCTCCCCTTCCTGTCCTGAAGAAATTCAGTCTCTTATCTCATGTCTATGACTCGGGTGCCCAGGCTGTGCCCAAGCTCTGTCTCTCTCCTCTTGTGCAAGCCCAGTTTCTGTGGAGAAAAGCCAAACACACCGGGCCAAAAAAAAAGGCACAAGCTGGTGTGATTTTATAACTCACCTGGGAAGCACAGAATCCATGCACAGCCTGCATGGATCATTCTGTCTGCACTGCTCAGCGCTGGCAGGGAAGCAGTGCTGTGAGCAGAGGTAAAAACTTCCCTTGTTGGCCCGAGGACAGTGAGCTTTCAGGGCTCTTTGCAGAAGGAAATGCAGCAGTTTGCAACCTGGCTGCTCCTGGTCATATGAAGGGGTGGCACCTGAGCCCAGAGCCTGGCTGCTCAGGGAGGCTTTGTATTGCCCTGCAGTGAGCCACGTGAGTGCTCCAGGTAGACAGATGTTCACTGGGGACTAAAGGCATTGCACTTTGACTTAGGTATAGAAATATCTGAAGTGTGTGCCTGCATCAAGTCCCCAAACCAGTGTTTGGGGTTTTATGTGCTATGATGGGGAGGTCGTCCTGAGCAAACATGGGACTGCAGGTTTTTTGAAGGTTTGACAGCTAATGCAGCCAGACAAAGCGGATGCATCCTGCACACACAGCCTACATAGAATCATAGAAGAGTTAGGTTGGAAGGGACCTTAAAGATCATCTACTTCCAATCCCCCTGCCATGGGCAGAGACATCTTCCACTAAACCAGGTTGCTCAGAGCTCCATTGAACTTGGTCCAGGGATGAGGCAGCCACAGCTTCTCTGGGCAACCTGTGCCAGTGTCTCACCGCCTTCATAGTAAATAGTTTTTTTCTAATATCTAACCTAAACCTAGTCCCTGTCAGTTTTAAGCCCTCCCCCTTGTCCTACATGCTTTTGTACATTGTCCACTGGGGAAGCAAACTCTGCTTAATTGTGGCTGGGCTGCCTTGAACAGGTATCCATAAGATGGACTCATGCAGTTTAACTCCTCTGAACTTAAACCCTTCGTTAGTTAGAACTGATTTATCTCAAGTACCCTCATGTAGACAATACTAAAGTTAAACGGATTAACCTCCAGTTTAACTCTACTGAAAAAGCTAACTGGGGAGAAAATGAAAGGAAAACATGTAAAAGACATTTTTAGGTGAAAGCTTCAATGCCCTGATGAAAAAGGAATGTCATTAAGGTGAATTTGACACAGGCACTGTGCCTGCATGGTAACATTGCATAGCATCCTTTACCTTTCAAATGGTTTTTACATCTGCTATGTTTCACCAAGTCCAAAAAAAAAAGGTATATGGCACTTTTAAACATATTATCACTCCTGGTAAAATTGTGAATTCTCCCTCCTTGATAACTGATATTCCTCAGGTAATGTTGGAACTAGAAGCAGAGCTTTTCCTTTTCTCAATATTAAGCTCTAACTATTGAGAAATTCTTATCTTCTGTTAGGGAGCCATGCTTCACACAGGACTGTTTTCCTTACCCTAACCTCACGTTTCTAAGAACTCTGCCTTCCAGAGGAAATCCTGGTGTAGTGACCTTTGAATATTTATCAGGTGGCATAAGGTAACTGAGGGCTGTAGCCTAGCAGTAGAGAAAGGCTCCCTGTAGAAGCAGATTTGATAATTACAGAGAAAAGAGGACCAATTTCCCTGCAATGTAAAATGATCCACACCTGGCCTATCCTCACTCCATAGTATGCTAAACAGCACATGCATTTTCTAAAGGATGTTAAAACCCTGCTGTCAAAAAAAAAAGAAACAGAGAGAGGAGCTCATATAATGCATCCGGGGGGAAAAAATCAGTAGGTATAAATGGAGAAAAAGGCTGTGTCAGCCTCCGTGGAAATAACACTTTTTCTTCCTAATCTCCTGATACATAGAACAGGCAGTTACTGGCTGGGAAATCAAAGGAGGCTGGAAAACAGGAGAGCCTGCTGGCTGTAATCTGCACAATACCTGAGCACTAGGAGTTTGTTTCAAAATGTAAAATGCAGCAGCCTGTGCATGTTAGGGGGGAAAGTGGTCAGTGAGGAGAGAGAGAGGTGGCAGCAAGCTGGGCTGGTACTACAAAAGGATTAAGAGCAAAGTGGGGCATTTCTACCAGGAGCTGCTGCAGATTAATGGGTAATTGGCCCAGGTGCAAATCTCCCTTCACCACCACCTGTGTGATTAAAGGAGCCTTCCCTACCCCTTCCTTCACTCATGGTGGCTTTTTTGTCTTGTGATTTCAGACTCCTAAATCCAGTCAAAATACCTCTGTGGGAGGAAAAACAAAAAAAGGAAAGAGAATTATGAGCAGAGAAATACCTGTTCTTCAAAAATCAGCTTTAAGCTGAAAGACTGCACAACTACTTTATTATGGTAAGTCTCAAGGCAACAGGTGGCATGGTAAGAATTACAGTGGGATCTCTTTCAGGCAGTGTGATGTGTATATCCAAAATCTTTGCTTTGTATGTTCGTGTTTATTTTTCTTCTTCATCTTCTTAACATTCCCCTTGGTAAGTGCCTTGTTCTTTTGGCTTTTCAGAGCATTTTAGGATGCCTACACAGCTTCATGTGCCATTTCTCAGGTAGAAGTGGTTTCTCCAGGGATGTTCTTGTCACTGCAGCAAGTTTAATATGAGCTGCCTGGCCCTCTGGGAATTGAGGCAGCAGGAGATAGGAGGAGTAGGGCTGAAAGGTGAGTGATGTGGAGAATACTTGCAAACAGGGCAATGCAGTGGTGTCTTTGTCAAGAGTAGCTGTTGGCAGGAGTTTGGATGAACGAATATATGCAATAACCACTATGAATCTTTTAGGAGTGAGTCCTTCCAACTCCTAGGTAGGTTTGTAGGCTACTGTTTCACTTTCTCGGGGATCTGGGCTGTCCTGTCAGGTATGTCCCTTTCCCAGGGTGGTTTTCTTGCATGGAGCTGTAAAACCATAATTATTACCAGCTCACCTGATAGGAGTTTTTGGGATCATGCTCTGTCTCGCAGCAGGAACATGAAAGGAGGGACAATGATAAGAGGAGCATCTCAGCCTCCCAGCACTGTAACACTGAGGCTGCCTCTCACAATTTCAATGCCATTATTTGCTAAAAAGGACAAATTCTGCTTTCCTGGTTTTGGTACCATTCCTGGGAACAGCTGCTGCGCTCCACTGAATGAATGCCTGTGTTCAAATTTGCAGAGTGTCCCATGTCCTGTATGGAATGTGTGCATTTTCCAGACTTTATCCTGGAGGGGAGGTGAAAAATGTAACGGGTCTAGTCCGGAATGTAATCAAAGATTTATAAGCAGCCATGCATTTTTTATGCATATAAAGTAATAAGAGGTATAGAGTAAAAGCAGAAATGTGACATTAAATGGTTGCTCTTGCCAGTTTTCCATGAGATATGATCAAAGCACCATTTCAGCAGCAGGGCTGCAAGACTGTGCCCTCTAATAGGAAGACAATGATTTGATCAGGCTCCAGTTAAGGCCAGGAACATCCTCTGCCTGAGGGCCTGTTCAGCTTCTTTTGCATAACATTAAAAGAAGCTCAGCTGGTCAGACCAAATGGCTAATCAAGAGATGTTTTGTAATGCATCCTTTCATTTCATTCCATAACCCACCACTTCAAAGCCGGGGTTTAAAATAAAAAAAATAAAGGTGGTTGTGATCAAATTGGAAAGGAAGTGTTAACACAGGATGGATCTGTAACCCTCTGCTTGACAAAGAAGAAATCTTCTGTTCCTTCTCTTCCTATATATCTTCCAGTGTATTAATCTCTTTTCAGTGTTTTCTTTTTCCTGAGCATGCCACTTTCTCTTTTTGTAGTTAGCTGCCAGAGAGATGTATTTTCTCCTACCGACTGCATCAGAATTTCCTGAGGTTATGGGAGCTGGTGCTTCTGGGGAATTATTGAATTCAAGTTATTTGGTGATACTTCTTCCTGCTTCTGCAAGCTCCGCAGGACAGCCAAGGCATACATCATTTAATTTTCTGGAACATTTAGGTCACTGATTTGTCTGCTAGGCTGGCAGTGTTTTATTTTCACATTGTATACGAACGAGTGTAAAGTTTTGTGAGTATAATAAAGTCAGTGTGAAAAGAGACTAAGGTTCATCACAGGATTTCTTGCAAGTTAATTGTTGGAAGCATTGGCCTGCAATCTGGCTTGCTTATCAAATTGATTTAAATGGTCCGAGCGAGAGAAAGTATTGTATATAACTTGTCTTAAGAAAAGGTTGTTTCAGAAATGTTACAAAGAAAAAAAAGTAAATGCAAGCAGCTCGTATCTTGCTGTTTTGTGACCTGCCTTAAATGCTCTGTGTGGGGAATCCTGTTGATGGGAAAGCTCTGGCATGTGCTGCTTTGCTGAATGCTGCTTGATGCATCCCTTGTGGTGCCTTCTGTGCCCTACAGGAAATTTTGGTTCATCAGTTACAATTTGGGGGACAAATATTGATTATTTGGTGCCCCAAACATGCCAAGTATTTTCTAATTTTTCACTGAATTCTACTGTTCTATTCTTTGCCTCGGTGTATTCAGTGATATGTGTTTTGGAGTAGCTGCAGTATCAAAATTGTTATTTTTCTGCCACTCAGCACGTGTGCTGCTATGCTCTCCAGCTTTTCCTCTTTGAAGCCCTGGCATCCTGCTTCACTCAAGTGTTTCCTGTGAGAGAACTGAGCCTGCCTGCGTGGTCCTGGCGTGTTTCTATTTGGCCTGAGAAGCTGATCTTCACAATTATTGTCACCAATTCAAGCCCATCCAAGTATCTGGCTTTGAGAATATTTGAAATACTGCTGCCACTGTTTCAGAGACCCAGATGTACTAGCTCGAAACATTTATGCTATTAAAAGGGCTGTGAGAAATTTTGGATGAGGCTCATGTTGACTTTGCAGCCAAGATTTCACCCTTTCATTATAAGACTAGCTTTCAAACTTTTGATCAAACTACAGACTAACAGATTTATCTCTCCCACCCCCCCAAATCTAATTTGCAAATATAATCTTCAACCTGAGACTTAGGCTGCAATTGCTGCTGATTGGAATAGTGTGAGGGAAATCAGGCTGAATGAGGCTGTATAATTCTTTATTTGATATCATGAAATGAAATGCCAGCATTAGTTAAAATATCCACCAGATGCCACAGGTTTATACCTTAAGTGCATTATTCGCTCCTTGTTCTTTGGTATTTCCCTGAGGGTGGAAAGGACTGTAGTTAGAGGAGAAGAAACAATGGTCTGATCAATCACAGACCTCTTGAATTGCAAATAAGGATCAGCAACCAGCTCACAAACCTCTGTGCTGGTCTGTTGAGCTTTCTGCAACCCTCTCATGTCATTCTTCTATGACTCTTTACATAATGTGCACGCTGAAATCTTTCTCACTGTTTTAGTTTTGGGGGGCTTTTTATACTGCCAGTAAGGTGCTTTTAGGCTTGTAGAGCCTCTTGAAACAGAGCCACTCTACCTTCCTGTCAGCACAGAGCCCATCATGTGGGAGCCAGGGTGACAGGCCACTGACAGCAGCACCCTAACAGAGCACCTCTATTGTACCTGAGTACAGGCAGTTTTTATCTTTTATATTACGTGAAGAAATGAGTAGTGATCTGAGAAATGGTGCTGAGCTGCTGGTGTAGTCAAGTGCCTCGTGATTTTACAACTATCTTGTAAGAATGTGAATATTTCCTCTCATCTACTGCACACACCAGTGCGGCTCCACCGGGATCTCACTGCTTTAGAGCCATTGAGGCCTCTGTGACACAGCTGCCAGAAGGGACTGCCTGTGCTGCTGCAGAGAGATGCTGCTGGGAACATCTGCAGCTCCCCGTGGTCTCCTCTTCCATTATAGGGAATTCTTGGGTGTTCCAGGCACAGAACAACAAATAATGCCTTGATGCCCTGGGATTTTCTCTTTGCCATCTGAGAAGATGTTTAAAAAGTTTCTGCTGTGCATTTGGAGCAGGAGCTTGCAGGGAGCTGTGTGAATGTTCCCCTCTTTGCCTTGCTCCCATGATCAGATTGAGACTGAATGCCTGCTTTGAAAATACGCTCCAGAGAAACCAAAGCCTTTGAAGACCTACCTGGAATCCTGGTGGAAATGTAAAGGACTGGGAGAGTTGCAAGGTAACAGGATAACCCAAGCTTTTTCTTCTGTCTGTAAGCTGAAACACTTGATGGAACACTGTGTGAGCTCCTGAGCAAGGCAAGCTTTGTTCAGTGGTGCTTTTTAGTTAGAGATGTGCTGATGATGGTTTCGATTCTGTTGACATCTGGCTGTTGGAAAGGGCTAAAATGTTTTATTACCCTGGTCTCGGATAAGGGCATGTCTAAATAGGAAGTCATTTGAAAAAGAACTCTTCCCTGGCCTTTATATTTTGCTTAAAATGTTTGACAAAATTGGATTTTATTCTTGACTCAGCAATAGATAAAGAATATATTGAGAAAGCAGCAAGCTGTGTGTAAAGCAACTGGAGCTGCCTTGCCTTAAGACCGTTTCTATTCAGGTGTCTGTTATAATAATTCAATTACACTGTGCTTCCCTATCAGATTTTCCTAGAGATCTCTGCTGTGTGCAAACATAAAGGAACTTGGAAGCCTCTAAGCTTTCTAAAATGTTAATGTAAACACGTTGCATATGTAGGACTAGTGAGCATTTTCTAGGCCAAACACATATCAGGCTGCGATTAACTGATTCATTAGCTAATAATCGATTGCAATTGGTTTTGGGCAAGCCTGTGCCACGTGGGTTTGGTTTGCAGGGGTGGTTTATCACGGTACTTCTACCCACTGCACAGAGGTACCTCCATCTGGATCAAGAGCTGCTGCTCTGTTTTCACAAGTGGGCAATAAACACTTCTAAGGAACAGTTTCCCTTGCTCACTAATTGGCAGTTACTGTAGAAAAATACTCCATGATCTAGTGGCGCCTATCCCTCCATAATGCCATCCCAGACTTCAAAGCCCGTGTGGATGAATTCTGCCTCTGACATCTGGTGAGGATGCAGGAGGACAAGTAGGGACAGAATGTACCCATTGGTAATACGAACATCAGGATCCCTTCTCTCCTGCTCGGCCTGGGTGAATAATTCAAGACTTAATTTTAATTGCATTCATCTTTTGCTCAGTAGCACAGCAGATTGTGCCCAGAGAAGACTTCCACAGGAGTCGGGTTCCCAAGGAGTGTGGGCTTTAGGTGGAAATAGCAATGATGCTGGTGCCAAGAGGCTTGTTTCAGGCTGGGCTAACTTGCTTTTCCCCTAGTTCGTTCGTTGCTGAGTCCAGAAACAGGGATATCTGGGATGGGTTTGGGTAGTTTCAGCTTTGTCCCTCTTATCCATTTAGCTCAAATGTTAAACTGTGCAGAAGTTCTTTGTTAGCAGGGCAAAAGTATCTGGTCATCCAGTGATGTCTCCACACTTACCTCCTTGCCAAGGAACATAACCAGTCATCACAAGAAATTGCTCAATTAGACTATCTCTTGACTTAACACATCATTTAGGTTATAGAGATATCCAGATTTTTACTTTGAGTTTTATTTTAATGCTCCTTAACACTCCTGTGTAAATACAGCTTTTAACTGATCACAATAAGATCCTACCGAAAGAAGACTGAAATTTCCTTATTAATATCCAATTTTGGTACAATACTGTGTGGTATTAATGTCACTTTTGGTCACGTACACTTGTCAGGGCCCTGACATATGCTGTTATGTCCAGCTGACTTTTATAACCTTGTTATAAAAAGCAATTAGGGGCAACATCCAGCTCTGCAGTCACTCATCACGTGGAAATGTAAGGAGCTTCCAACAGTGAATTTAATTAGCAGGAAACACAGAGTACTCTGTGACCTGCAGTGCAGATAACACAGTTCCTGTCCAGCAATGTTGAGCCCTTGCTCTGAAAGGGCACCTAAACTGCTCTGGTGCCAGACTCATGCATAACTTACAGGCTTCCAAGGGACTGGAGCTAGAAATTTCCAACCAGGAAGGCTGAATCAGGAAATGAAATGCTGGTAATTCCAATCTTGTACCAAGCAACAGCATGGGCAGCTTTAAAATGCTGAGGAGTAATCCAGGAGGAACTATGTGCTAATACCAGCAGTAACTATAAATGTGTCAAGAATGCGTAGAACAGATTTTGGTAATCAAAGCTGCACTGCACAGAGTAATAAAGTGAGTGGCTGCTTTGTATGTGTGAGTGCATAGGGGTAAGGAGAGTTGTGACCTACAAAAGGAGTCTTCAGAACTTGTGTTGGCCAAGATGTAGGATTCCTTATTTGATATTGAGGGGATGTGCCCTGTGGTAACTCCCTGCAGAGCTTGATGGTGTTTGCCCTGCTCTGCAAGGGGCTGGGCAGCCACCCAGAGCACCCAGCCACCCTCCAGAGGAGGCCATGAAGATAATCAGAGGGCTGGAGCACCTCTCCTATAGACAGGCTGAGAGAGTTGGGGTTGTTTAACCCGGAGAAAAGAAAGCTCCGGCGAGACCTCACTGTGGTCTTCCAGTACCTGAAAGGAGCTTCTAAAAAGGAGAGAGAGGGACTTCTTACAAGGGCAGATGGTGTCAGGACAAGGAACAACGGCTTTAAGCTGACAGAGGGCAGGTTTAGATTATCTCTTAGGAAGGAATTCTTTACTCAGAGGAAGATGAACCACTGGCACAGGTTGCCCAGAGAAGTCGTGGATGCCTCATCCCTGGAAGTGTTCAAGGCCAGGTTGGACAGGACTTGAAGCAACCCGGTCTGGTGGAAGGTGTCCCTGCCCATGGCAGGGAGTTGGAATGAGATGATCTTTAGGGTCCCTTCCAACCCCAACCAGTCCATGATTCCTGTGGAAAAGCAAGACCTACCATGAGAAGGGCTGCTCTCATTTTGCTGCTTTCTCCCCTACTCTGTGCTACGTGTACTGAATACTTGCTGGGGTTCACAGTGCTGATGCAGTCAGGTTTTCTGCCTTCGAATCTGATTATACCCATTTTCCAACCTGACTGTGCCTAGTGCCAGACTTAAAGAGCCATTTCTGCTATGATATCCTGTTGAGACATTTGCAGGAGGTTACTTAGAGGAGGCTAACTAGAATTTGACCTAGAGTAGGAGCAGAGATTTTTAAGATTGTTCTTGAGTGTAATCTAAAATCTTCAAGCGAGAGGTGCAGAAGACAAAACTGAGCTATATGTGCCCAGAAACAAAAAGAACAGGAGTTAAAATAGTTCATTAATAACTTATTATTTAATAAACAAGAAGAAGTGAGTTCCCGAATTTTCATCTAAGCTGACTTTCATCAACTACCAGGAATAACTACCTCTCAGAAATGTAATTAATCTCAATCACATCAGGATTTTCAGATTTTTAGGGCTTGGATCTATCTAGCAGCCTAAGAGCAAAGAAGCTGTGTTTGAGGCCATAGCCTCTTTTAGAGCACTTCAAATCTATCTGTTCACTTCCATTCTTTTATGTCACCTCAGGAATACAGAGCAATTGAAACCTTCTCAGCATAGTGTTTAGCTCTGCACTGGAGCCAGCAAGTGCGAGGTGTGAGATAGCCTTGCAGGCTGCTCCAAGGTCTGAACTTGAAGCTTGGGAATGCTAGATAAATACAAGGAGAAGGATACCAGCAGGGCTGTGCAAGATTTCCTTGTCCTGCTGTAGTGGTGTTGAGTCAGTAACTTATTTCTTTGGTTTCACATCTACCTGTAAAGGGACAGTCAGAGGTCTTCCTCTGCTGAGCGTGCCTGGGGTGACTATTGCCATTTTAGAGCCCGGGGAGGATGTGAGGGGGCCTGGCAGAGGAGGAATGGGCAGCGAGGCTTTTTTGTTTGGTTTTAGTAGCACTTGGCTGGGCTCCCCCGTCTCCCAGTGGCAGGAGGTGTTTGCAAATACATATGTGTGTGAGTGCTGGGATAAGGTGTGTCCTGCAGCATATGGCATGTGCAGATGCACGCTGGCAGGTGTGAGCTGTGTAACTATATTTGTGTGCTCTGAGCCTGGTTTGGGAAGAAGAAAGAGGCTGCTGAGAACTCTGGCTAGGTACTCACTTTCCTTGTAATATATTAGTTTAATTTAAATTCACTTTACAGTCAGTGCACATGAGAATTATTTTGAAGGTTTAATTTGCTAGCTGCTGAAAGCAATAAGGTGGCTATCAACAGAGAAGAAATAGCTTGGCTGTTTGTTAATGCTCTTGGGCTGTACTGTAAGTACTCCAGGCAGCTGTAATGTAGAAAGGCAAATAAACCATTGTTGCTTTTAGAATCGCCTGTTTTATTGTATCAATAGTTTTCTGTTTCTAGATATTTACCTGTGAGGTACTTTCTGGAGCAGGTAGCTGGAGGAATCCATGTAGATTCTCAAAAACATTCAGAGGAAAAAGCTGCTTAACCACCTAGAAAACATAATCCTTGGTCTCTCATTAGTCACAAAAACGTCATTAAATTTATTATGTTTGGATTGGTGCTTATTTTTCTGGCCATTTCGGTCAGCAGAAGCTGTACTGAATTGCCCGTATTTGTGCTGGGAATTTTATTTCTTATGATGGTGGGATTTGATTTTATCTGCAACCATCTGGAGTAAGTTTATTTGTGTTACGTGGCTTGCATGTATTTATATTTCAGACTGAGAGCCCTTAAATTGAATTCTCTGGATTTTTACATATCATATAAATGACATTTGCTTGCAACACAGTGGAGTGATTACAGTGAATACTAAAATGGCAACATTCTGCAGTAAAAAAAATTACAATGTAAAATGAACATTCATTTACAACAGAGTGTAAATTTATACTATTTAATGAAATGCATTCACTGTGCAGTAAAATACTTCTTGTGCCTATTGAAATACAATTACAAAGCACTGAAACTTATAATATTTAAGAGACATTCTGTTTCACAGTAAAAATTGTGTCATGTTTGTTAAAATTACATTTGATAGAGTGAAATAAACACGGTCTGTGCATATGTTTATTTCTCTATATTGATAAAATTAAATAAATGCAATCATGTCATCAATCTGCTGTAGACCAGAAGTCCTGTACCTGGGCTTATTCAGTATCAGCTGTGTTCCACCACTGTTTCCTTGTGGTTCGGAAGGTACCATCCTCAGGAGGAGTATGAGGGAACATGGCTTAACAGGGACCATGACTGACCATGGAAATTTCTGGAGCAGGTTTCATGAGACAGACGGGGCCAGGAGACATCGATGCATCTCCTTCAGGGAGAAGGAGAAACTGACCAAAAGGTGGCTTTACAAGCCAAGTGGACCCCACGTGAACAGCCATGCCCGAGTTCTCTCTAAGCTGTGACAGAGATCTCTGCACAGACATTTTGCCAGACTCTGAATAGAACGTATTTGTGGTACTTGGCCATCAACCTCTATTGCCCACAGGCTGGACTTGTTTCAGGGAGGACTTGTTTCTTCCAGCTTTTGCATAAATGGCTGCAGCAAGGAATGGGTATGGTGACATTACAGCCAGGAGCTCTGCTATTCACAGAGGTGCTGCAGACGATGGAAGCATAAAAAGAAAATGCAATTGTCTCAAGCCCATTCACTGCCAGGAGAGAAGCCTGATGACACAGATGCATTTGCTCTCTCACAGCTCTGGTTTCTGCAGGTACATACTGAGAAAATGTGTGTATTTTTGGACAGATTCAAAAATGTTTTTAATAGTGTGTACCTGGTAATTGCTGTGATTTATCAGGCCATAATTGTGCTAGGGAAATACAGGGGTTCCGGACAGGCCTTTTTGGGGTTTTCTGGACAGCCATCAGCTGTGCTGTTGAAAGCAGCTTTTCCCTTGTTTGCACGCATTCTCCCTTGGACAGCCCTTAGCTGTCCTGTAAAGCTTAGGGAAAAACCTCCTGGAGAGAGCCCCAGCCACCCAGCTCTGCTGACACCACAGCTCCCACACCCTACTGGGCTGGCTCTGAGGCCTCCTGGCATGACCATTTTGGGGCTTCCTGGGGGAGGCACAAATTACTGCAACCCTCAGGCCACTCCAAATGATTGCCAAACCTGCTCATTGCATTACTGGGGGGGGGGGGTT
>VZTE01000778.1:1331406-1375036 GCA_013397775.1 Eulacestoma nigropectus | reverse complement strand
TCCCCCCCCCCCCCCCTTCCCTGCACCGTGGCTCGGTAAGGATTACATTTTTTTAGTGCAAAGATTAGCAATTCAAACAGAGGGAAAAGAAGCCTGAATATACTACTGCCAATTGCTTGGTTTAATAAAAAAAATTCCTTCACCATATTTTTTCAAGAAGTGGCTTTTCCAGAGGAAATAGTTGAGTTCTTTTAAGGTGGAGGAAAGGAAGGGAAAGCCAAACCTATTTACCATGTCAAATCCAACAAAGTTCATTGATGAAGGGTAAAAAAACTTGGAAGTTTCACATTAAGACTTAAAATTCAGTTTTGTTTAAACTGGAAGCACTGCCTTTTTCCCCATTCCAAACACATGCGAGAGCTGACCTTGCCCTGCCGAGGTGTTGTGCTCTTGACTTTCTTGGTGCTCTCCAGCGACAACTTCACTTTTATCAAAAAAAAGAGCTAAGAAGAATGGGGACCTGCTGGAAATCTGTAATTAGGAGTTAAAGTCCCCTCTCCTTGTTTTTTCCTTGCTAGTGCTAGAGTTTCTCCAAGGGAAGTGGTGTGCATTGATACTCTCCCTGTGATGAGCAGAATCTCTCCTGTCAATGCAGTAAGTGCAGAGATGCAATAGGTTGTCATAAATCCAGCCCAAGACTCTCTTGCAAAATAATTACACTTCAAGGGAATTTTAATCTCATGTTAACAAGACCCCCTACAATCTTTGTGCTCTCAGCCATATTAGAAACTGATTTATAATTAATGACAACTGCCATGCTACTACCTTTCCATGAGAGAGATCCTTAGCTACCTCCTCAGAAGGGGTTGAAAAAAAAAAAAAAAGAAAAATATGAGAGAAAGGTTTAATGGCTGCTTTGCCGTGTTAATAGTAAGTGTCTCTCATTCGGAATTACCTGGAAGCATGGAATATAAGAGCAAGAAAATAATCTTTGTACATTGAACATTTAAATAACAGTAGAAAAAACCTTATTTGAGTAAAACCAAGAATGTACTCCATGTGGCATAATATCCAATAACTGTATTTTGCCTCTAGAGAGGTACTGAAGTCAGTACTTTGACCAGGATTTGACAGTTTGCAGAGTTCATACTCAAGACAGGAGTGTTTGTGGGATGGATGTTCTTAAGAAGCCTGTTAGACGTGAGTTTGTTTAACACAGAAATTTTTTTGTTGCTGTTCCTGTTGACTTCTGCTGCTTTTATTTTCGCTCCAAGATTTACTCAATAAATAGGTCCCTAATGTATCTACATTCTTCAAAAGCATTAAAAAAATCTGGGTCTGATTAATTAAAATCTCATTATCCATCATAATTGCAGTAGGTATGCAAAAATATAAGATTTATTATTCAAGGAATTAATGCATTTCTAGAACTCTTTGGGGTTCATATGAGAGTTGGAAATGAGCACTGTATAATAATTTGTTTCAGGAGAGCTAATTAAGTCAGTTCATTTATTCAGTTATCTAAGCCCGGTCTAATCCCGTATACCGCTAAAACCTTTTGATGCTCCCAGCTTCATTACTGATTTGAATTAATATGAGGACACAAACAGAAAATGGTCCTTCCATTTAGTAATGCGTGGGAAGTGCCAGGCCTGAGGTCCGCAGGGCAAATCTGTAGCCTGCCCTTGGCTGCCAACCAAAGACACGGACTCCTTTTCATAGCAAGTACCTTTGGTCCTGCCGGAGTCTCTCCGGATAACACCACCTGAAGCTGCCTCTATTGCAGCCTGGCTTTGGACCTCGAGGGGTCTGGGGAGGAAGAAGGGGGCTCACAAGCAAACTGTGATCACAGCTGCTGCTGCAGTTGGCATTTACTCTGCACAAAGGGTCTGTGTTGTGGGAAAAGAAGAGAATGGTCCTTGTGGTCATCTTTATCCCTTTCTGCTTCTCTGCCTCATGCCAAACACTGGAGAGTACACACAGACAAAAGAGAGTCCACTCGTCAGTAAGCAAAGGGTATTTATTTAAGATAAGGATTAATTCTGAGTTCTGACAGCTCTCTGTTTGAGGATGCTTACTGTGAGAGTGAGGAAAAGGCCGTGAGACCTGTTGTCTGCTGTCTCCTGGAGAAAAGCTTATTGGTTGCTTTTAAAGCAAAATATTTTTTAGAAAAACACTGAAACTAATTATTCTCATGTACATGAGTTTATTCCTTCCGTTATAGCCCCACTCTAATTTCATGGAAAACAGGAAACCAGTCTTGGTATGCACTGTTTGGAGTTGATACCATTGGGATATCAGAGTTGAATTTTCATGAGGACACCTCTGGAGGCTTCAGTCCTTATGCAAACTGGCTGTAATAGGCATCCATTTAATTTCTTTTCATAAAACCTTGCTATAAAAGTAATTCTTTGGTCTGAAGCTCCTGGAGTATGTTGTATCCTTAAGGAGACCAAAAGGAGAACCAAGTAGCAGTTCTGGAGAATTTGCATGAATATATTGCATGAGGTACAAGAGTTCTACAGGAATCTTCTGGTTTGCCAAGAAGGACTGAAGAAGCGTTTCAGTCCTTGCACTGCTGTAGTAAGGGAATTATTTATTAGCTAGCTGATGCAATAGATCACTGGGTGTTCTGACTAATAATTTGCTGGTTTGCATGGGAGTTTTCAGACCTGCTTTCTGGAGAACTGAAGGCATAGCTCCTTCAGAGAGATGAAGTGATGATGGCCTCTTAAAATTCTCAGCTTTTTTTTTTTTCTTGGCTGTGCACAAATACTTCATAAATTTTACATCCAGCTCATTTTTTGCAGCCGTGAACGCCATAGTTTTCAATTAAGTAGGGTTTGGATTTTCTCTTCCATTTTGTAAAGAATCTCCATTATTAAATGTTGACACCAATTGATTATCCCTCTTTATTGCATCTTCTAAGAACACAGAGCCAATTAAACCCCTCTGCCTTCCTAAGGGTGAACCAGCCCTGTAGACTCCTAATAGTCCCACCACAGCATGTTGTTCCTTTGTTACTAAGGCAGCAATTAACAAGTTTTTAATGGAACAAAAGCTCCCAGAGACAGGCACGGCATGATAATAGGAAGGTGTCTCCTTTTTGTCTTCTCAGCATGGCAAGATCTTGTATAACCCTTCCTCCCTTGGGTTGAACAGCCCTGTCAAGGTGCTCAGTGTGCGATTTTTATTCCTTCGTTCTCTGCCGCAGTGCATCTAAAAATAATGATATTTACACATGTTCAATTATTAAAGGGTTCTAAAACCTAAATCTGAACTGCAGTCCTGTTTAAAGCAAGAGCTGTTTTAATGTCAGTAAAAGGGAAAGATTATCTTTTCTTACCAAGATGATCTCTGTGGTGCCATTGAGTTCTGCACTGTCAGGTTTTTGCTGATGGAGTAATTGTTTTTTAAAGTGATTCTTTCAGGTTTTAATGTCATGTTTATGCAAATTAAAACACAGCAGCCGAGAAGGAGACTTGTCATCTTTCCAAAATAATCTATAAGACTATTTTTTTAGATAAAGTCTCAGTTGGGAAATAATTGCTTCTGTGCATGGGATTAATAACAACTAAGTAATTTGCTATTGTTTTTCATTAGGAGAGTTGGTTTTCAGCTGAGCTATTTAAAAATCCAAAAAGATGCCTCCTGAAATTCTGGTGATTTTTAAGGTACATGAGATGTTATTGGATATGGTATGGAATGCAAAACACATCTTTTCCCCTAGTGAACTTCAGGCTGTCTGGCTTTTATTTTGTGGTCTGGCGCACGCTAGGTAATTTTATATTGGAAAGAAGCAACACTGTTGCATCTGCATTACTGGGGAGCCTTAGTGACCCTGTCTACTCCTAAATGCCCCTTCTCCATGAGGAAAGGATGGGCTGGGAGAAAGTCTGGTGTAGGGGTCAGTTTTCCAAAGTGAAGGAGGAGCCCTGGGCTGGATCACCAAACTGCTCTGTTTAATCCATGACAGATAATACTGTTGTCCTTTGTCTGTCTCCTTCGAAAATGCAAACTTTGGAAGATTCAATCTGTTTCCCACTCTGGCTGAGCAGTGCTGGCATGGTCGCTGGAGGCAGGAGTAAGAAGGAGGGGAACTTGTCCATTTAAAAAAAAAGGACATATTGATGGCCATTAAGTTTTCCAGTGGAAAGTAATGCTTCTGCCTGGGAAAGTGTTGGGTTTTCATTTTTCAGGATAAGGCATCACAGGAGGTGCACGTGGGTGTTTGTGGTGTAGCCCAGAATCTGCATCCTTTGGAAAAGCCTGTCACTGTGAGAGACCTGCACTAAAACTGGAAACCACGTCGAGTGTGACTAATTTAGCCTCTGCTGTGAACTTGGATCATATTGGGAACCTGTAGAGAGGATCTGTCCTGAGCTTTGAGAAAAGATTTCAAATTAAAGGTTTGCGTCAATGTGTGCTGAATTCATGGACCTCTGCTTATACCTGGATCTGGAAAGGTTCTGCTGTGGTTGTCTGTGATTTCTTTCTTAAGGAAATCCTGCAGGGAGTTGGTGCATTTCCTCAGTACTGGTGTACCCATCCTTTCTTTCCCATATATATATATATATATATATATACACATGTGTATGTATATATACACACACACACATATATAAAGCTAGAAATTAGTAATTGACTCTAAAGAATTTGGCAAAAACTCCAGCTTGGAAACTTTGGCAAAAGGTAGATTCACTATGGAAGCTTGTGACTTGAAACTCATTTCTTAACAGTTCATTAAAAATGTAATGGGTGAGCTGGAATCTGTCAATGCAATTAGTCCAGGCTGGGGGGAAAGCATTTTCCAAAAGAAACTCATTTCTTTTGGATAGTAGCATTCTCTGTGATGCACCCTTGTCTTTGTAAGCAAGTGCTTAATTCAGTATGTAGGAAAAAACAGTATGTAGGCCTTGCACTTCAGTACTGTCACTTCAGAGTGATGCTTGAAATGCTTTAGCAATCATGTAGCTGCAGCAAACAAAATGTTGGTACAGTGAGAGACTAGAAGAAAACACAAGGTATAATCACACCCTTGTAAAATAACTGATGATACATCTTCACTGGGAGCTCAAGCTCTATTATTTTCAAAACAGCACAGTACTAGAGAATGAGAGAGGATCTGGAGATGTGAATTTTAAATGGAAATTTTCTGCTTGTCATTAGCCTTAGTGATGGAAAAGTCACTTTTAAGCTGGAGCTGTGTCAGGGTGTGTGTACAAATATGAGTAACGGAGAAGGTGCACTTCTGGCTGCCCTTGCTCATAAGGTATTAAGAGGGAGTCAATTATACTGGAGGACAACAAATTGAAAATGAGAGGAACTGTCTGCACCATTAACCAGTGTGACTCTCCAGGACTGCATATGCAAGTGCAGAGAAACTCTGAAGAGGAATAGCCTCTTCCCTAGGTGAGCAGATTTATCTGGCAGCATGGTTGCACACTGGCCCAACTCCAGGCACCCACGAGAGAGGCTCGCTCACCCTCCCCTGCCTCAGCTGGGCAGAGGAGAGAAAAAAAATTAATGAAGGTTCATGAGTTGAGATAAGGACCAGGAGAAAAACACTTCAAGGGCAAAACAGCCTCAACTTAAAGATACAAAGTGAATTTATTACTAACAGAGTCTGAGGAGGATAATGAGAAGTAAAATAAACCCTTAAAATACCTTTTTCCCTGCAGCCCCTCCCTCCTTCCCTCCAACAGCACAGGGAGACAGGGTATGGGGGTTTTGGTCAGTTCATCACCCGAGGTTTTCTTCTGCTGCTCAGGGAGAGGAGTCCTTCCCCTGTGAGACCATGGGGTCCCTCCCACGGGAGACAGTTCTCCGTGAACTTCTCCAGCGTGGGTCCACTCTCACGAGCAGCAGTCCTTCCAAAACTGCTGCGCATGAGTCTCTCTTTCCACGGGGTGCAGTCCTCCAAGGACAGGCTGCTCCAGCCTGGAAGCAAGGGCCCCCTCTCTCCACCAGGTCTTCCACTGGATCACAGCCTCCTCCAGGCATCCACCCACTCTGGCATGGGCACCTCCCCCATGGGCTGCGGGTGATCTCTGCATCCCCCGTGGATCCCCATGGGCTGCAGGGGCACAGCTGCTTCACCAGTGTCATCATCACAGCCTGCAGAGGAATCTCGGCTCCGGCGCCTGGAGCACCTCCTCCCTCTCCTTCTCCACTGACCTTGGTGTCTCCATGTTGTTCTGCCTCACATGTTCTCACCTCCTTCTCTTCTCTGGGTAGGAAAAAACCTGAGTGCTTTGTTTTGATTTTCTTCTTAAATGTTATCACAGAGGCGTTACCAGCCTCTCTCATTGCCTCAGTTTTGGCCAGCAGCATATCCATCTTCAGAGACATCAGGGATTGGCTCTGCCAGACATGGTGGAAGCTTCCAGCAGCTTCTCACAAAAGCCACCTCTGTGGCCCCCCTGCTACCAAAAACCAGGCCGTGCTAAACCAATACACCCTGTTTGTACAGGACTGTGAACAGTGAATCAGGCGCTCAGTGAAAAGGCACAGGAGAGAACTCCTGTATAAACTGATTAGTTTGGGGCTCTGCAGACCCACGTTTCTCACCCCTGAGGACTCTGTGTCCCTGCAGGAGCTCTCTCATTGTTTCTGAATTGGTTTGCAGTGTGCAGTAGCAGTATAACTCCAGACCATCATGGGGATACTGCAGTGAGAGCCTGTGATCTCTACAGCTTGTGTGGGATGTATGGAAGTCAAGAAAGCTGATCTGCTATGAAATGTGTGCAAATGTGTTCTGCAGCACCCCAACATGGGTTTTCCTGATCTCCTTGTGCAAGGAGATTGAACTGGGTCTCATATTCCCACAACCCAACAGACCAGCCCCTGCCCACTGTCCCTTGCAGTGACAGTATTAGAGGTCATTTCCATAACGTCGTACACCCATGCTTTTCCTAATAGGCTGCTAAACCGTTTCAAGCTGTCCAAATCTCCCTGTGTACAGTGGGATATACAAAATCATGGTAATGCTACTGCTGAGAGGAACAAACTGCTGTCAGATTCCCCTCCATATTCTCAAAGAGAAAGCGTACAATCGCAAATCCATTGAACTGCACTCTTATTAATGGGAAATTGTCCATAAATTGCTGAGGCGTGACTATGTTTTTTTCCCCAACACAGCTGCAGTCCCTTTATCCTGTGATATTCCAGCTTCTCAAAAAGAGAAAGTGGTGTGTGGGGGTGGGGAGAGAGGGGAGGAGGGGGCTTGAGACCCCTCATGCAGCATCTTCCAGCAGCCCCTGGCAAGAGGAGCTTCTTCCCTGCTGGCTTCCCAGCAAAGGGGTGGCAAAGGGAGACGAGCAACTAGCAAGGACATGCAAGAGTAGGAGCAGGAAAAAGTAAAGAATTTACTGTGTCATGGCAAATGTGAGGATGTATAGAGAGAAACACTTCTGTTTACAGCACTGTCGTGGCGCACAAACACATTGGTGGGGCGCCTTTTCCATAACACCAGCTTCTGCCGCTCCTCCTTCCAATAGCTCTTCTCTGAAGAGGAGTGGTGGGTGTGGATGAGCTCAGAGTGGCCTAGCACTCACCAAGGGCTGTGGATACTTACCTCTTACCTTTAACAGCTGGGAATGAGAAACCAGTAGGATAGTTGGATTTTCAATAGGACTCAGTGCTCCTTGGGACAGAAAAAAAATCTGCCACAAACATCCCAGGAGACACCGAAAACCAAAAGCTTCTGAACCTGGCCCAGGGCTGTTGTTATTGATGGCTCAAGTGGTGCTTGAAGGGGGAAGATCTTGGAAGGTACAGTAAAAGGCAGGCTAGGCTCTTAAATCAGGATGATGGCACCAACTTATGTTGAAGTTGGATCTCACAGTGGTCAGCTTTGCAACCCTAGATCCTCCTTTTCATTTTAGAGCCCCATGAGTTACCTGCCCGGACTTTGGGCATCTCTACAAGCAACACAACTACTCCTGAAGAGCAGGAGCCATGGAGCAGGGCAGAGGTCCAGGTGCATTTGGTCATTGACCCATACACATGATCCCATTCCTCCTGTCATGTTAGGATGAGGAAATGAGCTACTTTGTGTGGTGAGTAATAAAAGGCCATACAGTTTTCCCTGTGTTAATTGTGCTACAGACTGTTTAATTCTGTAAACGAGCTGCTTGGCGGGCTTTCAGAACAATTACACAACTCCCTCTCCTGCTCTCCCTGCCATAGCTCAAGAGCAGCTCAGCTGTGAAGCTGATGAGCCTCGGCACCATCCACCTCATGGTGGACGTCTGGTGAGAGCCTCTGTCCTGCCAGCCTGCAAAGCTGGGGTACCCCACATTGTCCCCAAGCTTCTGTGCCAGGTTGGAAGGACTGAAACCTGCAGAGAGGAGGGAAGCTGTGCAGTGGAAGCCACAGCTAAGTTAAGGAAGAAATAAGATGTGATTAATGGGATGCACGGGCTAGACATTTTTAAAGCAAGATGTTTGAGGTATGGTCACCAAAGCCTTTGGAGAAAGTCTCTGTCACTATTGGGGCAGATGTCTTAGTCTTTGAGGGGCTTGAGTTCTGCCTGTCCCTTAGTCATCAGCATGTGGCAGAGTTTGGGCAGTCAACTGCTTCCAGCTCAGCCTCTCCATGTGTTGAAAGGAAATAATGATCCCAGCCTCCTGCTTTGGGAGAGTGCTTTGGGATCAGCTGCGGAAAGACCAGCAGGTATCATCAAAGCAAAGAGGGGAGAAAGGACAGCAGCCTCTGGTTGTCACGTGTGAGGGACTTCAGGCCTTGACCAGGCTTGATAGGGAATGACCTCCCCTAAATAAAATGTTTGTGCTGTTGAAGAGTCCGGCCCACACAGCAAATTAGCGTTTGTGTAATTGCACAGTGAAATGTGAGCAGCAGAATTCCCCCCGGGTTCCCATGACGACTTTGCACTACAATAAATGTTACAGAACACTACCTACCTGTAAGCTCAAGGTTGCTCACCTGCTAATTACTGTGCTCTGAACTTCTTGCCTGAGGTCTGCAATGTAAAACATCCCGGAAAAAATGCCTTTCATTCTTCTTTTAAGTGGCAAATGTGACTGTGTACACTGAGCATCAGCTCTGCTTTCTGCCAGAAATGCAATTTTCAAGCAAGCAAAATAGAATCATCCAAAGCACAGTTGAAAATATTAGTCTTTTATGAGGACGCTCAATAACAATGAAAGGATTCTAGAATTTGTTGAAGAAAATTATGGCCTTGAAGAGACTAGTGGCTTTTAGGCCTTTGATACATAAGGATTTATAATGCAGTGTAATAGAGGCATTTTTCCCCAAGGGATATGTAAATCCCATTACATCCCATTACTTGCCATAAAATTAATATTAAAAGTTTTTTATTTAGGATGACATATAGAGATGGATATGTATGAATCAGATTCTTGACTGGTTTATACTATATTTATGTTATTTTAACATTATTTATATTGTTTTATATCAATATTGCTTCAGTTAAAATTTTGGCCTTTAAGTGCTATTTATTGATCTGTTCTTTTTTTATTCTTCCCCCCTCACTGTCTGTTTTCTTTGGGAGGAGAGGGGGTTCACTTTACATATGGACTTTCCCTGTACTTCAAGCCTGGCTGGAAACTGATTGTGAGGCCATATTAAATAATTTAGTGCCTGTGATTCCAGAAATTGGGGCTTGGGCTGAGCCCAACCTTTCGAAGACACCTGTCACTTCCCGCTTGTGTTTTGTGACATATTATAGAACGCTGCTTCTCTGTGCAGCAATTTTGTCATTATACAAGATAGAAAGAAAAATGGGAAATCCATTACAAGCCAGACTTTGTTATGACACAAGAGAAGAATCCCCTGGGAAGTTAGATTAAATTCTCTTTGAAAATAAAATAAAAATGCCACCATGCTTGACAACATTAGATTTATTATATATTTATCTCAGAAGCTCTAGGTATGCTCCTGTCAAAGCTTCTTTAGATGCTGAGATATGTGAGACAAAGCAAATCATTCCTTGAGTCATTGAAAGGGAAGTTTATTACAGAATTGGAATTGAAAGATTTGAATAAGAACAGAAATCAGCGGTTCCATCGTGAGTTGGAGGCTGATTGCTTGCTGCCTATGTGAGCCACTTAAACCAGCTCAGCTGTGAAGTTTATATATGCAGGAAGAGGTGTCTGCTATGAACTTGTGTTTGACGGTGGTTTAAGCCAAGTTGTTTTATTCCACCACAGAGTGAACTCAGAGAGCAGCTCACTTGGCAGATAGGGCTCGTCTAACACACGGTGACTGGCTACACCTTACCAGCTCAGCTGCTCTGGGTGGTTTCCCCTGTCTGAAAACAGGAAAACGGCATTTTGTGTGATTTAAATCCCAGAGATGTTGTGCATATTCAAAGATTTTTCTACAGCCAGTCCCAGTCCTACAAGGAGCTTGGCATGCTCACATCTGATTAATTCATGTCGTACTATTACACTCCAGGCCTGAGAAACTGAAATTAATGGAAAGATCGTTCTTTCCACAACTGTGCATCATCCTAGATGGAGCATCTCGGAAGTACCGGCTGATTAATCTTCCATGGTCTGCTCCTGACACAGCGCACCTTGGCGACCACCTTTTCAGCTAGCTCCGGTGGTTGGCGGCCGGTCCTTCTCTCTGCACGGGAGAAGCTGGTGGAGCTGTTCGTGAAGTGGGAGGGTTGGCGAGGTCTGCGAAAGGCCTCGCCCAGCCCACCAATGTTAAAGGTGCAGGAGGAGATGAAGAGATCAGGAGGGGCTCTTTGCAGGGTGAACAGGACGGGTTTATTGGGGTGTGAGAGTCCAGGAGTGCAGGAATGGGGGAGCAAAGAGCAGGGGTTTGCCATGGGGTTTTATACCCCTACAAAATGGGAGAAGTAAACTGCAAAGGATCAATCAATACGGGGCAAAGGGGTTGTACATAGGCGGGGAAACATACAATGAACCAATGAGGTACAGGGTAGGCGGGGAAGGATAACTGGGAGCCAGTGGGGTATTGAAGGACAAGGAACTTTCCAGAACATAACCATAAATGAGGGAAGAGGGGGACAGATCTACATAATTTGCCTGGGTGTGTGGCTTGCCGGGTGCTGGCAAACTGAACACACCACAACATGCTCCCTGAGGTTAGGGGTGTGCATATAGGGGAGCTGGGGCTGTTGACATCATGACTGAATTTTCTGCAGAAAAAATTGCAGAAGAAATGGGGAATGAATTCCAAATAGCATCAGATTAGAAACAGGAAAGAAGACAGTCAAGAGGAGTATGCACCATCTGGAGCAGGTGCATCCATGTTGATACCTAGTTTTTCCCTAGGTCCCAGGCGTGGTGGGGATGGATGTGCAGAAAGTAGCTCTCTGTTTAAAATGGACACGAAAAGCGAGGTTGTAACAAACAAGCAAACAAATGCTGGGTGCCAGGAGTGCCTTTGCAGTCAGCAGTATTAGAGCAGCTCATGCCTTCAGACCTGTGGGAGGTCTCTGTGAGATTGACTTGCTCTAGGGTAGCAGCTAGTTGTGAGCCTCAGAAAGCAGGGGAGCAAGAAGGTTTTCCTTGCCTTTATGGCATTTCCACTGTTCAGGAACAATAATGCCAGAAAATGAGACCGTCTTATTTTATGATTCCCAGATGTGTCAATAAAAGGCCTGTGGGGGGAAAACAGTGCATAAAAATAAAGAAGCAGAAAGCTCCAGGAGGCAACTCTAAACTAGGTGCAGGAGAAAACTGTATGTTTGTTGTGGGAACAGGTGCATTGTTCAGAAGGGAAGAGGAGTGGGGGAAAAGGAGAAGAGTAAGGAGGTTAAAGAGACACTTGAAGATGAAGAGAACTGAGAAGAGATGAAAAAGGCTACCTGTAAAAATAAAAAAAGAAATGAGACTTCAGGCTTGTTAAAAAAAAAATGCTTCGATCCCCAAAGTTTTCCTTCTGTACATTAAAAAGCTTAAGAAAAATTTTGCTTCTATCTGTGAATTTAGCTTGAAGTTCCCAACTCCAGCACTATGAGAGAGCATTAGGATTCATTCAAAACCCTTTATTCCTTTTGATGCAATAAAACCTATATAGTACTTTCCTAAATGAGTACCCATTAGGAGGACAAAGCTATGAAAGAGTCATTTCCCACAAAATATGAAATCCAATAAGGTTTATTACCTCCCATTTAGTGAATGGCAGAAGCCTATGAAGTATATGAACAAGTCTCCAATCATCCATCCATTTGTCTCCTAGAAGATGTACAGCATGCAGTGTACCCAGCTCTTCCCTTCCCCCACAGGTCAAACACAGCATCAGATTTGTTTATGCACCATTTAACTTTCTTATCTCTTATGAGACACTTTAACTTTGTCTTTTATCTTCTCGCCACTGCTGAAAGGATAAATTCCAAATACAGCTCGACCCTGCAGTGGACTTGACAGCCAAGCCTTCCTGCACTATCTCTGGCTCCATGAGCACTCAAGGGGGGCAGCAAGGTGATTTTCCTCCCCTGTTTTCCTTTAGTCAGCACCCCTGATTGAAAAGCTCCTTCTTGTTTATATAGATTGCAGTAATTGCCAGATATGAACTATTAACGGAGTCTCACATAAAGGGTGTGGGATGGGTGGGGCAGGGGAGTGCTGCTGGTTTTGGTCACACAAGGGAAGGGAAGCTGCCAAGGTGGGTTGGTGAGGTGGCATCTTGGAGAGGTTGGGTCCTGCAGGGGTCGATCAGAGGAAAGCCATCAGCTGGGTGAGGTTGGGTCCTGCGGGGGTCAATCAGAGGAAGGCCATCAGTGTGGGCTAGGGCTGGTTCTCCTCCCAGTCGTGTTCAGCTGGAGATGGTCTCTGTAGAAAGACTGATGCTGATGGCTGAGCCCCCAAGGAATGTGACACACATCTGTTCCCTGGATCTGTGGCCAGGGCTGGTGGCAGGAGGGGGAGGAGATGAGAGGTTGTGTGACACCCCCCACCCAAGCTCAGACTCCAAACTATGATTTCTCTTAGATGGTGGGGGCCGCAGTTTCAAGAAACAGAGGAATCTCTTCCTTTGCTGGTTAAATTCCTTGTAGGATTTGCCAAAAGCGTGAAGCAGGTAATTGCTGGCACGCCTCCCTTTCATCTTTGGAAAAGGGGAGAAGGTTCCTCCCCTGACCTGGAGCACTGCAGTGAAGATACACAGAGTAGAGGTACTGCAAGCTCTGAGATACTTTTAATAGCAGGGACCTCTACACAAAATCCTTTTTGGGGCAAACCACTTTAAAAACAGCCTGTTGGTGCAGTTAGTGAGTACTTCCCATGGCATTTGTGGGTTCACAAAATCTTCGTTGCCAATTATAATTGAAGCTAGCACTTAGCATCAGAAGCTATTTTTCTGGAAACCAATCCCACTTTTTAGCTGCTTTTATGGTATGGAAATGGGGAAGTAGAATAGGATTGACTCTTTCCATCACCTTGGAAAATGAGAGTAAGTGATATTAAAAGCTGCTTTCTTTAGGCTGAAATTCGTCCATACCCTTTCAGGTCTCTCAAGTAGTGGCAGAGCAGAGGAAAACTCTAAAACATGAAAAAGAATGTAACCTTTTTTTTTAAAGTCAGAGGATCTCTAGAGTTTGTGTTTCATCTGATATTTAAGTGATGGGGTTTAAAGTTGACAGGCATTCTTTGCTCCTGTGAAGACTTCTGGCTAAAAGAGGGAGGAAAGAGCACAACCAACCTTCACCTCTGAAGCTATTTGGTGTCGACTGGTTCTGATTTAAGTACAGAATTTGGAAGAAATCTGTTTCATGGAAGTTTGTACTGGAGGAAAGGATTTGCAATTTTTCATCCAGAAATTACATTTTTGAGAAAATTACTTTTTCTGTGAAGAAGAATGAATAGAGTTTTGTAATATTTTCTACCATGTTCCACTCACAAGCTGCGACTCTGCCCTGCTGCCCAGATGTGGGCAGATGGGCACCTTCTGAGAACTGCAGGGCATAAGAAAGTGGTGGGGGTTTGTCTCACTAATCCTGGAGGATGTCAAAGAGCAAGAGGATATATAACACTGTACCTTTCCTCTTTGGAGCTGTCTTGAGTCTTGGGTTGTTTGGGGTTTGGGGTTTTTATAATATCTTTTATTCCTGGCTTTCTTCTTTGATCTCTCCATGAAAATATGCAGCAATTCAGCACTCAGTCTCTGAACAGGGGAGAAGGGTGGGCAGTCTATTCTCACCTTGACAAGCCCCTGCAGAGAAACTCCTACTACTGTTAATGGGAGCTGCTGGCACGCATGAAAGAGAGAATTTATTCCCAGGTTGTTAAGGTTTTTTGGTTTTGCCTTTTTTTTTTTCTTATTTGAATTGGTGTTGTCAGACAATGCAATAAGAGGATTTGCATGGTAATATGATGGCTGATGGATTTCTTGCAATAAAATCCAACAAGCTGGTTTATGAGGTATTTTATATCTTTTTTATTTGTATTATAGGAGCAGCAAGGAGCCCGGGGATATGTCTCGGCTGCATGAAACTCTTTGCATATATGTTACAAATAGTCATGCTCTGTGTGTTTTCTGTCTGTTTGGGTTGGCTTTCCCTCTTTTCTCACTTACTGTGAAGTAAGCACATATAAAGGCAACACATTTGTATGGATGTTATTCATCACTGTTTGTCCTGTGATAATTTGACAAATAAACCCATATTGAAGATACATGTGAGCACGTTTCCCTCCTGACAGGAAAGACTCACAGAAATGGATGTCATGTCATAAATTGATACGAAAAAGGAATCCGATTTGAATAATAAAGTACATTTTTCCCCCCCAAAGCACACTAGTTTTCACACTAATGCGAGTAAGCCACATGTGCAAGCCTTCAGCCCTCATTCTTCTTGCCAGTACCAGGGAAGGTGTGATAATTTTGTCATCTGTGCTGCTTGGTTTTCCTGGGCGTTAGCTTTGCTTCCAGATTAGACTCCACGCTATTAATGGCTCAAAAAATAATGTGCTAAGTCAGTCAGCTTGCAAGTTTAAGAGAGAGAAAAACAATGAAAAAACCCAACAGATTTAAAGGTAGTCCTGATTCCCAGCTGTGCTATGTCTGCACAGCTCCAGCGGTCCTTTTAAAATTTGTTTTTTCGCTAGAAAATGATGCACTTTCACTGAAGACAATAGGTCTGTTCTGATTTACATCAGCTCAAGATCTGTCTCTGCCTAACTCACATTTTGCCATGAAGCAACGTACACTTCATTTTGCTTGCAAATGTCAGCTCTGTTGAATTAAATGAGTGTATTTGGTTATGGGAAGAGGGGGAAGTCTCAGTAAGGAGAGGGAAATATGGATTTTGAAGAATGATCTGTTTTCTCCTGCTTTCCTTCCCCAAATATGTAACTTTTTGTGTATAATTACCTGGAAGGAAAGAATAACAACAGGTGTGGAAAAAAAAATGCTAGGGAAGATTGTTTGATTATCCCAGTAGGAAACAAATCCAATTTATGGATGAATTATGCACATAGAACTACATTTAGGAAAGTAAATTTTAGGGAATTATGAAATTGAGTGGGCCAGGTCCACTGGGAGGAAGCAGTTAAAATGAAAGGGGTTGGTAAAAGGCTGGAGGATGCTAACTGGAGCAGTAATTAAAGCAGAACAGGTCCTATTTCCTTTTGGGGAAATGGAAATTAGAACGAGAAAAAAAAAGAAAAGAAACCCTGAAGAAGAAGAGAATCCACAAGAGAGGAGAGTGGCATTTCACAGGGGAGTACACAAGAGTTGAAAGAGAGAGCAAGTACTGAGAGTTGAGAAAGGTTGGCAGGGAAATAGGGAAGCAATGAAATAGAAAAGTTGAGAAGTCAAAGTGCAGAGTGAAACAAGGGTGAGTGAAAAAGGGAATTTCATGATCGTGCTCTGAGTGGCCATCGGAGCTGCCAGGCTGTGCCTCAAACACCCAATCTCCTACAGACCCTCTGTGCCCATTCAAAAAAATCCCAAAAACCTGATTCTGTTCTGTCTCTTTACTGGTTGAAGGCGATGGGAAATGGGCTGGGGGTTGTGATCCATCTGCTGTTGTACATGGAGCATGGAGGGAAGGGAGCAGGTGTGACTGTGAAGGGGACATCGGAGACCAAGCCAGCACAAAGTGAACTCTGATGGGCAGGGAGGACTTCAGAAAAATGAAGTGTTGAGGCTGCAGTGTCCCTCCTGAGGCTCCTTCTGAGGGAGGAAATTGGAAAGGCTTGGGCAATACTGTGGTTAAATCAAGTGAACCTTTCCTGAGGCGTTCCCCAGCAAAGGACTGCGCTGTTTCTTTTTGGGATGGAGAGTTGTGCTGGACTGGGAAGTGGGGCAGGATAAAAGTAGTCTTTAGTCCACGTTTTTTTGTTTGTTTGTTTGTTTTTTTTTTTAATGAAAAACCTTCATTAATGGTGCAAAAACTTTTTAAAAACCAAGTTGATATTGATGTTGAATAACAGGAATCAAGATGTACTAAAAACCACAGAAGGAACAGAGCATATATACAAATTATTAAGAAACTTAACCTGCAAAATGGGAAGGGATGAATTTTTTAGGGGAGATTAAGTGATAAAAAGACACCTAGAGTGATATGTCCTTTCCCTGTAGCATAAGTCTGAATCTGCAATGCAGGAAAATTCTAGGTGCTAAAGGATGGATATCCCCAGGGCTGGACAAATTCCATCTGAAACCAACAGGGCACCAAGGGCTCATGTGGCACAGGTTAAATAGATCCTCAGCAGCACTAGGGGTAGAGAGGTGCTTGTCCAGGACTGCCTCCCTTGCCTGGAATGTAGCTAGAGAGCTTTGAGCTTTGGGGGAGAGTAGGGGAGGGTGACATCAGGAATAGCCTGCACCTTGAAGACACAGCAGACCAGCAGCCACGCTTTTCTGTGGTCGTGTTTTTGGTGTGGCTTGAGGACAAGGATGGGATGTTCTGACTCACAAGCTCTGGCAGGTGAAGCTGGGAAAATCAGAGATCTCCATCTCAAGCTGTCAGCTCCACTTTTCTGTCACATTGACTTCTCTGTGCCCATGTGCAGGACTGACCCGTGAGGGCTCACACATGCCTCTACGCTCACCTGAGGATTCAGCTGCAGCTGCAGAAGTTGTAGCTCCTACTGGCAACGAAGGGCAGCCTCTTCCTCCTCCTCCCGCTTGCTGGTGAAGCTTTCAGGGAGTGCAGCTGTTCAATCCCTGGGCAGAACACAACACTAGTGCTGCCCTTGCCCTTTTTCCTTTGCCCTGGGGACCATCTCACCCCTGCACCAAGTGCTCAGATGCCGGCCTTTTGTTGTGAAACACCTACCTACAACCTCCCAGTGTCCTGGGAAGTCTCAGGGATTTTTGTTTTGCCAAGTTGTTTGCCTGCTTCTGTTGACCTCTGACTAAGTGGTATGAAAGGCCAGGTTGGACAGGGCTCTGAGCAACCTGATCTAGTGGAAGGTGTCCTGCCCACGGCTGGGGTGTTGAACTTGTTATCTTTGAGGTCTCTCCCAACACAAGCCATCCTTTGATTCTAAATTGTTGGGAAATAGGATTGGATGCTACAGCTGGCCTTTAGAGGCACCAGCAAACTCATTTTGTTATCCAAGGTGCCTTTTGTTTTGGTGGAAAGTGTTGCTGTGCCCATATGGACATACAATGGATATGTACCTGTACATGGAGATAAATGACCTTCAATAGGTCAAGACTTTAGAAGCCCTCAATATTTGGTATGAATAGCACCACTTACTGACAAAATCTTTCAAAATCACTACTGGAGATAAAAATGTAGGTCAGATCTTAGGTTCTGAGTGTGCTTCAGATCTGTGAGCTGTTCTGAACAAGATGCATCTGAGTAAAAAGTATTTCTTTGGAAAAGAAGAAAAGAGCTTGATGTGTATATATTGTTTAAAAAAAATACATAGAGGTAGGAGGATATACAAAAGTGGGTTTAAAGCTTTCCTATTAATCAACCAAAGCCCTAATAAAACAACTGTGCAAGTAATTGTTCTTCTGCACATCCAACAATGTTCTTCTTTTGATGTTTACCTCAATTTCTTCTTCACCTTTTATTTGAGTCTGCAATTAACACTTGTAATGGAAAAGGAGATGGCGTGCTGCTGAGAAATTCTGGTGTTAATTAAAATTATTAACAGTTGGAGAAAAATAAGCAGGGAAAAGGAGGCAATAAATAAAAAGGTTTGCATATTTTTTTTTATAATTAAGGTGGAATAAAGAACAGAGACTGTGTTTCTAAAGAGGTCCCTTGAAAATGAACTATGAAACTTGGCCAAAACAAGTTACAGTGAAATTCCCTCTTTTTAGAAGGATTGTCATCCTTGTCAACCCCCATGCTCTCTCCAACAGCATTTAGGTTTGCCAAGGCCATTGTATAGGGCTGAATTTCATTTCTGAATGAATTACCCTAATCTACAGAAGAACAATGGGGAAAATGAGCTCTGACAACAATAGAGAAGGAGTGGGAGCGTGATTCATCTTTGCAGAGTGAGCGTTTGGGATTGGGTGGAAATCTTATTCAGAGGAATAATGCAAGAGGGCCCAGGGTTTCTTCTGAGAGCAGCTCACCCACCCAGCTGTGCTACTGTGCTTGCTGAGAACTCCACAGTGACAGTGGGCCCACATCTGGGATCCTCTGGAGTCTTGGGAGCACCTGGGGCCATTGCTGTGCTCACAGCTTCCACCAAGTGGGTGTTTGGCACCCAAACATGCCCTCAGATGCCAGCCCAAATCTGTTCTGAAAATTAGTGCCGGCCTCCCAGCATCGCAGAGGTACTTCCAGAAACTCCATCTGCATCGGGTAAAATTAATTTAAAGGTGCTTTCCAGGAATGTGCTTGGAAAAGACGTTGTGCACGATGCTGGAGAAGGGAGCAGCAGCAGGGATGTGGGTGCAGATGGAAAGTGGCCACCTCTGCCCGGTCCCTCTGCATCCCACAGAGCACTGTCAGCCATACAGGAAAGTAGCTGCTGCCAGCTTGGTGGTATCTGCAGGTGGCTCATCCTTAACACATGGGCTAAAAAGCTGAGAAACACCCAGAGCCAGTTCAGTATCTTGGGATATTACAAGGAACTGCTCTGGAGCAGTATTTCTATATTCAATTTCTTATCAAAGTTATTACTTTTGCAATATTAGAGAGTATGACTAATTACTTCCCCTCCAGAGAAGCTATTACTCAAGAAGGACCATTAGTTTCCTGCTCAGTGCAGATGCTCAATCATGGCATGAGAGAAAGATATTTTGTGGTTTCAAACTTCCTCCACGGCTTTCAGGGTGTTACCTGCAATTAGGCTTTCCATGGGAAATTCCATTAAAAAATCCCATAAAGAAAGTGTCCTCAAGCTGAACAACGCTGGAGTTTGGAAGAGGCTGTCGAGAACCCCCGAGAGGTTCCACGCCTCTGGTTTTAAGTGAGCTCTGCAGATTGGAACCAGTCAAGCTGGTGATGGAAACCGCGGTGCTTCCCCAAGGAGGGCTCTCATGGCTGTGCTGAAGCCTCTCGGGGGCTGGAGGTCATTACCCAGCCTTATAACTTGACACTCTCAGGGATCAAGAGAAAAAAGCCTGATGCAAGCCATCTAACCCAAAATTAAATGGAAAATCTATCAGAGAAATTAATCCCACAGATCTGTGACTTTATGGGGTTTTTTTTCCTTCCCTTTTCTCAGCTGCTGGGTTTGTTTCTACTTTATGTATCTACTTTATTTTTCTTTTATGTTGGCCCTTTAACCACCTTCTTTTAGCTGTTCTTTATGACAGATTTTAAGCTTGTTTTCTATCTAAGTAACCAGTTTCATTCTTTTGGTGTCATAGCATCTTTCACTGAGGAATTAGATGTGACTGTTGAGAATTAAAACTCTAAATATCCTTCCCTTGAGATCTATAACTTGGTATTGAGTGAATCGTTACTCAGTTGAAAAATTCCTCTTCAGGGAGAGTTCAGGTAAGGACAAGAAAAATCCTCTGAACTCAAACATTTCTCACATCAGCAACTAAATTAATCACCTAATCTTGCCAGATCTTGCTGATGAAGGAAGACATTACTGAAGAACCGAGAAACTCATAATCCGTAGTATCTTAATCCTCACAGTTTGCAAGACAAGTAGAAAGTTACTGCTTTTTTCTTTTAACTTCCCAGAGCCTGAGTGATGTGGTTTGGGCTTCTTAGAGATCTGGCATTTAAATTTAGGATCGTTTAAGCTTAAGGTCAAGGTCAGTCCTGCTGCTCCATTCTTATTTGTAAGATAAGACATTTGAAGCTGAAGTATTACCTAGTAAGTATGGCTGTGAAAAAAGGAAAAAAAAGGGAAAAAAAAGTTGTTTCCATGACATTTTAGAGCTGAGTAATTACAGAGGAGGAGAGAAGAAACCAAGAAAATGCAGACTTTACTGGTGCATTTTTCTCCCTACTCTGAAGGACTTAATTTTGTTATTTTAAATTTCTCACACTTGGAGGTGGAGGGAAGGAGAAATGTTTGCACCCCAGCTGTCCTCACAGGAGTGTTTCTGAGTCTTTCTCTGGGAAGGTCGTGGCACTCCAAGGTGGTGTGTGCTACACTCCACCTTCTATGACTCACGTGGGGGACAGCGACGCAAGGAGACAGTCCTGGCCCAGTCAAGGGTGGCTGCTGGCCCGATGTGCCCTTCCCACTGTCCTGTAGTATCTTACTGGGCCAACAGCCCCTTCTGCACCTCGTGGTTCCGGCGAACAATGTGTTGGTTAGCAGAAGGTTCCAGCCTCATTGTTTTGGGGCGGGAAGCAGGATGGGATGTCTCTCCAGCCTGCTCCAGTGCAAATGTAACCCCAGGCAGGCTCTGCTGGGGCCGCCCTGGGCCACTCTGGGTGTGAAATGCAGTATTTTGCATCCGTAATTGCTTGCAAGCCCTTGATGTGCTTCGTGTGCACACTGATTTAACCCAACACAAATACAGAGCGATGTGGGAAGGAGCTGTCAGCTGCAAAGGAAGGGGGAGATTCGGGGGTTTGGTGGCACTGGTGAGAGCCAAGCTAAAGAGCAAATCTGCATTTTCCCCTGCCCTGACATACAACCCTTCCTGAACCATGCCTCCAGAGGACGATTTTTGCTTCATCAAGCAAAGTGAGTGAAGCTTCAGCCAGAAAAAAATGAAAAGGAGAAATGCCTGTCAAGCTTGTGCATTATTAGGGATGAACTAGAAGATGCTTTGTGGGGAAACCACCTCAGATAATAGAATTTGGATGTGTTCAACTAAGGGTATAGGGAAGTCTGGAAGCCCAAACAGACTCAGTAAAACATAATAAAAAAAAAAATAATAATAATAAGTGATTTTCACAGATTAGTCTGTCCTGTATTTGTAAAACAGGAGGTTTTTCTACCTAGTACAACAGTCAAGCAATTCCAAATTCACACTGCTGAAGACACTGATCAATTGTATTCATCCAAACTACTTACAGAAATTTATTTGTGGGTTTTGGTCCTGGGTTGACATCCTCCCAGGGAAGCTGCTTTCAGTTGCCAAGGAGCTGTAGCCTGGTCCTGTGGTAACACTATTGTGCTAAAAGTGCCCCTGGGAGGCCTCTGAGCCTAGGTGGGCTCTGGGAAGCACATCCTCCCTCTTGGGGCTCGAGAGGGTTCGTCACAGCAGCAAATTCTCTCCCAGGAGGTCCCAAGTTGTAGTCCCAAAATGGGAGAAGGAGTCCAGCAAGGAAGGAAGACCCTAATTCTGCAGGTTAGCCAGTGTCACCCCAGGGGGCAGAGAGAGAGGGTCAGCAGCTGAGACATGTCCTGTGGGATTTTTTGTCCCCTAAACAGTATCTTTATGGCAGGTCACTGTGCTGGAAGAGGTGTCGCCCTGGCCTGTGGGCACACAGTCCCCAAGGAATCTGATGGCAGGAACAATGGCTGAACAAGCCACATGTACAGATTGCAGTGCGTTCAGACTCTGAGAAACAGCCCCTGCACCCTCGACAGATTTTATATCTACTCATATTCAAGGACTGGGTCAGGTCATCCCTGATCAGTTTTGATTGAAGTATCATTCAAGTAAAAATTGCTTTTCATGGGTCAGGAGATACTCTTCAGAATCTGACTCCCTGCTTGAAATGTGAATGTCTGATTTATTTATAAGTGTCCTGGAAACTCAAGAGGTTGTGACAGAGCTAAGGGGAGAGCCCCTCAGCTGACCTCTGCCCTTGCAAAGCCATCATAGACAAAATTGATATTGGCTCAAGGGAGCTGTACATTAGTACATTAGCAATGTAACGTCAGTTCAGATTTCATCACATCATGCCATAAAAAAATCATTAAGTTGGTAGGATCAAAAAAAAAATTTAAAAAAGAATGGTAGCAGAAAGCCATTCAGACACGAGCCATCTGGAAGGGAGAGAACATAACACGGGTATTGGTTGCTTTAAATCTCCAGAACAGCTTCATTTTTCTGTTTCTGCAGTTGTTGTCTCTGCACTTTGATCTTTTTGGAATAGCAATTGCAGCATGTCTAATAAGAACTCATGACAGCTTAGGACCTCACTCTAAAGGTAGTTGGGTTTTTTTTTTATCGAGGAGGCAAGAAAAAGACATTAATACAACTTTAGATATCTGCCAAATCCCAGAATAGATCCAAGCTATTAATACAGGCACATGTGCAAGACACGATACACTGGTCTGAATCTGTTGTTATCAGAAGGGCTTGCAGTGATGCCTGTAGCTGTCTAAAACTCTCCATCCCTTAGTGTTTATCTTGTAACAAGTCTACTGTTCCAGCAGAAATTTCAATTCCAAATGGTTGCTTCGGGTTGTTGGGTCGTTTTGGAGGAGTAAGGAGGAGGAGAAGGGCTCAGCAAGGATAGTCTGGTGGCTCACAAAACTAAAGATCCTCACTAGTGAGGGTGTATTAAAGTCAGAGACCTGGCACTGGTCCTGGTGGGCAATGTCGGTGTTCCTGCAGTGCCAGGGGTGCAGGGTGAGGATCCAGAGACAGTCCTGTGCCATCCCCCAGCCCCACCTGGCTGAGGCACACACCTCTGAGACAGATATTAGACATGAGCATCAGCTGGCAGACAAATCCCAGGCACCTCTGCCCTGCTCTGAGCTTGCTTTTGGGTGCAGGCGCTGTGCACCCACCACTCTGCCGTGCTTTGGGTACCAGCCCCCTCCAGGCAGGGTGGCATTGGGTGCCTGGGCAGGAACAGCCTGCTTATCCCCCTTGGTCCTGTGGGAGGATATCTCCCTGCACTGCCCAAGGAGAGCTGGTGCTGTGGCAGAAGGCACCAGATGCAATGAAATCCCTGACATGAATATTTTGCTTCCTATCTGGAGTCCAGAAGTTGAGTATTCTGTTTAAAAATTAAATGTCTGGGAGTCAGAAGGGCAGTCAAAGCTGGGGAGCAGGGGAGGGAGGGTAACGTTTGCATCTTGCCACAGGAATATTATATTATTTGCTCATCTCAGGTCTGTGGTTGTTTTGCATTGCTCGCTTGACTGAACCTCTGAGTAGGAAAATGCGAAAGCTTACAATGAAGCTAAAGGGGGTTTAATTGTTTTTTGTTTCCCCTTCTTTACATAATTTCAAGGCTGGGCTGTTTTAACAAGCCCTGGAAGCACTGAGCACTTACTCTCAGCTTTTTTTTACAATTCGAAGTCACACTTGTGAAAAATCAGATGCCTTTTATGTATTGAGATGTACAACTGTCCCAGGAAGAGAGTAGTGGTGCCCCAAACACAAATTTTTGGGATTCTGAACAGATTGTAAACCTACAGATGGGGCCAGGCTAATTTTAGTTATTGGTACAGGGTTTTCTTCCATCAGAGGAGCTGAAAGTTGTTAACCTATGAGCTGGCTGAGTGTACCCTCCCACTTCTAGGTTGAGATGTAATTTCACAGAGCCTGTGAAATGTGGTCCCTGCAGAGCAGAGCACAAAACAGCACTGCAGGAGGGCTTGTGGTACAGAGCAAGGAAAGACTGTGTTCATATCCTCTGGAAAAATCCAGGTGAATCTGCAGGAACAGAACAGGCAAAATAAATCCCTCGTCTGGCTCCATCTCAGCAGAATTATGTCAGTGTTTCAAAAACTGACAGAATTCCTATTTGACCGGGGCACTGAGTACCAGATCTCACTGGTTGCCGTATCTTGATGCTAATTTAGCAATCCCTGCTCCAGACCAACATTGCAGAGCCTGGAAAGTCTTGGGAGCCTCTGAGAACAGCCTCAACAATTAGGAAAGTAGCAATGCTTAATTAAATTCCGTGTGTGTTTAAAAACAGGAGCGAACCAGAGCGAAGATGATCTCCTTCCCCAGAAAAGCAGCTTTGGGTGGGATTCCTCATTTCTAAGAGCGAAGTTAATTTTCATGTTCCCCACAACAGATTGTTTTATGAAAGGAGTCTTCCCCTACCATTTATCCAGCTTTCTCACCACTCTATTTTCTCACTGTCCCAGCATTCCTGACTTTTCCTCCTCTAGTTTCCATGGGAGAGTTTTTCCATCCTATTTTCTGGTAGTGGTGCTGATTTCTGAAAATACCTACTATCTCCATAATCTCAAACAGCAGATTTCCTGGGATATGTCTCTCCATCCTTTTGAGAAGCTGCTTATGCAATGACAGACAGCAGAGTCAATATTTCAGCGTGTGCCCCACAACCTGCTCTCACATTCCACCAGCCCCCCCTTAACTCCAGCCTCAACCACAGCTCAACAGGATTATCTGCAATGCCTAAAAACATAGCTTTGCCAAGCCAAATTTTCCAGCTGCCCTGTGAGGGATGCAGGACTCCCAGGAGCCTCCCTTTGAGAGCTTGGTGCCTTCTTTGCTGATAACAGATTTTCCAGAGCAGAAACTTAGTGAGGCAACTTTGACCTGAAACTGTCAGCAAAAGACCAGCTGCAACTTCTATTGGATGTGTTATCAGGAAGGGCAGTAATTCATTAAGGCAAGAGCCTACTTTCCACATGAAGGGAAGAGAAAATTACCTCTCTATGTGATAAAAGTCCACTCTTCTCTTCCAAGAAGGCAGGTGCAGTGACTTCATGGAGGATCACTTTCTGCCTTCCCAAACCTCTGCAGCTCCCTGGTTGGTGAGCCACGAGCAGGCTTACAGGAAAAGGGGGGGATATTGTCCTTTCTTCTAATTACCATCTGCAGTTGGGCCATTTTACTGTTACCCTGGATGTTATCCCACAGAGCATAGCAGGGCTTTTATTTTTGTTTGTTTTCTTTTTCTCCATTCTTTTAAAGATTCTGGTGAGATGGGTGTGGGGGAAAGGGTCCCTGGACAGGCTCATACTTTCTGACCCCTCTGGTCCCTTTCAGCATAGAAATAACTGCAAGGACTGCCCATTTTCCACGTTTTCATTTGGAGGAGATGTGGATTTCTCAGTGGTTTTTCCTCTGCCTGCCCTGTCTGACACTGGGGTATCACCTGTGATCTCTGTGTCACATGGTGTCTCTGTTACTTGATCTCCACATCTCATGAATATTTTAGGCAGTATAGAGCAGGCAAGCTTTGTAAAATTTCCAGGTACCTCCCAAGAACAAAACTTTCCTCTTTTCCATGTGCTTCTGAAGTGGATCTTGCCCCTGCCTGGAGGAGTGCTGGATGTGCACTTGCCCTTTCTCAACAGGCTGAGAGCTTTCAAGTCTCAGGTGGCTAAACAAGCACATTTCTCTTATCTGTGTCTCAGCCAGACTGCTTGTCACTGCAGCCCAGGATCCTCATGAACCCCAGGCAGCTACAAATCCCTCTTTTGATCATCAGGCAGACACAGGAAAGCTCTCCTGAGAGACATTTTGAGAGTCAGCCCTGTCCTTCCCTGTAACAGTAAACGAACAGCTGGAAAAGCAAGGAACTGCTGCTGCAGTGATGGAGGGAATCCCGGCCCTACCTGCCTGCACCTAGAGCTGTGTTCCTTTCCCACATGGAGCAGCCAGCAGTGACACGATCCATGTAAAACCAGCAGTGAAGGAGGGCTGGAGGTGGCTCACACAGGCACGTCAGCACAGCTTCACTGCGTCAGAAGAGGCTCACAGCTCCTGTCCTTCAAAGGCAGAAATCCATCCAATCTCGTCATTCCATTTAAAGGGAGAGAATTGTGTAAACAAGAGGCAGGGTGCCCCTTTATATTCCCCTCTACCACTGAAGTAGCAATTACTGTTCTCTTTAAACTGCCAAGAGCCTGCACTGAGAGGAACCCAGACATAAACAGTGCTGTGCAGAAGGGGAAACAACGTGAAAGGGAAAGATCTACAGGTCATGTTTGCCTTCAAATGGGAGCAGCTCTAGTGCCTGTTGACTGTGCCAAATGTGATGGATGTGAGCACAGTACCATTTTTGAGTAATATTTGTTCCCGAATATAAGCATTTGTATATTGGTGGACTCCTTTGAAAAGTGTATTTTAGTGGATACAGCAGTAACGTGTTTCAAATACATCTCCTCCTCTGTTAACCAAAGGACAAACATTCACCCCCTTTTAAGGGAATATGACCAGTTTCTCTTTTTTTTTTCATGGGAATTGCTATTTCCCACACATGGGAACTACTTTGTTGTCATGTAGAAATTAATTTTCTTTCTATTTTGAGAACTTGATGAGGTGCAGGAAGGGGAATTCCTTGCCCTAACTGAAAAGATACTTATCAGACTCCATGAGTGGCACAAAGCACCATGTGAGAGAACTGAGGGATTCAAAAGAAAGGGCAAGACAGACAGTAAAATGCTTGTGTGTAATGAGAACAGAACTTAGGGATGTAAGACACAAAGCCCGTCTTCCATGCAGAAGACCAGGAGTCCTGCACACAGGGAATACAGCAGCAGCTCGGTGTATCATCTGCTTAGCACAGTTTTATTTGACAGAAAGCTGGGATTTTGAGAACAAAATGCTGCATGTGCTCTTTGCTGCTGAAGGTGTCAGCACACTGCACATCACTGTGGCAGATGACAGATCTCTCTGGGGCTGCTGGAGTTTGTTGATTTGCCTCCTAAATGCCGTGGAAACAAAATCCAGCAGTTCGGCATCAGGATGCACGGGACGTTCAAAGTTGTGGTCTATAAACTACAAATAATTGTTCAAGGTCTGCTGGATTGATTTATGGCTTATAAATGTGATTCTGCTGACCTAAATACTACTTATTTGTAGCTTGCCTTCTATGAGAATGGTTTGAAATAGAAAGCCAACTTTGCTCCTGCTTTTGAGAGAGTCAGCTAAAAGGGACACACATTGTTCTCTAGTTAAGAGAAGCCCTTTTCCTCTTGCCTCCCTGATGCTTGGAGAAAAGGCAGGGAAAGCCAGTGTCCCGGGAGACTCACGCATTGCTCAGCCCCTTCCTGCCTCAGGGGTAGGAAGGAGTAGGGCAGCTGAAAACTGTCCCCCCTGTGGGACCCTGACCATGGATGACCACCCCCAACACCTGTGCCCCACTTTGAACCACAGCCTGCTGGGCCCAGCTACACTCAATAAATACATAAATAGCTCTGTCTTACACATAACTCTAGTCAAATCCTGAGTCTGATTTGGGCAAACCAGTGGGATTTGAGATTTCTGTTAAAAGAAGGGTGCTTATCTGTTCTCAGTGCTTTTTAAGTGCTGGTGTCTGAAAGGTCTGAGGAGGATTTTATATTTATTGCTTTATTGGTGAATCAGACTGCTGGAAATTAACCTCCCACCTGCAGAGCCGTGGCTTTCACAGGCTCCTAAGCAGGCTGGATTCCTCTGCACAGTGAAGGTGCAGCTCTTCCCTAGGCCTCGACTTTTATTGAGCTCAAATTCATTTCAGGAAGGTCCAAATCAATTATCATTACTTCAGAAGAAATAAGCACAGGCTTATTTCAAAAGGGTTTTAGCTTTTTAAAAAAACCAACATTGCAAAGCAGTGGTTTGCTGGTTAATCTGTCTGTGTGTGCTGGGAGTTATGCCTGAGAGCCTCATTACAATTTTCCCCACTATCTGTTTAAATTTTCAAGGAGGATCCTGTTTAGCAACATCCAAATGGCGGTGCCCTTCAGCTGGATAGGAACTGTGAAATGCAAAAGCTGCCCAGGAACCACCAACACACTGAGCTGCACAAAGTGGGCAGTGCCAGACCAGGCAGGTAAAATGCAGCACGTGATACAGGTGATATAGAGGGGAAAGTGATCTCTGAAGAAGGTCTGTATATAAAAGTTGCTGATGCATAGCTAATGCTTTGTCTGGGGAAGTGTGGGGCTGGCAGGCTCTGCTCTGCTCTCCTCGGGTGATCTGCCTGCAGGCAGTGAAGCAGAAATGTATTTGGCCAGGAACAGAAGGCTGTGTGTGCAGGCAAAACCACCGGGTGTCCGAAAAAATGCTTCATGTAATAGGGTCTGCTGGTTGAATACAAAGTCAGATATTGTTAAAAGCAAAATTACTAAAGTGGTGAACTGAATACACCATTTTTTTTTTGCTGGGTGCAGCACAATGAGTGAAAATATAGCTGATGAGTGCCTTTTCGGTCATTATTGGTGGTGTTCTTCCTTTTATCTGTGGATGAGGTCTCTGTATTTTACCTAACAATTCTCCAGGGCATTGATCTGCTGCTCTTAAACCAGTCCTTACTACAATTAAGTCTGCACAGTGAATCTGTGTGGCTGCAAGTACCAAACACTGAGGAGCTTTTAGCTGACCCAGCCTATCAAACTGTACTATTCCCCTATTTGAGAAGAGAGAATCGGGAAATGGCAAAAAAAGGTGTCTGTAAGCAAAAGAGAAATAGCAAAAAAGGAAGAATTGTGTAATGGCCATAATGGGGTACCTACACCCTTATGCAGGTCGTTGTTTGCCAACAATTCCCCTATCATCTGTACTCAGCAGGCTCCTCTGTTAATAGACTCTGCTTTCTCATGAGCCACAGCCACCTAATTACATGCAGGAACGGGACTTATGTCCCACTCTTCTCAGCAGTGTTTCTTACTTAGTAGCTGCCACTGCTACTGCCTTCTGTGGTTCTCCCTGTACGCTCAATGAAGAGCTCCAACACCTTCACCAGGGCTATGAAAATTAGCAGGCACTGGAAATCAGGTTTTTCAGCTGCTGCCTCTCTTGTGGATCTACTCCTAAACGTATCCATGGACAATCTTTCATATTAAATGTACAGGAAACCTTAGCCAAACAGGGTCTTCAGCCCAATGCAAGGGAAACTCCAGGACTGATTTCATGAGGAAAGGAAAAAAGAAAAGGCAAGGCAAGGCAAGGTCCCCTTGAGCAACAATATCAATGATATTTGTACTGACCAATGCCTAATGTGACTTGTCAGCAGTAGAAATTTATCCTCAATCAGGGCTGGGGTGTTCTGTGAGCAAATCTTTCCTGGCTCTGCGTTCTTTCCTGGGTCATCACTACTGGAAGGAGAGCACATGCCAGTTGCAAGCATGTGGGAAAACATAATACACAGATAAAAATACAGCAGCCTTTTGGTTAGAAGCTCAAGTTGCTCTGTCACCTAAACTTACAATAATATCAAATCTATGTCAAAAAAAAGTCACACCGTCAAAATAAAAACCTAAAGGCTTTATTGTTTCTGTTGAAATTTCACTTTGAGGACATGGAAGAAGGAAAGGAATTTTTTTTTTTCTTGTTACCATCACAATGTGTTATTTTAGCTAAGAACAAAGATTTTTGGTATTTTTAACATTTGTTTGATAGGAAATTTCAGTTGGGCCATGCTGTGGAAACGTCCCAGTGGTGCGTGTGGAAGTGCTGGAGGTGGTCCTACCCTGGGGCACGTCTACAAAGAGAACAACTGTGCCAGTGAAGCAGCCTTTCCTTCACACCTGTATTTAGTATTTACCACAGGGAAGGTCATGGCAGCGCTGCCCCGTTTGGAGTGATTATTTTGTTACTATCTGGGTTAAATTGAAATAGGACACAGCTCATTCCAAGGAAACCTCCCCATGGACATACCTGCCTCAGTAATGAGATGAGAACTCAAACTAATTCTGTTATTTCGCTTCCAGAGCATGTGTAGGCAGGTCTCATTCTTAGGAAGTATTCCTACACGTTAAAAAAAAAAAACAAACAAAATTTAGGGATTGGTCCTTCTTCCATAGAAACTAGGATCTGTTTTGTAATGCGTTTAAATTTAGAAAGACTTACAAATTAAAGAACAATTCTTTGCTGGTTTTAGAGAGGAGATAGAGGACCTTAGAGGACCTTTAAGTCTCTGATTTTTATATACAGATATTGCCTATACTTGTATCTCTTCTGTTGCGGGTTGCAGCTGTTTCTGTATTTCTATAATATCCTCCTATAAGCTTACAAGAACATGCTCCATTTGCAGTGGTAATGAAGTAATTAAGAAACTAAAATCAGCCAGCTTTCTTTTAACAGAAATCAATTTAATTTAAATTTTTAAAGTATACTACCACTCTCCAGATATTGAAATTGCAGTCTTTTGTGTTCTTAATACGTTTCAACAAGATCAAGTAGCAGCAACAAAATATTCCATTTCCATGGAAATCAGTGTAGTTTTCTTTGCCTCTAATCAGACCACTTCGCTGAAAGCTAAACTGTTTATTTTTAACCTCTCAGAAGATGAAAGCTTGGCATGCCTTTTATGTCAGGAGCATAGCTGTTCTTCTCTGCTTCATTAGGTCTTTTGGCTTCAGCCTCACCTGCAGCTGAGAGCTGGGCAGTGGGACAGATGTGTAGAAGATGCTGATGCTTCTGCCCTCCTTCCTTGGCTCTGCTGGCAGTTTCCAGCCCAGTGCAGTGGGAGTCAGCATAAAAAAAGGGAGGCCTGCATAGGGCTGCCTCCTGTCTGGCTGCAGGGTGGCTCAGTGAGAAGCATCAGATCCAGGATCTGGAGGGGGAAAGTGCAGGGGATGCTCAAAGAGCTGGGATATCTCATGCACGTGCATGAAATAAAATTGCTTGTCTTATCATTAGTCCCAAAAGCAGAGGATGGGGTCAGGACAGAGGCGGCACATCAGGTAACCCATATCACACTTTCCAACCCAGACGCTGCAGCAGTCTGCAGTTCCTCCAGCAGCTCCCACGTCCTGCACAGCTCAGTGTAAAAGGCAGTTTTGTAGCAATTACCACTGCACATGCAGCAGAAACAGAGAAACAGGTGGGTGCCTGGAGCCAAAGCTGCTGTCCGACAGTCTCGGTCCGAGTCAAGCCATTGTGCTCCTACACTGTGCTTGGTGATAAAGGGTCAGAGGCTCTGCAACCTCCTATGCAGGTGCCACCCACTTCTGGCCTCATAGCCAGCCCTGATCAGAGAGATTCCTGAGTGTCCTCCCTGGCTCTGGGAGTAAAATGGCATCAACAGGAAAGCTGGGGCCAGTGCACACTTCAACGTGGTGAAAGCTCTCATTGTACCGTACTTGTAGGTAGGTCACTTATTTTTACTTTTTCCAAAAATAAGCTGCTGCCTTAGAGATTTATACTAAATCAGAAGCTATACAGTAAATTGTCTTGGGTGGGTTTGTTTATTTTCTGGAGAAGCCCAGGTGCTGTAACCAAGCTGATACTTACTTGCACTGATTGAAGAGCACAGGGCAGCAGATCCCATCAGTGTGTGTTGTGAGGGGTCCAGCTCACTATTTGGATGTAAAGATACTTTTTCAGTTTAGAGATACTTATATTTAGGGTTGCCATCTCCCCATGCAGACTCAGCACTGCACCAATGCACCTTTGTGGTGACTAATGTAGGAAGGAGCTAATGCAGAAAACAGAATTCAGGTGGGGAAAGGAGCCCTTGGGTGAGAGGAATGGCCAGAGGGAAGTGACTGGCAGATGATGGCATAAATAGGGTATAGAGCAAGGGAGCAGGAGAATAGGAAAGTTAACAGGTATTTCTGATGTTCATCCCATTCCTGTCTAGGCTCCCCACCACGGTCTCCTCCTTGTTACTGGTGTGTTATCTCGGTGCCTGTGGGCAGGGCAGCAGTGCCTGGCTGCCATCTCTTGGGGAGGTAGTTCTGCTGTTTCAGGTTTCTTGGCAGCATTCTGAAGTCGGTGGTGTTGGCAGACCTTCTCCAGGCTGAGCCTGTGATCTTTTCTGCCAACAAAACGTGCCCCATGCATCTCACCAAGATCAGGTGTATCGATCTGATAAGACTGATTTATTGGTTTGGGTTTTTTTCTTTTTCTTTTTTGACCTCAATAGGGTTTAACTTATTGATGTATCTGTTTGGCCTTGATTTTGTTGAAGGTTGTGTACCTGAGCACAGTTTAAAATCAGCTGTAGTGCTTTTGCTTTCCTTGTCTCACATTTTTGTTGGCCTGACAGTGCCAAAGCCATGCAGGGATGGGGAACAACACAGGGCCTGGACCTTCAAGGGCAGGAACAGATAATCATCTCATCAAGGCAAAGGCCTGTGCAGATCCCCCTAATTACTTGGTTTCTTGCACAGCAGAGATGCAGAGATGTTATTTACCTCTGCTGATGACACACAGGAGGGAACAATCTCCTGCTCCCTCTTTAATAGCTCGATGCTTCTACACAAACAACAGCAACCAGCAATAAAATTGTCTCCTCGCCAGTAAGGTCAGTAGCTGCAGCTCCCAATTCACGGGGGAGAATGTGCAGGAAAATACCATTTCTGTGAGGTCACTCTTCACCCTCGAAGTGGCATTGAACTGCCTGCATGGGGTCTCTGCCAGGTGGGGAGGGAGAGAGACTCTCTCGTGATGCCAAAAATCTACTCCAGCCTTTTCACCAAATATTTGAGTAATGCCAGGGTTGAACTGGGGAGACAGCAGGAGGATAATCAGAATGACCTGATATTAAATAATCTCCTCTGTTTTACTTGGGGTTTTTTTTGTTAGCATTCAGATAAGACTTTAATTAAGGTTTCATTTATTACCTGTTGATCTTTGGTATTTACCCATGGTCTTTTTTTTTTTTGATTGATTTGATCTTGCTAGATAGGAATTAAATACACAATTAGTCTCAAGTTAGCTGAAACTGAATAGTTCAGTTAATGAATGATTTGCTGACAATATTAATTGCTCAGGTTGCTGATAGACTCCAGGAACCACCACAAGACAGACTGATATATTATAACAGGTGTCTGAAACTGGCAGATGTTTAGGGAGAAGAAGCAGATAAGCAGGTTCAGGGAATTCCAGAAAAATTTAACCTTTTTCCTTTCTGGGCCACACAGGCCTCGCCTGAGGCATCATTGGTAGAAAAATGAGGCCATTGTAAGATTTGTTGGCTCAGTGCAGCATTTGTTTAGTGCCAGCCACACAAGGAAGGTGTGTGAGCATGTGCAGCCGGGAGTGTTTAACTGCCTCTGAGCCCAGGCTCCCGTGCCCGTGGGGGGAAGCACTTCTCCAGATGTGTTAAGTGGTGTCTTTCCCAATATATAACACCGGGAGGATGTAGCAGGAGCAGGACTGCAGCACCTGATTGTGTGTGCAAGGGAAGGGCCAGCAGAGCACAGCTTTGCTTCTCATTTTATCCCTACCAAAAACATCTCCTGGGAACGTCGTTTCTGGTGACTCCATCCTGAGCAGCAACAGCAAAACAAGCACCTACGTGCCTGTCAGGAGGTGCAAGTCAGCCAGGACCAGGAAGAAAAAGGGGTGAGGGGATGTGTGTGTGTGAGAAGGAGACAAAAGCTTCAGTTGTTTCAATCCCAGGTGATTTCCCTTAAAAAAAAAATCACTACTTCTGTTCTCTTTTTCCTGCCTGTTTTCCCTAGACAGAGTTATCTTTTCTTTACCAGTTTTCCTCCTTCACAGGTCCACTTTTGTTTCTTTTTGGCACTGCAAGAAGAGGAAGAAAAGAAAGTATGCTGGAGGAAGTGAAGGAGAAATGGATAAGCACAACCTGAAAAAGCATTTAATTTCTTTATCACTACCTAAAAAGCAGAAAATGGTTTTAAAGTAACTTTTATAATACAGAAGTCATTCAAAGTAATTTTTTAAAAAATGCCTACCAGGTCAAGCAATTGCTTCTGTCATGCAAGTGAATGAGTAACAATGAGAAGGTAAAAATGCTGTCATAATTAAAAAAAAAAAACAACTTTGGTCACATCACTTTTTGCTTTTGTACAGCTTCTTGCTTTTTCACTATGATGCTGAGCACCAGCTTTATTGCTGCCTCCTGCACTTTGGGTTCAGAAGTGTGTTGCTAGATTAGAGGGGATTAGATTGGCTGGGGCTCTGAGCAACCTGGTCTGGTGGAAGGTGTCCCTGCCCCTGGCAGGGCGGTTGGAACAAGATGAGCTTTAAGCTCCCTTCCAACCAAACAAGTTCTGTCAATCTATGATTAAAGCATTTGGCCCTGAACACTCAGCCAGGGAGCAGCAGGGGCTGCCTAACCCCATGGGGAAGCAGCACCTGTTGATGGAGGCAGCCAAACCATCACCCAGCCCTACAAGGGAAAAAAAGAAATTTAATGTAGTTTGAGCTTTTTTTCTTCTCCACAAGACTGGTGAGGATGCAGGAAGAGAGCGAATGGGGATGCCAGGGGTGAGCTTCATCTGCCACAGGAGGGAGAAGTTGGGACCATGCCCAAAGGAAAAGTGAAGCTCAGCCAGGAGGGCTTCTGAGGATACCTTTCTCCAAATGGGAAGGCACATCATTTCAGTAGTGAGAAAGGATCTGTTTAAGGGCTAGAATGAAAAGCTGTGTATTGCTGAAAATGCAGAGTCTCAATTTTCCTGTGACATGCAGGATTCATTTCTGGGCCTTGCGGCCCCTGAGATAATGGACTGTGTAACTGTTCCTCTTCGCTGTGACTAATGGCCCCTTTTTGGCACACGGCCTGGAGCTCAAAGCAGTGTAATTTTTATTTCTGCATATCACAACTAATTATTCTATTACAACTAGCTGTAATGTTACAACTAACATTATTCATCTGAGCCCTGGTTATCCTTTCCCTTTTATAAATCCTGCTTCTGCACAGATTAAATTTTGAGGCTATTAACACTTTGATTACGGCCTAGTCATATTAAATTATCCCTTGGTAGTGAGGTTGTCCTGTCAACCACTATGATACCCACAATTAATTGAAAAGATAACTGGTGATTTGATGCAAAGGCTGAGCTGGAGTAGGGTAGCAACCCCCAGGGAGTCTGGTGCAGGCTCAGGTGTGCCCTCCCTCCTTCCTTGCAATGAGGCTGGAGACAAAATGGAGTTACTCTATAAACAGGAATAGGATTTAGGCTTGTAACAAAGGTGGGTGTCTGCATGCTGAAGCATAATTAGTTTTTTAAGTCCTCTTGGGTGACACAGGAGGGAGAAATATGAAAAATAGGAAATTGAGTTACTACCTTCTGCATAAAACTAGGTCCCCATCCCTATGTGTTCGAAGGGCCTTAGAGAAACACCACAGCTCTAGAGAACAAAAACCATGGTGTTTGAGCCTTCAGCCCTGGCATACGATACCACTGCCCACCCATGCACGGGGCCTTTCAGGTTGCTGTTTACCATCAGGGTCCCTGAGGGGATGTGTGCCACAGAGACTCCTATTACCAGCAGAAGGGCGTTGGGGTAGTTTCCAAACATACATCATCCCTGTATTGAACAGCCCCAGGGGAGCAGCCCCATGGATAATTGCCTTTTTGGCAGCTGTTGCCTATGGCTAGGAGCTGCCGTGGAAGGGCTGCTCGCCCCAGGCCTGCCTTGTTTATCTACCCACACTGGTATAGACAATGAGCTACGATTTTCCTTTCCGTAATTATTGATAGAGTGGCTGGTAAATGCTTCCTTGCCTTCTCACCAGACTCAAAGGTTAGCTTGTTAATGAGGAGGTTTTCAGATACTCACCACCCGTGTTCCCTTCAGGGGTGAGCGGGGTGTCTTTTAATGGTTGTTTGATGCTGTTCACATGGGCAGGCAGCACGATAACAAGGCAAATGATTGTCTGCTTTGCTGATCAGAGCCTGTAATAACCACTCGCTTGGTGCTACACATTCAATTCCTGACAAACCAAAAGGCATTTGCCATTTGGGCTGATGCTACTTTTACCCCTGACACACAGACCAGTTGGGCATGGGTTTGTTGCATTTAATTGCAAATGATCTTTGATGATTTTTTCCTTTGGTATCTCCAGAGGTGTACCTTTCGGAGTGCCAGCAGCAGGCAATACAATTTCAAAACATTTGGGAATGCCATTTAAGGCTTATTTATGTGATGATTGAGCTGCCTGAGAGCTCAGTGCCCACCAGAATGCACTGTGGCCTTAGACAGAGGGAATTTTCTTGCCTGCCTATATCTGATGAAGATGGATACTTGCATGATGATGGCTTTTCTTCTCTGTTGTTGGAACACCTCAGCTCAATTGTTTGTACCTGCAAAAAGTAGTGTGTCTATCCTTACATGGAGGCTGGTGCATTGTCACATGGGTTTTCGCTATAATAATTTATGTTACTGCATATAGAATGCAAAAAGAAATTACAAGTAACTCTAAAAGAAGAAACTTTTTTTTTTTTTTCACTAATCTCTAATAGTAAACTTAGGTTTATAATAAATGTAGTAAATATGGGTTTATGGGTAAATAGTAAAGTCAAACTTCTGGTGAATTATTGGTTAGTTCCGCTAAACCAACTGGACAAAATTGCTTTGTGGTGTGGCTGTGGTTTTCATTTGGTGGTTGTTGAGTTTTCACCATTTGAGCACAGGTGGAATTTTATTTGACCTAAGACTTCAGGCTGTGTTTCCAAATATCCTGTATTTTGGAGATAGTCTCTGCTGTTCTGCCTTGGTATCTCCCAGCCTCTGAGCAAGGCAGGAATGCATTGCAGACCTTTCCAAATTAGGCAATCCTTGCAGGTGGCTGGAGGATGGTTCCTGCTGCAGACACGGTGGGATCTTCCCTCTGCTCCCCTTCCTGCATGGTGGGCCTGGAGCTCACCAGCTCATCAGCTTCTTCCCTCCTACTCCTGTTAGTTGTTAGTGTTTCCAGAAATATTCCTGAATCCGGGTTAACTGGGAGCTGTTGCCCTCTCCTGTGCAGCAGGAGGGCAGAGCAAGACTTTGCTCTCAGAGCCCGGGAGAACCATTGGCCGCACTGCGCAAAACCAAGCGCGACTGGTCCCGAGGGACTCGGCCTGATGTATGCGAAGCTCACACATTCTATAAATAAGCAGAGTGCATATGTTAGGGCACAGAAGTAGGAGGACAATGTCAGAAGACATTTGCCGCTTGCTTGAGGAGCAGTCAGTTGAGATGAAAGCTTTGTGGCCAGACTTTCCCAAAGTGCTTGCTCGCATGTTTGAGGTCGGCTCTCATTTAGCCACTAAAATTAGCAGTGGAGCTTCTGGGCCAGCTGACTCGTTTGGGTGCTAAACAGCTTTGACAGTGTGGCCAGAGACATCCCAGAAAGTGCTGCTGAGTGTTAAAATTAAAAAATCTAATGGTCAGGGAGTTTCTCCAACCAGAGTGGACGTCCTCTGGAGGTCCCTCACACTGCCTGCTAAGGTCTTGAAAATCTACGTCTGCCTGACACACAGGTAGGAGACACCTGGAGTTATGTGCAGACAGAGACATACAGATCTGTAATGCATGCCACAGCTCTAGGGCTGCTTGAGCTGTGTTTGAGCTGCTGAGCACTCAAGTGATGTGAGACTGAATGAAAGTAGTCAGTGCTGTGCAACAGTCCCCGACCATAAAACAAGCGCTGTCCTCTCGTTCTCCCCAGGAATGACAGGGGTGGCATTTAAAAACAGACAAAAAAAACCCACAACAAACCCAAACAAACAGAAAAAACAGAACAGCAAGCTTTTTCCTTCTCGCTCCTGGTTTTGGTATTGTCCGTTGTCTTCTGGCTTTAGCTTTAAAAGTTTGAGGTTTTCCCCACTGTGAATTGGGTGAGATGTATTTTTAAAAAACAATAGGGATCTCATGAGGCTAGAGCTGGGTCTAATAAAGAAAAGACTAATTGGGGTAGGGCACGAACCAAATGATAATATTTCATTTGTTATTATGAAAATTACCCATGAATAGGAAGAGGAAACAGCTGGAATTATTATTGTCTCACTTGCATTTTGATTTTTTGACATGAAACAAAACAAGAGATATTTGCTAAGAAATGATAAATTTAAATACTATTTTTTGAAATACTATTTTCATGGAAAACTCTTTAATCCATTACGGGAAATATCCATAAAATGCTTTTCCATATGTCTTGCAGAAAGCTGGTCCTTTAGAAAATACCTAAATTCTCTTTCTGTATCTGTGCCAGATACTTTAGGCTTAATGTAGAAATCACAACATTTGTTAATACGAAGGGCAGCAAATGAAGCAGGGCTTTGGATAGAAAGGCCCCTGGAAGGCTATTGACTATATCTGCAGGTTCATTAATCACCTATGGATAGGAATTTCTTTTTTTTTTTTTTTTCATGAGCCGGAAGATATATTTTTAATTAAGACAAATGAAGAAAAGTTCTACAGCTTGCTTTATGATAGTAATGGAAAGTCAGAACTTTATTTCGAGTGTATACCCACCATCTGTGGGGAGCCGGAGCACAACTGAGTGATAAGGCCATGGCCTTTGATCATCTCTCAAAATGAAACCTCACTGAACAACTTCTCTGGGTGAAATTCAGCCCTTGGATATGAAGGTATTTCTTATTAAAGACATGCATCTGAGAGCTAAACACAGCTACAGGAGTCCAGGCCAAACAAATCTGATCAGGGGATGAAAGCGAATTTTCACTGGTTATATGTAGGGAGTGGTATTGGATTGGTGAATGAAGTCCTAGAGAGCTCTGATAAAAATGATCTTTATGGAAACTATTAAATTGGCTTTGGCCATCTTGGGTCATTTAATTCTTATTATATCTTTGTCAGCAATCACCCAGAACAAAGTTTTCAGACATTCCAGGAAATTACCTGAAGATCAGTTACTGTACTGTCTTCCAAATTTATGGCTCTGCAGCTGACTACAGATCCAGACGTACAGCCATAAATAATCTCTCGTGTCTTCCAGCCCATCAAATTGAAATCTGCTTCCTTGGGAGGAGGCAAAACGAAATTGGTGCATCACAAACAAATTTATTAAAAAGTGTGTTCAATCTTTCATGCAGCATGAGGAATCATCAGCGCTTAGTAGGGAATAAGATTTTTTCTTTTTTACTTTTATTTTTATGAGTATGAATGTATCTGAGAAACTCGATAAGAGGACCAGCATGGAGTAAGTTTACCTTCTGAATGTCAAAAGCAAAGGCCAGACCTGGAGCTGATTAATGGCTGCATAATCTATCAGTTCAGAATCAAGGAGCTGTGGGTAGAGGCTAAATTACTTGTAAGGTAATTTAGCTTGACCTTAATGAGGGCTAAGGTCCCACAGACCATGGCAAAGTCTATCAATCTCTCTGGCTCTGCAAGCACTTGGGGGGTTTCTTACTGTATCATCATAAGTGCATTTGTTGTTTGTGAAATATTACAGCAGAGAAGATTTTTTAAAATTCTTTTTAGAAAGTAAGGCTACAGCAGTGGTGGTAGTGCCTCTGTGATAACAGTTTATTATTAGAAGAGGGAAAACTGCAACAGCAGGATACAGCAGTGGATTCCCCAGATGGAGAAAATCCTCTCACCCTCTTTGGTCTGCAATAGGAACGATTGAGTTTCTCCCGTGGCACAGACTTTCTGTTTAGCAGGTCTCCTTGTGTCAGGCCTTTCTTGCAGCGGATAAGGGTGGGTGCTGTGATGGGGTGAGAGAAAACTGCTGGCTATAGATAGCAGGTACGTGAGGAAGGTGTCTCACCTGAAGGGTTTTGCTTGCACACACTTAGACCAAAGCAGGGGTGTTCTGCTAACTGGTGGCTACGAAAGACCAGCACATTTCCAGCCTTCACCAACACAGCTCAGTACCAGCCCTTCCTCTGCCCAAAGCCTAGAATTTGATCAGTTGTCCCTGACCCTCCTGTCAGCTCCTGCCAAGGAGCTCCCCTCTCAGGTGCCTGTTCTGTACAGATGTGTGCTGGAGAGGGAACGAAAGCAAAGTGCCTCCCCTGTCACCGCAGTGCTGGAGAGATCCAGATACCTGGACTTCTCTAAGGTTTTCCATCTTTGCAACAAGTCTTACTGCTTGGATAGGCATTGTTTCCAACTCTCAGATTCCTGGATACACCATAGGTTTGGGCCAGTTTTCTTCACATGAATCGACAAGGTGATTACGAGGCATGAATGAGGCATCTTAAATTCTACTTTGTGGATTATTTTTGCATTGTTCAAGACAACATAAGAGCAGCCCATGGCTGTTTGCGCACCTGGTTCATCCCACAATTATCTGCTCAAGAAGGGCTGAGGGTCTGGTACAGAGTCTGTTTAAGACACTGCAAAAGCTTCCAGTGGTTTCAGTGACTTCCAGTTGAAATTGCTTTTGTCAATAGTCTTTGCTACTTTCCTTCAGCAAAAATGTAGTCTTTTTTAATATGGAGAATTATCTGTGTTCTTTCACTGTAGCTCTGCCTGTTTACCCTGTTGCTTTACTTACATTGTTTTCTTACCAATATTTAGTTTGTTCACGTTTCCATTAAATTCCGCCAGGGCCTGCTCTTTGGGGACTAGTTTTCAGTCTGCTCTTGTATTCCTTTCTCACCAAGCAAACGCAGCTGCTGTATTTTTTTTCCCAGTGCATTATCCAGCCTCATGCTATTTCCCAGGTTTTCTTCCTCTTTCTCCCTCCTCTTCCTCCTTCCATGCAGAGGACTGTTCTGTGCTGTGCCTTTTTTCCTCCTCCCTTTCTGCTTTCCTCATTTCCTCATGATATCTCCCTGGAAAGAAAATAAGCAGACAAGGAGCCAAGGAAGGAGGCAGTACAGCCACACTTACAGAAACAGGAAGGCAAAGATATGGAGTGATGGATGGTAGTTCAACACAGTGTCTGAGCTGTCCTCACCTGTTTTGTTGCTTTATGCTAAGCAGAACTGCCACACTCTCTTGATTTTAAAGATGGGTGAAAGGGTTCAAACAGCAAAAACAGCCAGTTCTATCTTTTATGTTTGCAAAGCAAGGCTTCAAAATGTAGCTCAAAGCTGTCTCTGGGTGGTGCAGGCTAAATGTGGCAGCAGTAGGAAGCTCCTGGGCTTTCCCACAAAAGTACCAGAGGAATTTTGGGGCTCATGTCCCAGAAAGAGCTGGCTGATAAACAAGACTCAAAGTCAGGATTTGCATTCACTCATTTACTTCAATGAGTTGTAATTCTGTTACAGGGGTTTATGGTTTTTAATGATGTTGTTTTGAATTTTCTTTTAATAGTAGTGTCATTACTTACTCTGGAAGTGTATTTCAGTTGTTTAGACACCTCAGTATTCCAAGGAGATCTCTCTTTTCAGAAGGAAATTAATTCAGTGTTTAACTCATAGGAGTGTCTTTGGCAACCTGTTTTTAATGGGCAAAGCAAAGACAAATTCAATATAGTGCAAATCATAAGAATAATGTCCAGTGTCTTCCTTCCTCCTTTCTTGGGGCAGGCCTGCCAGCCAGCATTACAGAGAGCTCTCTGGTGGGAAAAGGAGATGCAGAAAGTGCTGCCATCAGTCTTCGCCTGCACTTAGCTAAACCCGATGACATTCACGGACTGTAATGGCAGCAAAGCTTTCCAAAGCCATTTGACTGGAGAAATTTGAGTTATCATCATTGTCGTTTCTCAGTCTGACAGGGAAAATGATTTGTCGGTCAAAACGTCTCGTAAACACAGACACTTGATTCAATTTAATCAGAGGCGGCTCCTCGCATGGAATGCGGGCGGCTCGTCCGCAAGGGAAGGGGGAATGGAAGAGCAGGGAATTCACTTACTCCTGCTCCGCCATCCTGGTGGCTCTGGGGCAGCAGGGAATGCATCAGAAGAAATGCTGATTGCCCAGGGAGAGGGAGGCTCTCCCAGGCTCTGGGAGCAGCAGCCCATTCTGGCTCAGTGCACCCCTCCAGGCATGGGCCAGGCTGAGCTGGGACTGAGGTTTGGGTCTGTGCACGGGGCTGTGCTGGGGTCAGCCACAGACCTGCTGGGAAGGGGGAAAATCCAAGTATCCCTTTATGCCTGAATGACACTGGTGAGGGATGGGGCTGGCCCGATGCCAGCCGACTGCACCCAGGATCTCCTTCTGCAGGCACTTGTGGGCCTGAGCAAATCTCCTTGTGCTAATGGCCGTATTAAGATCAAGCCTGTGTACATTACAAATCTACACAAAGAGAAATTAGAGCCCAGATTAGATTAGGGGCTGAAGGCTGGGAGCGTACAGCTGTTTGCCAAATTGCACGCTGAATTTCATTTTTGCATAGACTTTTACTGACAGCAATTTGAAGGCAGTCATTAGAGCCATCAGCCTTTGAATGAGAAATTTCAAGGGACACTTCAGTATAAATCGGCTCCTCTGCTATAAGAAATTATTCCTGATTTGCTTTGGGCTATGGAAACCAATTACATGTATTTTGCACAACAACCTCTTTCTCCCAAACAGGGGTAGCACTCTTGGCCATAAACAGACATATTTTTACTTCCAGTTAACTGTGTGGGTGTGTAAACATAAGGAAAACTGCCTTTTCAACTTGAATTTAATAACCGGAAAACAATGGGGGAAGGAATCATCATTTACAGTTAGAATATGAGACTCTGCCCATCCTTATTCCCTTCCTCTGCAAGCCAGCTGGATTTGTGAAAACAGCCAAACCCTTTCCCATTAAATCATAAATACTGCAGGTTTTATTCCTTACTGACTCCTAGGCTCCAAGATTTAGGAAAGGGTAGGATATTAATTTCCAGTGCTAAACTTGACATAAGTCGCAGTGCTCTAGTTTTCATTTAAACTTCAGGTGTGTTTTTCTTCTATTCCAGATACTCCAGAGCTGCCCTGTAATGCCTGAATCCTACTGAATTCACACCCTGGTGATATATCAATGTCAAAGGGATGCAACTGGTAATTCTGCTTGGCTGTTAAACTACCTCGTGTCACCCTGTTTCCAATGGCTGCTGTCAAGGTATGTGTTTTACCTGCTTCCAAGTGCTTTAATCTTATTATTAGTATAAAAATAAGCCATTATTAATGCTTAAAGCCATTGTTATCTTCTCTCCCTGTCCGCCTGTTCTATATTAATATTAGTATTTCTAAACTGAAGCTTTGTATGTGCGACTCAGGCCTCCCATGTCATTAGTTTGAAAACCCTGAGAGCATTTTCTTACACAAAAATTGCACAGGGAAGGAAGAGGGTCTTTTTATTTACCTTCAGATTTCCATCCTTGAGGATTTTCTTGCTGGGTGTTCTCAGGTTGCCTGCGCAATTAGAAGACCTAATTGGTTTTATATGAACCCTGGGATTCCTTCATTCCCCAGGAGCTGCAGGGTTCATTAAAACCACCTGTCATGGGTTGAAACTGAGTTGATTGATGAGCTTTTAAGCCAATGCGCTTTTGTGAATTTTGCATATTTAAACCCCGTGCAAAGGCAGGAAGTTCCTCTCTGGTTCCCGGGCTCCTGAGGGAGAAGGGGGGGCCTCTGAGCCTCTGGGAGGCCTCCAGGCCCGGCCTCACCCCTCTCCCTTCCCTCAGAGCCGCGAGCAGCTAAACTATCTATGGGCTGCTTGACAGCCGAATCCATCCGGCTCAGCTTCTGAATCAGGAGGGGCCTCCCCTCCCCCTTCATGCAGCCCGGGGGGAGCCTCCTCTCCCCCTCCTGCAGCCCGCGCAGACCCAGCGGGACCAGCGGAGCCTCCTTTTCCAGCCTGCACAGCTCGCACCAAACTGAACATCAGCGCAGCCTGCGGGGAAAGACGTGAGGGAGAAGCACATGGAGGCTGCACGGTCAGGGAGAAAGAGAAAGTCAGGCACGTGGGACGACGCTGAGATGGCGGCGGGTGAAAAGGG
>VZTE01000778.1:1168392-1324169 GCA_013397775.1 Eulacestoma nigropectus | reverse complement strand
ATGAAAAGTAAAAAAAATATGTGTTTTTTTTTTTTTTTTTTTTTTTTTTTTTTTAATAATGATCCTGTTGTAGAGCTTCTGTAGCCAAGCAGCCCTCTTGAAATGCTTGGAGTGGCTTGGTGTGTCACTAAACCCACCGCCCTGAGAGCAAGAAGAGGAGTGGTTTCATTCCTGAAGCCTCACTGTCAGGTCTCATTAGGGAACTAAGTGTTCTTTCCTCCTAATTACCCTGTGCAGACATCCCTGGTGCTGTTCAGCTTCAGTTTATGGCCCCTTCAAGTTAAGTGCAGCTCCATAAAAAGCCGGCCTAAGATGTGCAGGGTAGGAAGGCACAGACCTGCTGGGTGGGTGCAGAGCATAAACACCAGGGCTAAATGAGAAGGTGGGTTGGCAGGAACAAGAGTGGGAAGATTGTGCCTGTTAGTTACCATTGGGTCTTGGGGGAGTTTTGCCACAAAATTCCATTAAAATGAGAGTTTCAGCCTTTAAAAGCACCATTCAGGGGCTTGTTTTGTTAAATAAGCTAGCAAAGATTGTATATTAGTCTCTGACAAGGCTACATTTGGGTGAAAACCATGCTGAATTATTTATTTTGTCATTAGTGTCACACGAACCACAGTAAGGAGAATTATATGGGCTGCAAAAGTGAGCGGCTCTAAGTCAGGTTCAAACAAATGGAATTGTTATTCCTCAATACCAGTGGCGGGCTGCAGCTGCCTAATGCATCCAAGAGAGAATGAGAAGTGAATGGTAAATCAATGGAAAGGTTCACACCTGACTGACAGCCTTTAAATAATGTAAAGGGTCCCTAGGCACACGGCAGAGTTATACAATACATTAGCATTTAAGGCCAGTGCAAAGACATGCAAGGAAGTGTTTGGGAAGTTTTGTTCTTGTAGCTGCAAAGCTTAAAGAGCTGGAGAAGAGAGTACATGGAGAATGGGGTGGAAAGCTCAAAGTGTGCTCAGACAATGAGAAAACAAAGAAATTTTAATTTGGCCAGACTGAATTTGGTCAGCATTGGCCTTTGGTAAGGCCAGAAATGGCCTTGTGCTGTGCAGGGCAGACGACTCCAGGGAATGGTGCTCCCTAGAACAGCTGGGGCCAGGAGGTGAACCCAAGGTCACTTTGGGAGTGCAGCCTCAGCCCCTTCTTGTGCCACACAAGTGACATCTCTAAGCCATACCTTAAGAGTTTCCACAACTCGGATGCTCTGCCCACCTCTTGCCAGCTGTGGAAAGACCATTCAGGGCATCCTGGAGGTTTTCAGCTGTATTCTCTCTTCCATAAAACAGCTTCTGTTTCCGTGAACAAACATGAGAAGGAGTAGGATGAACAGAATTGCAAGTTGGAAGCAGTAGGATGAACACAATTGGAAGTTGTATCCAACAGATACTGCAGGTTACAGTCTGGTTCCGGGTGTCTATGCATTACTGCAGATCTTCTCTGGACATGTGTACATGCTGGCTGTACATGTGCATGCTCTCTCTCTCTCTCTGAATTATGAAAGGTCTGAACTTTGCATTTCTGACCCCAGAAATGGGTCATAAAAGACCTTTGATTTGCAGCTGATTGGTGTGCTCAGAAAAGGGGAAGAGGATAAATATCTGTGAACAGACTGATGGACCTTCATGTTATGTTTAGTATATGGCCATAAACTAAGCCACAAGAAGTTTCACTCAGCATGAGGGAGAACTTCTTAATGTTGAGGATGGCAGAGCACAGGAACAGCTGCCCAGACAGGTCATGGAGTCTCCCTCTCTGGAGACATTCCAAACCCACCTAGATGTGTTCTTGTGTCACGTACTCCAGGTGACCCTGACTTGGCAGGAGGCTGGACTGGATGATCTCCAGAGGTCCCTCCCAAAGATTCCGCGATTCTGTGTTTTCCCACCACACATTAGGCTGGGAGAAAGTGAGGCTTGGCAGGGCTGGTATTTGATTTGTGATTCAGCAGCAGACTTTTGGTGGGACATTAGGTGTACAGTGATTTACATGAGCCATGCAGCTTTCTGCTTTGTCATCTATGAAATTGGGAGAAGTAGCCTGAAAATTATGTAGTGATGAGAAATGCCTTAGTGGCTCTGTGGTGCTGAGGAACAACTGCAATGAGGTAACAAGACTGTGAAACTTTGGTTTATTAAATTCTCTCCGATGTTAATGGTTAAAGTTTATGGGAACAGTATCAGAAACACATCTGGGTTTTTAAGAAGCTGAGGCATCATTTTTTCTGCAGTGAGAAATGACAGCCACTGGGAAGACAAAAATTAACTTTTCGTGTAACTTCGGGGAGGATGTGCCTGTCAGTTAATGAAGGTTGAGAGTTTGTTTTTGCGTGTCTGATAGTCCACAGCAGACTGGAAGTTTTATATGGAAGATTTCATGGAATAAACTATGTATTGTAATGGTTGGATGCAGTCTTTAAACAGGCACAGCCATCAGAAGGAACTTCTGACAGCCAGGAATGAGCTAGTGAAATTAATTGTGAACATTTTCTCAGCAACAGAAAAATTTTAAAGTAATCATTCTTTTAATTTAATGATGGCAAAAATTCTTCTTTGTTTTGTTGATGAATGCTAATTTAGAAAAACCCTAATCTGGTAACACCATTTTCTTCAGTGTCCTTAGACACCCCTCTGACCTTCTGATGGAGCTATGAAAAGTCTCTCCTCTCTTCTTGGGATTTCTCCTCTTTTACCTACCCCCCACCAGTGTCCTCACTGGATCTGCTTTGCCTGGCTGGCTGCTCTAAAGTTCTCTCTTGGTTCTGGTGCCTCCAGGCCATGGGGTAGGAGTTAAGCACAGCACAGCAGTGGACAGCTGAGCCCCTCTTTGATAAGGAGAAGCCTTGATAAGGGTCTCTTCTCGGCCACCTGGATGGAACTCCTCAGTAGCTCCCTTTAACCATGAATTCAATATAGCCACTTAAAAGGTGTCTCCAATAGCAGCTGCCTTTCTCTGCTTTTACTTGGCTGGGCACTGTTGTAATTTATTGTCCTGCTAATTGCTGTGTCACTGCATGTATGTGTGTCATGTATCGTGTGTGACACATCACTAGTGGTTACTTGGATCTGTTCTTTTCCTCCCTAAATCATGGACAGCGATACTGAGCAGCACAGGCCCAGTATGCAGCCCTCAGGGACCTGTCAGAAACAGTCTCTCAGATGAGGATTTCACCAGTCACCACGCAGTTATTTTGGCTGTGAAATGCAGCACACTGGTTTGATTCTGCCCTGTGAACCCACAGGCAGAGCATTTGCATGGCATACAGTTACTCGGGTGAGGAAAGGTGTGATGGAGAAAAACCCTCCCAAATAATAAGCAGGAAACTGATTCTGCCCAATATTCTCATACATGCTATGCTGTTAGGAGTCACCTATTCCAATAAAAATTTCAGAAAGGGCATCTAAGAGGTTGGCTGGAAAGTGGAGTGTGTTGAAAATTCTGGAGTGGCTTTATTGCAGTGGGGTACAAAGATTATTTGGTCAAAGACCTCTTAAAAAGTGCAAGGTGCATGTGTGGGTGTGGTGACTTCCAGTGAGGCTGTGGGAGATGCAGCTGCGGTGGGGTGGTGTGAAGTGAAGAGAATGATTAAGGTCCAGGTTAAGGCAGTCAGGATAATGTCACTGAAGTCACTCCAGATGGTTTGTATTTCATAGAGTCATAGAATGATCTGGCTGGGAAGGGACATTAAAGCTCCTCCAGTTCCAATCCCCTTGCTGTGGGCAGGGACACCTTCCACTGGACCAGGTTGCTCAGAGCTCTGTCCAGCCTGGCCTTGAACTCTTCAAGGGATCCAGGGCCATCCAGCTTCTCTGGGCAACCTGTGCCAGTGTCTCACCACCCTCACAGGGAAGAACTCATTCCTAACATCTAATCTAAACCTACTCTCTGCCAGTGTGAAGCCATTCCCTTTTGTCCTGTCACTCCAGGCTCTTATAAATAGTCCCTCTCCATCTTTCTTGTAGGCTCCCTTCAGGTACTGGGAGGCCATAGTTAGGTCACCCCTGAGCCTTTTCTTCTCCAGGCTGAACAATCCCAATTCTCTCAGCCTTTCCTCCAGGAGTGCTGCTCCATCCCTCTGATTGACTTGGAGGCCTCCTCTGGCCTCACCCCAACAGCTCCATGTCCTTCCTGTGCTGGAGACCCCAGATCTGGACACAGCTCTGCAGGTGGGGTCTCACCATAGCGGGGCAGAGGGGCAGAATCCCTTCTCAGAATCCACCTGCACTCCAGTGCAAGTGAAAGTACAATTTGCATTTTAACCTATAAGAGTAGCTCCTGGAAAAAGTAAGAAAATTGAATGTGCTGCAGTCACAGATCTCCATTAACTGTGGGAAGGGGCTTTGGCTGCATTACACTGGGAAAGCTACTTCACATTTTCACCTTGCTCTAGCATTGTTAGTCATCTGAGGAATTACTCAGTGTTTATACAGCACTTTCCTTTCCTGGCTGATAGAACAGCTTGTTTGCCACAGCAACAACAGTGGTGATTCTGCTGCTCGGGCACAGGAGATGCTCACATGAACTTTGGAAATGATTGGTATTTCAAAGCAAAAGGGATCTGATGTGTTAATGAGATGCTAAGCCAAGAAAGTAAGGTATGCTACAAGCTCATTAACCAAGATTTCTGTGTAATCATCTTCAGTAATGCTCCTGTTTCATCTGTTGGTTTTGCTTTCCTATGTCTATGCATGCACTTAGGGGAAAAAAAAATCCTTGAGAAACAGAAGAATACAGTTGCAGGTGCTGAAAGATATTTTTAGTCTGGTGTTTGACAGAGACATTGCTAACGCTGCCAAAAACAACCAAAGGTGAGAGTGAATCCCTGTTTCCTTTAAGGGAGGCTGCTCCAGACCTGAAGGCTCCTGGCTGCTTGTCTGGGCTGGCTGCAGAGTTTGCAGCCAGTGACTTAGTTTCCTTCTGAAGTTGAATGTGTTTGGAGGCAGGCAGGAGTCCCTCATCATTTGGCTGGCCTCATTTTGGTCTTTCACAGAAACATTGCTGCTATTGCAAAAGTCACAGTAGGTCGCTGCTTTGTGATGTGTCAGGGCACGGGAACGGGCTGAGAGCAACCTTTGCTTGCCTAGCAGATCCCAAACTCATTGTCCTGGCTCAGAGTTGTCCTGGCTGCTGATCCATGTACTGGAATGGTTTACTCACCCTGAGAAAACAGACCTTCCTCCTGCAGGTGTCCTGCTTTTGTGGCTGGAGCTGCTGTGCAGTGGGAGCTGAGCCCTCTGTGCAAGTGCAGGGAGGGAAGTGGAGAACGCTGAGTAATTTTCCAGCCTTACAATTTAATAGCCAGCTTGGAATTGATGAAGTAGAGAGGGCTGCTATAGAAATAAAGAAGATGCAGGAAAGCAGGGTTGCATGTCACTTCCTGCAACCATCCTCAGGTCTGATCACGCTCCTTTTGAGATCAGCTGAGGTTGCTCCACCATTTCTGCATTAATGGTTGGATGCAGCCTTTAAGCAGGCACATCCATCAGATGCATTTTATGCAGGTACCCCAAAATGTGCTTATCTCTTTTCCTGGCAGGCTTTTGAGCTGTTCCAAGGCTGTAGGCACGTGCAGCACCTGGGGCAGGTTAGCAGCTGTGGGAATGGATTCACAGCAGTCTTTTGGTGCAAAGTGTGCCAGATCCAAAAGCTCCAAGGCTTGGTAACAACTACCAAGAGACTCAGAGCTCTGGAAAGAGACCTAGACGTATGGGTAGCCAGCTGAAACTGAGAAAACCCAGCTTATAAAAATGACTGTCAAAACAGACCTGATGCATTTTTGCTTAAAATTTGACCAATAGTCAGTGTTTAAACTGGACAAAGTTTTATATTATTAGAGTCATCTCACTCCTTTGGGGTTAACTATGGGCAAAAAAGGAGATAATTCCTTTAAATGAAATTTCAGATAAGAAAACAGGAGTCAGGACTGTATGGCCTTTTAATAAAAAAATAAAAAAACCTCAGACTAAATGCACGCAAAAGAACAAAAGTGTTTGGCAAAAGTTGGCTTCCCAGCAGGAGCACATCACTGTTAGCTGATGTAGTGAAGCAAAGATCGGGGAAGTTTAAGTGGAGATTGAGGGGAAGGCAGAAGCAGGTGAGCCCTGCTTAGTGGAGAGTCTTCTTCCCTGGACTGGCAGTGATACATTTCATTTTCCAAATATTGGGTAAAAGGGAGTAGCTCAGGATAAGGGACCAGCCTGTCTTTAATGTGGAATTCATGGAGACCAGCGGTCTGGGTTAAGGCCTCTCTTGGAAGTGCGTATTGGCTGTAGCAGGACCTGTGCTGGTAGAACAGATTAAGAGGTTTTGAGTTTGTGAGGTTAAGAACGATTTTGGAATTTGTGTTGGGCTGAGCTTCTGCAACATGCTTTCCTTTTAGTAAAGGGCAAGCAGAGCAACGTGCGAGGAAATGTTAGAAATATATTTTTTGAATAGGTATTAGATAACAAAGAAACAAAACCCAGACACAATCTTTCATTTGAACTGTGAATTCTCTGAATCAGTTGCTGTGTGAACAACTTCATCTTGTCGTTGAAACTATCCTGAAATCCACCCTTTTCCTCTCTGCTGCTGCAATGGACCCAGCTGGGTAATGATGGCTGGGTTTCATCTGCATGATTTTGGTAGTCAAAGGGATTGTTTTGTCCATGGCTTATTACTGGTAGGAAGTCTACAGAAAGTGCCCTTTATTTGTATTCCAAAACCAGCTTCCCCAGCTGTGATCTGCTCTGGAGTTGACACCTGTGAAACAAAACCAAGTTGGAGCTTTTGCTTTATCCATTGATTTAATAACTGTTTTCTCTGCGTAATGGTGATCCCTGGAAGGGATGCGGTGTTTGGACCTTCCTGCCTGTCTGATAGGTTATATTTTAAAGGAAAATTGTAAGAAGTGAGAGGTTCCCACATGTTCATGGTCCTGCTGCAAACCTCTAGGAAAACTGAGATGCTAAATAGTTGTTCTGGCGTTTCCTGCAGCATTTTGTAATCCTGGTTTCCTCAAGAGAGGCCTCTTTAATGACCTATTTTCTGCTGATAACCCTCCCTCCCTTCTCCCCACCTTTTTCAATATCTACCCTGCAGAGGTGGTAGAACCCTGAGATCTTGTTAAGATTTTTCTCTTCATGTCAGCCATGGAAAACTCTGCTTGTCCTCTGCCCAGTAACTCCCTCCATGAGGTCAGGGCAGGTTAAGGTGAGGGTTGGGGTCAGGTCCCCTGGCTGCCCAGGGGTGGCTGCAGCTTCTGCTTCCCCAGGACAGGAGTCCAGGCCCTCAGGGAGAGTTCACAGCCCCACTGGAAGCCGAGCTGGAGTTACAGCACCCTTTTGTGGTGCTGTGCTGTGCTTGTGCTGGGAGGTGCTGGGAGGTGCTGTAGCACAGCTCAGGGCAGAGCAGGGCTGCTGCCTGCACCTCTCACTGCCCCTGTCCCTCCTCACGCTGCTGCACCACTCGTTTTCCGTATGGGAAGAGTAACATTTTGTGACTAAGACAGAGCTTCATAACAGCAGCAGCAGCCAAATTACTCTCCTTTCTGGCTAGTCCTTCAAAGGAAAATCTCTCAGATCTGACTCCCAGGGGGCTGAAATCAGTGTGGGTGTTAAGCAATGTGGCTTGGCTATTTGGGTAAAATGGCCTAGTTTTGATCAGGTAGGGAATCGAAGGATAAAGGGATTTATTTTTCTCAGAACTGGACATAGAATAGCAATGTAAAAACCTGGATCAAATAGCTAAAGCCAGTATCTTCCCCTTGAGGCTTTATTTTGGTTCCTTTGTAGCACATCAACTTAAAAGATTCTTAAACTCCAGTTTCTGAAGGTTGCTGAGTGGGAGGACAAAAAATAAAAAGGGTGTTTGGAGTTCACAGATGCAGCCTCTTAGGAAATTGTGGTAACAGCCTGTCATCCTTGGAGTCATGGCTGATAACTCCTATGTGCCTCTTGGTCTTTATCTAAATTATCTGCTGGCACATCTGCAATTTAATGTTGCCATGTGTCACTTGGTGCAGTACAGTCCCTTTAACATGTTCCCATTCTCCTGGTACTTAGGAAGGCAGCGTGGACAGGAGGGGAAAAAAAGCTTTTTTGTTACATTTTGCCCCAGATGTGTTAATCCTCTCCAGCCTGCTGAGCAGCTCGGGCTGCCGGCTACCTTTGGGCACTGCTGACCGAGAGGCTGATGCAGACACTTCCACCCACCTGCAGATACCCTGTCCTCCCTGTGTATTCCTAAACCACATTTGGTGTCAAAAGGAGAGAACTGATACAGAAGTGCTTATTTTAACAACTCTCACGTTAAGGAGCTGCTCCTGCTGGGTGGGCAAAGGGATATGTGCTGCTTCTTGCTCCAGACAGAGCCTGGAGGCCCTGGGTGGGTGACAGGGTGGGTAGGAAGAGCCCCTCAGGACATAGGGGGTGATGAACCTGCCCCCCTGTAAGGTAGGGGAGCAGCAAAGACCTGACCCCGCACCCACAGAGCTGCCCCCAAGCACCAGCTCCAACTCCAGGTTCTGTCCCGGATTTTCCCGGATTTGCAGTAACTTGTTTTAGCCCTTCATGTTGCCTGCCTGGATCTTAATTTGCTTTCCAGTACATCTGCTGCCAGGTTACCTGAAATATATTGAAGGAAACAACACAAATGGCCTCCCAGATGTGACAACAAAAGAATAGAAATAGAAAATAAAACAATTCCCTTAAAGGGGAGAAAAGGAGGGGGAAGGGGGAGAAGCAAGGAAAGAAGAAAGACTTGGATATTTTGTCAAATATATTTGGTTAGGATTTTTTTTCAAAGAGTCTTTTGTTTTAATAGTCTTTGGTTAAAAGGAAAAACTGTTTTATGAAGAGTACTGCTTCTACTTCTTTTCTGTAAAATTAATATTTGCCCACAAAAAAAATACAGCTTCTACTTTGCATGCTAATTTTGACTGCTTATCTTTACTCCCTTTATTTTTTTTTTTTATTAAATTATACCGGGATCCCTGTAATCCTAAATTCAACATGAAGAAGGAACCTGAATGCTACTGCAGATCTGCTTGCTGATTTCCAAAATATCTTACACAATTTCCAAAATATCTTACACAATATATGACCTGGAGACAAGGCACATTTGTTCCCGTGAAAGAAAAAGGAAGAAAGTTTCCCTGCCTCCCTGCAGCCAGAGAAAAGCTGGAAGATTCAAAATCTAAAGGCATCAGTAAGAGAAGGTACATAATGAGCGAATTTTTTAAAATCTTTTTTGCATCTGAGCAACATCCTGGGCTTTGGTGACTTGTTTCACAGCGTGTTGAGTTTTGTTGTTTTGACACGCAATGGTTTCTATTCTGGAATTGCACTTTGCCGTGGGGAATGTTGCTACAACAGGAATGAGATTTCAGGGTGATGTCGGCCCTCTCCTTTGGGAAGATTTTCCCACAGCTTGTGTCATTGTTGCAGGGAGGCGAGCCCTGGGGCTGCCCACTCTGGTCATGTCCCTGCTGTCCTGGGCACCGTTCCAGGATATTCCAGTCACAGGTTGGACATGGCTCCACGTTTGCCAAGGAGTTTGTGGTGTTGTGCTTTTTCTACTGAGGCACTGTTCAAGAGGCACCAGACAGCCACTGCCCATCTCCCAGGGTGAGAATTCCCTCCCTGGGGCCATAACAGCCCTGACTGGGAGGAGCTGTTGGATGTACATCGGTTGTGACATCCTGCTTGAATCAAAACCTTGCGTCCAGAAGAATGAAGCAGTTTCTGTCCCTGCTTTCCTTAGGAGAGAATTTTTTCCTCGTTGAACTGCCCCACACGTTTGCAGACCTGTTCTGGCCAGCAGGCTACTGCTTCCTCGTTAGCATGATGCATTTTTAATGAGCTGCTCTACAAGGAGCACAAGGAAGCTCTGAAGCCTTAACCAGAGGCCATGAAATTTTGTGTTAACATCTATTTTTTTTTTTTCAGTTACTGCATGGAGAGAAATGCATTAAAACTCTGAGCAACAGTGACAGAATGATCCTGGGTGAACAGGCTGAATCAATGGGTAAGCAGTTCCTTGAAGATTAAAAAGTGTTAAAATAGTCAAGCGTTGTGCTGCTTTGAAGCTCACAGGCATGACATTTTTGGTGGTTTTATTACATTTTTTGTGTGTTTGAGTCAAGTAGATAGTGTCAAATTCTGATAAAACAAATTCTAACATCCTAAAGTCAAATGATGATATAATACAACATGTACAAACTGTGAGCTGGGTTTTTTTTCTCTTTTCATTCACTCAGGGTATTTTTAATACAGCTGAGAATTTAACCATGTGCGTCACTGCAATTTAGAAACAAGCTGAGTTAGGTAGGTAGGTAATTAACTCAAAATTATTGGAAAATATGAAGACCACTTGTAATTTCCAAAGATCTGTATATGCAGGACAGCCTGTATCTCCAGCTGAAGGCATTTTGCTGTAATGTTCTTGATCTTCTCCACACTTTGATGAAAAAAATCAAATTATTTTGATACTCTGTTTCGGATGAGGAGTTGCCTTTTCAGGTAGTGCAATTTCAGTGTAATCACAAAGTGTAATGTTCTATTGTTGTCTTGCTTAGGGAAATCTGTTCTTGCCTAAATTAATTCTATGACGAATCATCTGGAAGTATTTCAAAACAGAGCAGCACAAAAAGCCCATCTTGAAGTGTTTGGCTTTCTGAGCTCTCACCACAACAGGATCTGAACCCCTTCCAGCAGCACATTGAACACCATGACAAACATCTGCCATGTTTTGTTTCATTTTGCATCCTCCCCTCTGGGGAAAAGGCAAGTGCAGTGGCATGGCCAATTTTGGTGAGGTTTCTCTGTGTGAGATTGGCTTGAGTTTTTTAAGCAAGATGCATTCTTCTGAATTCCAGTGAGAAAAGGCAAGGCGTAAGAAACACACAGAGCACTTGGAGTGGCAGGCAGAAATGTTTCAGAAGTGTGGGTGGGTGGTGCTCACCTTCCTCGGACTAAGCTGGAGAAATTGCTGATCATACTGGGATTTTTTAGTGTGGGAGAGAAGCAGAGCTGGACTTTCCTGAGAGCAAAGGGCAGGTGTGCTCACTGCTAGATGGCAGGAAGTGGAGTGGCAGCTGACTGGAGTCCAGCCACGAGTCAGGGCCTGCCCCTTGGAACACAGGAGCACTCCTGCCTGGGAAGGGGATGAGCAGAAGAGTCACTTCTAGAAACTGCTGTGTCAGAGTTTTGGGCTTGGATTCACACTTATTCACAGGTTGTCCAAAGAGATTTTTTGGCTGAGAGGTAGCAAACATGACACTATTGTGGAACTGCTGATCCTTGTGCGGGGTGGCCTTCAGCTTTGAGGGAGCCTGGAAATCCAACTCTGATGTGCAACCCTTCTGCTGGCTCAGGTGTCAGGAGCTGGACTTTATCTGCATTGCTGACTGTGGTGATGGCTCACTGTTAACTCACACATGAGAAGAGAGGATCTCATTACAGGAGCTGTGCTATCTATTACCAGTGCTGCTGTTCTGAAACAGACTCATTTTGAGTTGGAATTTAACAGCATCAAACAGACCAGATGGAGGCACAAATAGTTAAATTATCCTGAAAATCGACTCAATTTGCCAGAGGACAGAGAAGTTTTGATAGTCGATGTTAAACCACTGTGGGTATTCGCCTTTGCTCTCCATGAGAGGTTGCCAGGCCTCCAACCATTGGCAGTGGGAAGCCCTGGAATCCTGGCTATTCTCACCTCCACCAACAACATCATTGCCCTCTGGCACAGGAGTCACTGCTCTGGCCCCCAAAGGTGTCAGTCAGCCACCGGCTTTGCTGTCCTGTAAAATGGCGTAGTGCACAAACTTAACTGGACTCATTCCTAAATCCTAAGCTGCTTTACAGAACAAAGTGGACACAAATTACAAACATCCTTTGTCCTTTTCAAAACCTCATGCACAGCTGCCGGTACTCACTAGTCCTGGAATAAATAGTCCAGACTTCAGAGCAGAATTTTCAGATCAGTTCTACAAAAAAGGCAGTGTACTAGGTAAAACAGTCCTTTAGTTCCTAAAACTGGGAGATCCCCGCTTCTTAAATCCTCTGTACAATATCCAAAGCAAATATTTTCTCTGGATCTTAAGTTTTATTAACATCTTGAATTTTATGGGTTTTTGTCTCTCAAAAAGCATGCAATGACTGGCAAGCTGGGGATGATGGGACAGGAGACTGTATCAGCACCATTCTGAGGAAGAATGTGAATGTTTTTGGATAGAGAAAGGAGGAAGAGATTCCCAAGGGCAGGCAATCTTCAAAGACAGGGAGGAGAGAGAGGAGTGAATGAAAAGGCTATGCAGGCAAAAGCAAAATTTGAAATAAAACTTAGCATAAGATTAGCAAAAATGTCTGCATTTACATCACCTGGAATGAACAGGTTGGCAGTTGGCAGCCCTCTCCATGAGGAACAGGAAAGGTGCCCTCTTGTTTTCTGTCTTCCAGCTCAGGGCTCAGCTAAATGTTTTCAGGGATGCTTTATGATTTCCAGCTGAAGGGCACATGCTGAGCTTTAACTTACTCCTGTAGAGTGACTCCTGCTGCTTCTCCTAAATGCTTCAGTGTCTATTGCCGAGCTTCCCAGGCTGCACTATAAACAATAAATGGTTAAAAGCCAGTGAGGAAGGAAATGGCTGGTTAACTAATCCTAGTGAAAATTGGCCCTAGATGAAGTGCAAACTCTGAGCTGCCTGTGATGGGCACCAAGTTTTCTTTCAAACCCTGTGCTTTTTATTTCTGCTGGTGTTGGCTACTGCAGAGTTTGATTCTGCAAGTCGGGGGCTGTTTGTCACCAGTGCTGCAAGGACAGACTCAGCCTTCAAAAGGTGGTGGTTTATGTTGATTCTTTCTTTTCTTTTTTTAATCCTTATTAGTGGAAAGAGAAGCTAAACTTGCAAAATGAAAACAGTGAGAGATGAATGACGTGTCTGCTGATCATGATTATGCTATGAGAAGCACACTGGCATAATGAAGGAAGAACTGCTAACTATGCTGTGGTCTGTTTTCACATGTTTATGATAATTAGGTATGGAAGTGGGCAGATTGTCACTGATTTTAGGCAAGGCCCCTGAGCAGGCACAAAGGAGCTTAAATGCTGACAGGAAACAGTTCATCCTTTGCAGCCCACCTCTGCATTTCCAGCAGGATTAAATTCACCCATCAGCAGCAAATGCACACTGTGGAGCTGTACGAGCAGTGCCCAGTCATTGTAATTTTTCATGGAAGCACAGGAGGGAAGGCACTAAACCCCCAAGGGCCTCAAACCCAGTAGGTACAATATCAGAAAGCTTTGTATTAACTTAGCAGCTCTTCTGCATGTGCACAGAGTGTGAAGTCTTTCACCCAAATTCAGTTTATCTTTGCTTTGGTTCAGTGGTCCCAGGCATATCTGTAGTTCTTCACCACAAAACCTCCAGACCATGGTCTGTTGGCAGGACAACTTTGAGGGGCAGCACTGGGCAGCCATTCTTCCATGGGATAAAAGAGTTCCAGCTCTTTGATGTGGTATTGAAAGGCAGATCCTTGTGCTGCCACTGAACCATCTTGAAGGCCGGGGACCTCAAGCCTGCAGCTCCCTGCACAACCAGAGCCCGGTTTCTCACATGTGTCAGCCCTGGACAGCCTCCCTGCACTCAACTTGAAATGCATGTTTTCTCCTTAATGTGAGTTAAAACCAGTGAGGCTCCCTGTTTTCAGTGATTCGAGCATGTACATCCCATGATCAGCCTTATGGATTTGCTCCAGGTTTTGTTGTGCTAATTGCCATCCCAGGTGGCTGTGAGTTAATTAGTAAGCTGCATGTTTCAGGGTGCACCACAGTCATGTATAAACAAATCATTACTGAATAAAGAATGCACTGATAGGATGTACTTGATGATGTGGCAAAAATGCTTTGGTTTGACCAGGACAACTGAAATCCAAGTATTATTAGTGACCATATGCGGTTCCTTACATAAATTGGCTTCATCTAGATTTGCCTTTTGCAGATTTGGGAATAAGGAGTTATCTAAGGATTAGATATTAGGAAGAAATTCACTGTGAGGGGGGTGAGGCACTGAAACAGGTTGCCCAGAGAAGTTGTGAATAACTCGTCTGTGGAAGTGTTCAAGGCCAGGTTGGATGGAGCTCTGAGCAACCTGGGATAGTGGAAGGTGTCCTTGTCCATGGTAGAGGGCTGAAATGAGATAATCTTTAAGATCCCTTTTAACCCAGGCCATTCTGTGATTCCATGATTTTCATTTCCTTTGTTTTCAGACCAGCCTGTGCTTTGTGAGTTTTGATGATCTTCCCTCAGATACTAGAAGGAAACCTGTTTGTGTTTGGACATCTGGGGCAGATTATATAGAGCCAGCAAGATCTCCTGTTGGTGAGGCACCATTGATGTCTTCTGTTCTTGAGCAGCAGTCCAGTGTCTCTCAAGTGTTTTCTCCCTATGTGTCACCCTCAAAGGTTGCCTTAGCACACAGGTGGCCCCAGCACAATGAAGGATGGAGGAAGGCAGCCAGAGCTCGGGTGGCAGCCAGCCCTGGTGGTGGGGGACAGATTGAGGGGTCTGTGTCACCACTAAGCAGGAAGCCAAGCATGTGCTCTTCTCTCCCACCACCAAACCTCCAAGTCTCATCACTCTGGGGTGCCTGTCCCCTACGTGGGTATGTCCAGGCCTGAATCTATTGGTTTTCCATTCCTCTCGTCTTTCCCCAATAAGTCACTTTGCCAGTTTGCATCCTTCCCTTGCAGGGCAGTGCTGGGACCAGAGAAAAAGAGTAGGAGGGGGGAGGCAGAGAGGATCAGCAGGATGTGACTCTTAGAGACAGTTTGGCATCTCACCACCCCCAGACACCCACCTCTATGGGGTCAGGAGATCCCTGTGGATGGGCAGGTCCATTCCACAGCAATTGCATCCATCCCATCCCTGCAACCAGGGCCCCGTGACCATAGGCTAACAGTTCATTTCCAAAGAGCTACAGAGGGTTTTCTGGTGTTAAATTCTTACTTGCTGACGTGTTTGTTGAGTCAGTGCCCCGCTCAGCATCAACCTGAAACACAGCTTGGGACTATTAGCACAGTTCCTAATTTCACCTGTGCTTATGAGCCTTCAGCTTGAGTTTGTTCTCTCACTGGAGTCATTGTTTACTTCAGCATAATTTTTTTTTAAATTCATACCCTTCCTCTCCACACACACAGGTCTCACAGAGATTTTCATGCATTTACATGAAAAAGCCAAACGGCTCCCTTTCCTCATTCACATTATGCAGCATTGCCCTTCTCTGTACTTTGTCCTATTTCAGAGCTGTCATGCAAATAAACCCAACTTTAAAAAAAAAAATCATTAAAAAGTGTGCATCCTATCAGCCTTCTGTCTCCTTCTCTTGCTGTATCTGCAGGAAGAAATCCCTTCTCCTGCTTGCCTTCCTCATTCAGGTGTTTCCACTTCTGTCCTAACTGTGACGCGGTATCTTTATGGTTCCCCAGTTGCCCAGGAACCAAACCCTGACTCCCTTTACCTGATGTGTAGTATTCACTATTCCATGAAGCTACTGTTTCCTGAAGTGGTTTTTTGTGGCCTTTTTTCCTAAACTACTCCAGAAGTAGGAATTCTCCTTTTCTGTAAAATCTGTCCCTATACTGCTGGAACACCCCCTTTTCTTTATCCACCTGAGTGTATCTGGATGAAGCAGTCATTGCATTTTCCACCTGCATCACTGCAGTATCTGACTGAGTTTAGTATTATTTCTTTAGATCATTTGACTGTACTGAACAGTCATCCTTCTGCAAGGCATTCTGCATGGATTCCCATGGGACTGCCAGGTTGGCCACAGAGCAGCAGTCCTCTTCGGCAGGCACTAAAGATGGAGAAGGCAGATCCGGCTCCAGGATTCGTGGTGGGCAGTCACTGGAGGCAGGGCCTTCAGCAGGAAGGATCATTTGTCCTTGCTCTTGGTACAAGTGCATGGCACTTGTTATTGGCTCTCCTGGGCAACAACCACAAGCCCATGTACTAGTTTGGAAACAAACCAGTGGGAGACTCCAAGTCAGAACTTCAATTTAATAAGGAAATTAAAAATAAAGGCAGAAAACACTGGCTTAAATGGACAGAGCCAGGATACAACCTGACACCCTGTCAGGCAGGGTGGTGGTAGCAGTCTGAGTAAATGGTGGCTGCAGTCCTCCTGAAGTGATAGATGTGGTTCTGTTGAAGCGGTGATCCTGTAGAAGGGTCTGGTCTTCCTCTGAAGGTTCAGTGGTGGTTATGTAGCTCTTTTCCTCTGGGAATCCAGCAGGTAAGGGCTGAGTGTGGTGTTCCAAACCTGAGATTATATCCAGGTAGGAATGCTTGGTTTCTCCCCCTGGGCTGAGCATCTCACAGTGGGATGATGTAATTTTATGAGTCACGAAGTGAGGCTTGAGAGCCCATTAACAGAAGATATCTGTCCCGAGGGAGTTATCAGGGGTGTGTCATGGAAGAGACAAAGAACACTGCCCTACCTGCTTTGACAGCTTATGGAGATGGTGATAGAATACATACCTGTGGTTATGTCTTTGTCCTGGGGTGACTGTATGATCCTGTATTCCCTATCGCCTGCCCTATGCCCAGACATGAATCCTGTTCCTTTCTGTGTCTTTAAGGCAGACCCAAGAGAGAGGCAGGGGGAGGAAGGCGATGAAATTCCTTTGGCGCTGTGTTCAAAACACAGATAACTCGTTCGCTCACCTCTCAGCTCTCGGCTCTCTGCAGCAGGGAAGAGAGTGGCATTCTCTTGCTTTTTAGCTAGGTTTGTGTTTGTTAGCTAAAGGACAGAGCCCTGGGACTTTGGTTTCTTCTTCTTCTCTTCTGGACTGTTCAGCAACACCAGAACATCATCTGGAGGCCTTACACTGCAGCCCGGAGGGGCCCACGCCAAACCCCAGCTCCGGAGAGGAGAGGAGAGAGCCACACCCACAAAGGACTTTGAATTTTACCAGGTTCTCTCCACAGCGAGAGGTTTTATTATTTAGCATTATTCTTTTTTTTCTGTGCCTGTGTGCACTCTTTTTGTTAAATAAATAACTTTTTTTCACTTTCCTCCAAGGAAAATTCTTTCCAAACCTGGTGGGGGAGGGGTAGTTGTAACCTGCCTTCTATCAGAGGACGCTCATTTCAGACATTGCTCCGAATTTGTCTCAAACCAAGACAATCTTACATTGTAATCTAAGACAACCCAACTCAGACACAGCTAAAAAAACCTTCCCAAAAGGAGAAAACCACCAGAAAACGACAAAAAACCAAAACAACCGACCCTAAAAATTATCCCAGGATATATGATGGGGTAGGGCTTTAAAGAGCAAAATGCAGGTTGTTCCCGCGGAATGAGTATCTTGTTCTTGCTGCAGCTGGAGCTCTTTGTGAGGAGATGTGGGTGCTGGTGTGACTCTGGTGGGCAGTTTGCACAAATCACAGGTGGAGTGAACAAGAAACTCTGGAGTAGGTATGGAAGAACAGCTCAAGGCTTTTGCCTGTAATCCTCTCATCTCTTATATTCCTCACAGAGACCCCTGATGGCCAAGAGACTGCCTTTTCCAAAAAGGACTATGTCCTGGAGTACGATCTCCAGTTTGTGGTAAAAATAACGATTATTTACTGCACAGGCCCATGGAAAAGCACCTGCCTGGGCAGCAGGAGACCAGCAAATCACAGGTACAAAAATGGATGTGCCAACTTCTGTGCAGAACATCCATTGGTGGAGTTAACCTGCCCCATCTTCACTTTTCCCTTGTAAAACTGTGGATTATCTTGATTTTTAGTGACACATGGAAGGTGAAATGGTCTAAATCTTAAGGATTCATGGGATGGGGACTGTTTTTCAGCTTCAAGAAATCCGTTAGCCTCTTTGTCAGTGAGGAGGGAAGAGCTGTTTTGAATTCATGGTATGTTTTTAAAGTTTCTTTCAAAGAGTACTTTTTTTTTTCTCTCCTCTCATGTTTCTCAGAAGAAACCAGCCTGCCAAACTGCTCCAGGAAGCTCTTCTGAGATTGAGACATCCATCTCTGTGTACGGTCTGTACTTGTGAAGCAGAGCACAAAGCCCTTTTTCCATTTAATCCATATTAATTATCTCTCTACAGCTCCTCTCTAGTTTCCACTCAGCCCAGGCACCAAAAACTTGTGTGGCTGCAGCTTGAACAAACCAGAGCCTTTCACTCCCCACCTGGTAAGTCAAGACTCCAAAAATAAAAATAAATAAAAAGGTTTACTGCTGAAGGATTGAAGCCTTCCACGCTTGAAAACTGAATGCCGTGGGACTGTGGACTAAGGCGGATATTTTTAGTGCCATCAATATCTCCTGGAGTTGATATCTCCCAAGACAGATGGTTGTTTCCCACAGAACGTTGTCAAATGTTTGCTCAGCCAAGATCAATTTTGTTCCAAGTCCTTTCCCACCTTCTGGTGAAATATATTTCACTTGCCAGACAAAAAATTAAAGAAACAGCATGAAACCTTGCCACTGTAGAGGGTTCTCGTTCCCATGGCTCTCCTGTGTCCCGTAGCCGTGTGACTGACATCTCTCTCGGTGCTGAGGAAGAATAATGGATGCACTCGTGGTGTGAGCACATCAGAGCTCAGGTCTTGTGTCAGATTTCCTGTGAGACCTACACGTCACTTCTCAGCCTGTCAAAGGCTCTCGCTACCACGCTCTGCTCTTACATCTGCTAAGCCCAAGGAAATCCGGAGCTCTTAACCCGCGCGCCCCAAATTGATCTTGTAAGAAAATGAGGCGCAAGGGGGAAGGGGAAGGAGGAGCAGAAGTGGTGCTGAGGAGGGGGCACACAGAGACTGAGATTGTGCCCACTGCTCAACAACTGCAGCATTTCTTTTAAATACAAGCCCATGTGAGTCCGGAGACGCGGAGCCCCTTCGAGGTGTCTGGCAGTGTGCATGGCTCTGTGGGGATTTTCAGCCGAAATTGGTGAGGGGCAAAGGACTTTTTAAAGGGTGGCATGGAATGCATTTATTTTCTTTTCCTTGCTGGTTGCTATTTTTAGCCGAGCCTAACTTGTCACAGTGTAAGAGACAGAGCTGGTTCTTTCCAAAGTGCAAGTTCCCTTATAATGCCTGATTGTTACAAGTGAGAAATTACAGCAGCCAGTGCCAGCAGCAGTTTCTGAAATGTTATGATGATTCCTTCCTGCTACACTTTAGCTTGTTGTGGCTCTGTATTTGAAAATTGTTAATATATGGTTGTTTTCTAGCGAGGACTTTGGCAATCCAGGCTCAGTAGGATATCTCTCATTTTCATCGCTTCATACACACAAATAATTCTGATTTAGTTTTGTAAGTCTAAATCCTTTTGAAAATGCTACGAAATCAAATTCATTCTTCTGCACACTGAAAGGTACATTGGATACTCCAGAATATTCTTTCCATGTTGATCCATAATCTTTACTATTAGAGATTCAGAGGCAGGTGAGGCTCTCATTGGAAGGGAAATCAATGCTATGATGCCCAAAAATATTTTTCATCCTTAATTTAGTTGTCAGAGTGATCTATTCACACTCTCCCAACTTCTTAAACAACCTCTATATCCTCAGACTGCTTTTGCAGAACAGGATTATGGTTGAAAGAAATGAGCTTGCCTTAGTATTGTACCGCTTGTTTGGGATTTGCCTGGGATTTATTAATATTTCACTCCTGCATTTTCTTTAAGATTACAGGTTCTTGATCCTTAACTCATTTTCAGCCTCCTCCTGCCAAATGAGCATCTTTACTGTTATCAAAGTACCATGGATGCATAGCCATGTATTACATACATATATGCCCAACTTATCACTAAATTGTTAACCTGCAGAAGTCACTTTCTGTTACCTGGCAAAGTCAAGTGGAAGCCTCGGTGTAAAGCCTTTTCTTATATGAACTCTAATTGCCTACATGGACTTTTTTTATGGCAACCTGTCAATGGAAGCAAGGTTTGCAGTATCATAGAGGCTCCTGGGAGGGAGTAGATGTGTGATCATTTGGCCTGCAAGTGGGTTTGGGACAGCCCAACCCCTACCCTCTTGTACCAAGTCTTCTTGTACGAAGAGAAATAAGGGGAATTCAAAAATTCCATATATAAAATTCTGAGAAAGGAAAACCCAAAACATACAAAACCTCTGTGTGTGTTTGTGTAAGATGGTGTTGTTTATTAAGCCTTATTTTATGTATGCCTTAGAATCATGGAATGGTTTGGTTTGGAATGGACCTTAAGGACCATCCAGTTCCAACCCCCTGCCATGGGCAGGGACGCCTTTCACTAGACCGGGTTGTTCAGAGCCCCATCCAGCCTGGCCTTGAGCACTTCCAGGGATGAAGCAGCCACAGCTTCTCTGGGCACCCTGTGCCAGGGCCTCACCTCCCTGACAGGGAAGAAATCCTTGTTAATGTTTAATCTCACCCTGCCCTCTGACAGTTGAAGCCATTCCCCCTTGTCCTGTCACTACATGCCCTACTTAGCAGTTGGCCTCCCTCCTGCTCTTTTGGGGAGCTTTCTGATATACTTTAAACTGTAAGGAGAAAGAAACATCTTCCTTTCTCCTTTAGAATATTCATGTGTGAAGGCCGAGCTCCTGCTCTTACATCTTTGCTCTGGAGTTCATCTCCCAGATACATTAATTCGTGGAACGTTGTCATTGTTAAGATCCAAATTAAGCTGCCTATCCTGTAAAGGATCCCCCCTGCCTGAAGCAAAACAGAACAGTTAATGCATTTTTTATAAACAATGCCATTAAAGATGCATGAAAGACGTGTTGTAAATATTAAAGCGGGACTATCACTTTTTTTTTTCCTTGCTCCATAAAGCATAGAAGAAAAATCTACAGGTCAACTTCCTTCTGATGCCAATTAAGGCCAAATTCTTTGATTTCAAGTATTTTGTCCATTTCTTTTACTATGGTATTACAGTTTCCACCCAAGCTCTGAAACAGCCCTGTTAGGATGTTCGAAAATGTGGCAAGTTCAGTTATGGAACTATGCATTAGTACAGCTACAAAAACGTTTGAATGTGAACAGAGCAATTACAGAGGACGTGTTATGAATATTTCAAGACACGCTGTGGTCTCCTAAACCTGCTCCCTGGCCAAGGCAGGTTTAATACAGAGCGCAGGGCTTTATTTGTGGGACCCCTGTGAGCCATGCTGGCCCAAGGCTGGGTGCAGGCATCGCCCAGGCACATTGCCTGCTAGGCTGTTATCCCACCTAGTGGCTGCTCTCCCATCCCAGAAGGTGATTTTTTTCCAGGATATTGGTGAAGCAAGTCAAGGCTTGATGTATTACTTCAGTTAGCAGTGAATGTGCTTCCACTTTGCTTAGTCAGGTGGTCAAACGCATGCCCTTGCTTTAACTGTGTTACACCAGGGACGGGTTTCACATTCACATCATCTGAATTTATGCATCAAATGTAGATGCCTGTCTAGTACAGCCAGCTTTCCAGTGTGAGTGCTCTGCATCACTCTTCTTACTTACACAGTCACAGAATCATTTAGGTTGGAAGACTAAGGTCATCGAGTCCAACCATTACCCAGCACTACCAGGTTCACCACCAACTCCTGTCCCCAGGCACCACATCTACATGGCTTTTAAATACTTTCAGGGCTGATGACTCCACCCCTTCTCTGGGCAGCCCGTGTCAATGCTTAACAACCATTTCAGTGAAGAAGTTTTTCCTAATATCCTATCTGAAGATCCCCTGGTGCGACTTGAAGCCATTTCCTCTTGTCCTGTCACTTGTCACTTGGGAGAAGACACCAACAACCACTCTGTGTCTGCCTCTTAATTTGGGCACGTGAGATGATGTGAAGAAGGCCCTCCCTGTCCCTGCTTATGGGACCATCTCAAGTTTCCCTAAGTCCCTAATGGCAGTCACAGGAGTGACTTTTGTGTTTGCTGCTGTCAATACACAGGTGTGCACAATACATCTACTCACTGTCCGTCCACTTCCCCATCAGCCCAACACTGGCCTGACTGAAGGCAAAAAAACATTTGATTGCCTTCCAAAGAAGCAGGGTTCAAGCCAAACTTTTGAATTGGAATCACATGAAAAAAAATCCTTTGAAACATATTTTGATCACTACAAGAGAAAAAAAGATGATTTACCAAAGCACTGCAAGAAAGTTCCCCCAGCTGGACAGTAAGCCTTTGAGATGGAATCTACTGTGAAATCCGCTGTTGCTTCCTTCCAACCCTGCTCTTTGCCCTTCTATTTCTATGCCACATTTTGCTCTGCTTTAACTTTCCAAATGTTGCTGTATTGTGAAAATATGTGGAATCTGTCCCCACTTAATTCTTTAAGTCCTTGCAGTTGTTAAATGCATGACTGACACTGACTGGATGGTCCAGCTTTTTAAGTTGACTTCTGTACCCAGAAGAACCTCTTCATTCCTTTCATAATCTTTTTTCCCTGGTTTTGATGTCAGTCTTCCTTTGTGGGACTAAAGCACTCGAGAGTAAAGGCAGCTGAAGTTGCCAGCACGTGCCTTAAGAGTGTCTGCTGCTCACTGCAGAGCAGAGATTTAATAGTGAAAGTCACCCCCAAAATTTAATGGTTAATCTTTATCTTTTTGTACAGAATAAACAACTCTTTTTCAGGATGTAGAACTGTAACAATTGTTTTCATGTGTATTAAAAAACCCACATTGTTACAAAACAGAACCATTGTCCTGGCCGTCATTTTTATGAATTAAGTCTCAGTATTTAATTTCTTTTTTATTGAAAAAAATATAAGAAAATTAATTGCTTCAGCCTACTGGCAATTATTTAGGTGAAAACATTCCCACTTGTGCTGTATCTGCCGGTGTACTGGAAGAAAATTTTCCCTAGAAAGGTGAAAAAAGGCCCGGAAAGCTTGACACATACTTTCTTTTTCTCTGTTGTACTTTTTTTAATAGATATATAATTTGGTGATGAAATGCATTTACCATGAGTACTGTACTCAGTTTAACAGTCAGCTTTTTCTTGCAGAAAACCTGTAGCTCCTTTTTCCCTGAGCTGCTTGCTGCGTGCAGCCGGGGAAGCTTTTCCCATGGCTCCCAATTAGTTGCCTACCCAAGCTGTCTTTTCCAACCAGATTAGATATCCAAGATTCCCTTCATATGTCTCCCTGCTGCCTGCTACACTTCCATTTACATTTCCAGCAGTATCCTTTACAAGTGGTCTGCCACATGGTCATGCCACGGGAAGGTTTGCTGGGGCCAAAGCCTCTGCAACATCCAACTGCTCCAGCTTCTTGTCTCCAATTTTCCCAGGGCAGAGGGATGCTCGTGCAGTCTGTGGGTGGGAGGGATTTCCCATGGCACAGTGGTACCTGGTTGCAGTGGCGGGGCCAGGGCAGAGCTGAGCATGGTGCTGTCTTCCCCACTGGGCAGCAGGTCAGTGTCAGGGCACACTGGAAAAGAAAATTAAAGGAAATAATTTCTCAAATTTCTACCACCACGTTTCATAGTTTTTGTTATTTAAGTCTTGTGGGCAGACACTCACTACCTAAAACTTATTTGTAGACAAAGTCTGGTAATGAACTCCCACTTAGCTGATGATCAGTTTCTAAAAATAATTGCTCTGAAATTAATGATGCAGGGTGAGTTCTTTGTTTAATCAATGCTATCTTTATACCAAGGTACACCAGAATTATCAGATCAACTCTAACAGGAACATTTGCTGTAGTCTGAGATCATAATTCTCAGACTAAACTGAAAGCATTACCTTAAACCTGTAGCAAAGGGCAGCTTCATGCTTGTTGCACTTGGTGCTCCCTGCGTAACAGCATTTTTGACCCTGTGTTTTGAAACGTGAGCTTTTAAATGTACCTGAAATGCAAAGAAAAAGACCTAAGGAGGAAAATTAGCTTTGCACTGGGTGATTCTGCTGCATGTTATTTCTGTGGAATTTGGATTGTAAATAAGACAAGGGGGTGGGAAACAGCTGTGTGTCTCCAGCTCCTGCAGAATCCAGGACCAAGTCCAAGCTCTCAGGAGTTTGTGAGTTGAGCACTGGTAAACTGAGCAAACCTCTTTGTCTAATGGGCTGTTCAGTGCAGACAGAATTAGGAGCTTAAAAAATAAAATCCCCTTTGGTCCAGTTCCTCTGGATCTGGTGGCTGTGCCTTGGATCCCTCGATGCCTCTGAGCTGTGGGAATGGCATCAGTGTGAAGTGAGTGCCTGCTCTGGAAGGCAGTGGGAGATTTTTCTTGCAGTCAGGAGTGTCCTGTGCTGTAAAGACTTCATTGGTCTAGTTTCTGTTTAACGTGACTGGTGTATTAAGAGGTTTTTTGGTGCTTTTAGTGTCTTTTCTTAAGGAAAAGGAATTTTCAGGCTGATCCACTTGCAAAGTTCAGGCCGATGCAGTGTCCAGGTATCAAGCTACCAATGTTCATTAGCAGCCAAGGAAAACCATTAGGTTCTGAAGCACTCTGCTTTTGTCTTTTGCAGAGATCACTTAGCGGCAGATAACTAGGAAGATGCCTGAGAAAAAGAACAATTATAGGTAATCAATAATCCTCAAATGGCAGCAATTAAAATTCTGAAAAAAAATATTAAAAAGAAAGCAGGCAAGGTAATGGCAAATCATCCATCAGCAATTCAGAGAGGTTTTGCAGATCTCAACTTGAAAAAGGAGGAGTTTTTAATTAAATCATCATCTGAGAACGCCATTGATCCTTCATGTGCAACAATTTAGAGTGCGAGAAACAGCTTTGAATGGCCATAATCGTAAAAGATGTGTTTATTTTCCCCCAAAATGAGCCCCTTGCCTGGCTATGTAAAAGAGATTATTCTGCTGAAACAATACGGGAGAGCTCTCTGCTTTTAAATGATCTAATTTCCATCTCCTTTAGCTGAGACAATTTAATGCAGTAACATATGCATTTGTTTCCAAATAGAGATATCTGTAGACAACATTTTCTGTATAACTTTGTCTCCTGCCCCAAGAAGATAAAACCAGTGGATTATGATTCAGCAGGGCTTGTGTTTCCATGATATGACAAACTTGAGCAGCTTGACTTAGGAATTGCTTTTCCTCAGCTCTAACTAGGGCACAAATTCCATTTTTAGTGATTCTCAACAGCCTTATGGAAGCTCAGCCCTGGGGCCCTCTGTGTGTCTTGAAGGGACAGCAGAGGTGGGTGTCCTTAAAGTGGTCACCTGCTGCTTTCAGAAACAAGGGCTGGTTTGGGGTGGTACCTCTCAAGGCTGCACAAGTGTCTGTTCCCACTCACTGATGATGATGATGAGGAGAAGGAGAATGAGGAGGAGGAAGAAGAGGAGGGGTTCCTAAATCACTCAGCAGCTGACTGAGGCTGGAGGGAACTGGAGGTGGGGATGGGCTTAGGGCTACTCAATCTGCAGTGGCCTCAGTTTGGGGTGTCTGAGAGTTTTTCCCTGGGTGGGAGAAGTGTGGCATCTCTGCAGGGCCTGGAAACTCACCCATGTTGCAGGGAGCAAGCCCGAAGGGGCAAGGGGGTTTTTTTGCTTTTTATTGTGTGAGGTTGTTTCATGGGGGCTTTTTTTTTTAGCATTTTTCCCTTTGTGGTGGTAGAATTGATGGCTTATTGAATTGGAGAACATTAACTGCTGTGTCTGGGGCTTGGGATAACAGGAGTGGTTTGCCAGGAAATGTGATTGCAACCTTCTGTGTGTTAAAAGCAGAAAGACTCAGCTCTGCCAGGGCTTTATGTAACTGAGAACATTGTGGCGGTGATGCTGGTGTTGGTGCTGAGTTGTGCTGCAGGAGGCTGCTGCAGGTGGGGGTGGCTCAGGTGAGGGACTGTGCTCTCTGTCTCCCACCCCTAAGTCCCCTTGGAGGCAGGCAGTGGGTTAAAGATCTCTTCTCTTCTTGATTAAATATCTACAGCTGTATTGAAGCTGGTGAGACTGCTCACAGGAGAGAGATTAAGTATTCATGCAAGCATTTGCAAGGTGAGCCGTTCGACCTCGCTGTGCCTGATTTCCCTGCCCGGCTGTACAGCAGAGCGCTGAACATGACCCGCCCGTGTCAGAAAGGAAGGGCGTTTGCAGTGTCTGTCTCTAGCCAACTCGGGGTATCAAAGATGGGTGCCTTCTGGGACACAGAGGCCTCTTTTCCTTGTAACCTGCACCTGAATTAGGTGCCTGGGGCAGCCTGAAGGAGACATTACCGTGTCTGTCCCTTTCCTGCTGACCTAAACTCACAGCTCCCAAGCTTTGCCCAGGGAGCAGGTCCTGCTGTCAAGGGGCAGGCAGGGGTTACAAACCAAGCACCTGCTATTCCTTTCCTTGTCCAGGTGCTAAATAACTCCAGAAACCTTTTCTGCAGTACCCTTTGTGCTCGGAGCTTGAGCTGTGGGGCTGCCTCAAGGTGCAGCCTTCACACCAAAATCAGCACACCTGAAACACTCATTCAAACAGCCCAAAAGCTTTACATTCCATATAGGCACAGGGGTGGGTCCAAACACTGCCTTGCTGTCCATTTTCTGCTCCTTCAAATGAAAACCTCTGGATAATTTCTCTAAAACAGTCAGATGTGCTAAGTATCGCCTGGGAGAGGCGAGATAGCTACTTAAGAGTAAGTTTAGTCTTGTTTTTTTGTAACAAAAGGGCAACAAATGAAACCTCATAGTGCAATGATGGCAATTTATTAAGAGTTGATAAGGAGGCATCATCTTGCCTCAGAACACTTGCCCTGTAATGGATGCAACATCTGGGCCAGTGCTTGGTCTCTTGCAAGACATTTGGGCAAGAGAAAGCTCTGCAATAAGGCCAGGCTGGCTGCTGCCTGGGAGATGTTGGAGAGGAGCATTCTCTAAGTACAGATCATTCCCTTAAAAGAAAATCACCCTCATCCTCCCCCAAGTACCTAGCAGTGCTCACATACAAATTGCAAAACATTTGTGCTTCTCTGCTTTCATGCTTTGTCAGAGCACACAGCTCTTGCCTCTGTCCAAATACTAAACTTTAATTAGATGAGTTTTTCACTCCTTTGATTTGCCCCTGCCTGAAGTACCATCAAATTGTGGTGTTGACTGCCTTGGGGCTTTTCCAAGGCTGATAAGGGGTGAAGAGCAGGATCCAGCTGATGTTGGACCCATGTTTCTTGCTTGTAGGCAAGAAAATGTCTTCTCTGTAGACCATGACCAGCAATACTTAGAGAAAAAAAAGGAAAACAGAAGATACTTCTTTTAAAATTTTTCTTTTCTATAAGGTTTCCATCAGACCCTCTGCAGTTACCAACCGCTGAACATTCCCATGTGCTCTCTGATTTCTGTGATACCTGTATGTTTGTGAGGAGGAAAAACTGAGCCAGTTACAAACTGATAAACAGAGGGGCCTCTCTGTGACAGCTGATGCCCTCATTTCCTAGGTCAGACTAGCAATTAGAGAACAACATTCTTTGTCCTCTCTTTGATGAAAAAGGTGATGCCAATATCTACATCCTAAAGTAACAAGAGCAGCTGGTCCTGGTTGGCTCTGAGATTTCAAAACATGTAAATACATATTTAGCCTTAAAGAAACATAATAAAATCCCTGAGATTTGGTGGTTTAAATAAGTTGCTTGGTTATGAATCCCTAACAACAATGAAGCAGGAAGAGTTTGTAAGGGCTGGCTGTAACTCCTCCATGGAATTGGCCTTGTTGGAGAAGCCAAGTTTGAACTAGAAACTTTGAGACAGTGGTTGTATGCAAGGATGGATCCGAAAGAAAGGTAAACAAAGCTAAGAAAGCTCTGCTCTGTGATCCTGGTCTAGAAGATCTCTGGTTCTGATGTCTTTTTGGAGTCCTTTGAACGCCAGCCCCTTGAGCCCTGCAGAGCATCTCTGCACTCCTTCCCTTGCAGCAGGATGAAAGCCAGCTGCTGAGGAGCTGCCACTTCAATTAGTCCTTCCCTCCCTTGGGGGGAAAAAAGAGGATAATTGGCTTAAAGATCATCCAGGGGCTGTAACTTGAATCTCCTGCAGCAGCAGAGCAGCTCTCGGTGTATGTAAATCCTTCCCCACTTGCCCACATTGGCATTTGCTGCTCCAACGTGCTGGTCCAGCTGCCCTCTGGTTTCTCCAGAGAAGCTCAGAAAGACCTAAAAAGCGTCAAAAGAATGATGATATTTTCCAGTATGTTTCTGGGGTTTTCCAGTATGTTTCTAGCATGCTTTTGGGGTTTCTTTTTTTATCATCTCTGGATGAAGCCCAAGATACACTCTGAAATACACCATCAGCAGTACTCCTGGGTTTCTCCTCTTCCTTCATGCTTTGGTGCAAAGGTTAAAGCAAGTGCCAGTTTTGCTTATAACAGGTTTAAAAAGGAGCAGAACTCAAAGGAAGCCTCGCCAGCAAGCCTTGCTTTCCCACCCAGCAGGGATGAGCCGTGTGGCAAATTGTTTGTTAAATTGAATCTCGCGTTCTGTGCTCCAGCAGGAGCAAAACAAGAGGTGCCACAATTACAACTTCATTCCCTGATTACCTGCCTCAGCATGGCAGCAATAAGCATTCACAATTCGTCGCTGCATGGCCAATTCATCTTTAAACTGAAGCGGCATCTTAATTGTATCCGCTAATAGTCAGCTTCAATCAAAAATCACTGTGAGTCACTCCAGCTAGACTGGCTGGGGCTCCCAGCTCCTGCTTTCGCTGGTTAAGGGACTCAAATGAGATCATTGTGGTTTTATTTATGTATACAATCAACAAAGGGGGGAGGAGGGGGGCAGTGGCAGCCACATAAACTCTGGGGCATCTTTATCACTTGGCATTAAGCGGGGGAGACAGGACAGCGGGGATTTATGGGTTGGTGCATGCGACTCCTTTTTATGGCTTTTGCATGATTTAAGCAGAGCTGGGCTTGTGGATGGAAAAACTGATGGCAGGGAGGGTCTTGGGTTTTAATTTTGCAGTTCCTGTTGATGACAATAGTCATAAATTTCAAGGTGTTTTGTGGTGAGGCTGCGGCTTTCAATTATTAGTGTAGAGATGCAAATGTCAGCAAGCAGAGCGAGAGCAAACCCTTTTCCAAAGCAAATGTTTGGGTGTGAGAGTCTGCAAAAATTGCCTGATGAATTCTGAATCTCTTCCCATTTTGTGGGAGACTGAGATTAAACCTGCAGGCTCTTGGGTTCAGCAACTGAGCACAGAGCTGAACAATCTCCCCTTCTCACCAGTCCTGAGGACTTTCCTTTCTCGTGAGTCGTGCTGGCTCTTGGGGTATAGCCACCCTCTCAGGGCACCTGGAGGTGAAATGCATGTGCAGGGCATGAGCTGGGGATGCACAAGGGTGGCATAGAAGCAGGATAGGGCCAGTGGAACCTGTAAGGATGAGGTGAGATTTTCCTAACCTAGAGACGGACCTCTGCCTGCTCTTCCACCCCATTAAATCACACTCTGGATCGATAGCAGACAAATGATTCTGGTTGCCAGTGGCTAGTTTGTGAGATTTTTCTTCATTACTGCTTCAGCTGAAGTGCTGCTGTGGAGGAAGACGGATGCAACTAATTTAATTTCTCTCCTGGATGATACTTACCCAGCTATGTAAACCCTGCTTGCCAGATGTGAAAACCAGGGCTTTTTGGTTAAGCTCCTCCTATCAGAAGACTTCAGCTTCCCTCGCAAACTCCCATGTACAGCTCAAAGGCTTCAAAATTATTGTAGCAGTGAATAACTTTGCATGGTAACTTGAAGAGAGGGTGTGCTGGAAGAGGTGGGTCAGTGAGTTAGAACTGCTGTGTGGCACTGTGAGGCATAGGAGGAAATGTCAAGTGCTGGGGGCACAGCAGGCCTCAGCAGGAGGCAGGCAAAACTCAGCTCCTGAGTCCTGCAGGAATCTCATGTCCTTTCATGTCACAAATAAGGTTTTCAGATCTAAGAAAGGCACTTTCTTGACCCCAGCACTCTGGAACCCTCTCCCTTGCTGCTCTGTTGACCTCTGGGATCAGGAAAGGAAAATGTGTCTGTAGCACCCTGAAGGCTCAGGAGAAGCTGCTCTACCCTAACGCGGGTGACAAACACTGACGTGCACTGCCCGGCCTCTCCACGGCTGGGGGGTTCCTGCTGATGCTCTTGCACAGCTGGGAAATCAAAAGCACTTCCTTTAAATAAATAAATAAAGCTGCTCTGAGATTTCCTCATTCCTTTGCCTGCCAGTACTTCTGAGGACAGGTGATGTTTAATAGCTCTGTTCTCTGCTGTTAACTTCACTGCTTCTTTTGTGTATTTTTATTGCTGTGCACTCCATTTTCGCTGTAGGAAACTCCTTTCCTTGCTCCTGCATGTTGCCCCTTGCATCTCCACTTCCTTAGAACTGAGCACCTGTGTCCTCCCTCCCTGCTTTTCCTTCTTTTCCCTGTACTTCTGAATTACTCAATACAGCACCCAGCTCCCTGCCCTATCTGACCTGTCCTGGCCATAGACCTCAGCCTGTTTTCTGTAAGATGCCCTGTCCCTGGAAACATTCAAGGCCAGGCTGCACGGGGCTCTGACCAGCCTGATCCAGTGGAAGGTGTCTCTGCTGTCTAGTGGAAGGGGGTTGGACTGGAGGGCCCTTAAAGGTCCCTTCCAGTCCAAACCATTCTATGATTCTATGGCTGCTGGGCCCTAGACACTTGGCCCAGGAGGATTTTACTTACATTCTCCACAGACTTGCAGAGTTGGGGCTAAGGTTCAGCTGCTGGTGCTTTTTCAAAGCCGCCTAGATGAAGGCGTGATGCTACCCAAAAGGCAAAAGAATTCCATCGCCTTATTCGCGTGTTTCTGATGCCAGGCACACCAATAAACAGAAGGAATGTTGGATAAAGACCAGAGGAGTTTGCAATTAACATATTAAACAGATCTACCGACTGCAGGATCAAAAACAGAGTAGGAAGCGAAACCCCCGTGCAATGTGACCGTGGCTTTGTGTCGGTGATTTGATTTCTGCCAACAGTAAAGGCCCACAGGAAGCTGATGCTGCCTTGTAAACTCCTTCTCCTTTCATGTAAACTACTTCCCACAGTCTGGCACCAAACAGATAATTTCTCTCTCCTTCTTGTCTCTTTATAACAGCATAATCGTCATGATCTGATTCCTGCCTTTGCTGTGTACTCACTCACTGCTAAACAAACTTCTGTATGTGCGCCAGGCGGTATTTTGTTGACAAAAAATCACTTTGTCACTAGAATTATGTGTATGCGCCTGATGAAATGCCTTCAACTGACAGAATCCTTTTAGTCACATAAATTTACTCAACTAAATGATATTAGGGGGATTAAACCAAGAATTTCATCAAACTTCTTCCTCTAAGGAAAGAATTTCATAGATCCTCTCTGAAGTTGGAGAGACCTGTGCAGTCAAATGTATTTATTTGGTGAAGTCTGCCATGGCCTTAAAATTGCTGCAGAGAGCACAGAGATGCGGGGATGTATTAGATGAGCAAACAGATGTGGTGGGATCAGGACTGAAGTTTCTCTGTGAAATATAGCGCTACGTGGAACTTGGTTTTTGGATGTCAGGTCTCTGTGATCATCACCACAAGGAGTGAGGCTCTGTTCCCCATATGACTCTCACAATAGAAAATGTGAGTTTGGCAAAAAATTCATTTTTTCAGACATGGGAAGGAGAGCGTCAATATGCAAAAACCAGAATAAGCAAATATTGCAAATGTATTGAGGTTTCCACCTTTTCTTGAAGACTTTTCTGCCTCATGATCGGCTTTCCTGAATGTTTTCCTAGGACAGGCTTTGCTGCTGCTCTGCGAGTAGCAATGCTAAAGCAGGGAAACGCTCTGCTTGTCTCTTCTGCAGCACCTTTAACTTTGTGTGCTCAGTGGTGGAAGGAATTGGGTATGGAGGAAGGAAAGAAAAAACCCTGTTGTTCTTTGTACCCAGAGAGGACACAGGGACTGAAAATGCTGGTTGCTTTCCTGTATGGCGATGCCTAATGATATGCTGTCATCTCTTCTGCCATAGAAAGCCTTGATTTCATCTCTTGGGTCCTTCTGCAGCTGGATGATGGGTGAAAAGGGACCCCAGGCATTCATCTCTGCTGGGAGCTTGCATACAGCTATAATAATTAATAATAATGACTCAAATTATTATTCCTGGCTGTGTTCAGATGAGGCTCTGAAAGCTTTTTGCACAGAGAGATAAGAACTGATTCCCTGTTCAGCCTGAGTCTGTGTAAGTCTCACGCCAGTGTAAGGCAGTTTATTTGGATCATTACTTTGCTTTTTTCCCCAGAGTGCTGGGTTTGGAGAAATCAAGCCATAAGAGTTATATTTATGCCCTTTATTCCTTGTGTGGATGCAGAGCCAGGATAAAGCCACCTGCAAATTCATCTGGGCGTTTACACCCCTTGCGGAAATTTCTGGCTTGTGACCCACTGCTGTTACCCCTAATGAGGTGTTCTTTTTGTAACTGTTTTTGTTTTGGGGTGGGATTCCACACAGATTCTCAGTGTGGCTCTTCCCAGGGGCTCTGCTTCCATGCATGCGTTTCCTCCCTCTCCTTCTTTCTGGGAAACGTGCAGGGACTTTGCCCCACTCTCTTCTCCTTGGTGACAGGGCAGGAGATGCACTTCCATGGCCAAGGGCTGGCAAGAAATTAACACTGCATTAGTTACCTGCTCCCTCTCTGGCCTGCAAGCCAGTATTTTTATAATTAAAACATTAAAAATGCCACAAGGTATGTCTGTGAAGTCAGAAAACTACTAATTTTAAATCTGCTCTTGAATAAGGACAAGTGTATATGTGGTGTTGGAGCTGGTGCTGCTTTCTGTTCAGGCAGGGTTTCTTCCCTTTGCCAACTGATTCATCTCTAAAATAAACAACCAATGTTGGAATTAAAGCACATTAATATAGCTGATTTGTAAATAAAAAGCAGAGTTAGCCAGACAGAGCAGAAACATAAATAGAGACCAAATGTTATAATATAATGAGAGACGATGCTCCTGTTTAGATAAAGAATTTCCTTCCCATGCATGCTCATGCTAATGGAGCAGGAGGCACATGGCCTGCTGGTATAGCAGAAATACCATTGCCTAGTACTGCAAACGTGGAGATAAATCTGTTATTTGAATGTTCATCAATTATAAAAAGCATTTTGAAGGTCCATAGCAATTATCCACTCGAGGGGTTTTCCTGGGAGCTCTTCTCAGAAAAGTTTATTTTGGTGAATTGCATTGCAAATATCCTGTCAAGCCTGGGGAAAGAGAGGGAGAAAGAAAACCTAAACCTCCACTGCTTCCCCTCAAAATTACCTGAGTGTGTGGGGGTAGTTTGGGGGTTTAATAACTTGCAATAAAGAAACAGAGAGGTTACGGTCACAGCCACGTAATCTGGGGGATGTGCCTGAGCGCTGCTGCTCCCGGGTGAGGACAGCTTATGGATGGATATTAAGACGGAGATTATTCCGTGTGATGCGCTCGAGCCGCACAGGGAAGAATTAATTGACACCTAGATGTATTGGGGGTAGGGACAGTGACAACATATGATAAATGAAAGACGCAGCAGTGAGAGCAGATGTATGCTGGAAGGACAGCATGATAAATGTGCATCTTGATACTTACAGTGCCTGAGAAAACGCTCCCGATCTGATACCGCTTCAGTAGCTACAGTCATGTTTGAGGACGGCGGTGACTTGATTGATTTAATTAGCTCTCATTAATGGCATTGAAGATAGTTCAACAACAAGCAACGGAGAGTTGTGCTGAAGTGTTGCATGTTAATTGCTCGATGATTTGTGTTATGGGACGGCTCTTTTGCGTAAGTACAAATTAGGCGGTGAGTTGTTTGGAAACACTGGTGTCTATCCTTGCTGGGAGCAGGGTCTGTGTTGCATCGAGCACCTTCCCCATCCCAGCGTGGGCTCTCTGTGTCCCAGCAAGGTTTACAGCCTCCAGCAAGGCTCTGGCCACAGCCACCCCCCTGCCACCCCCCTCCCTGCTCACATGAATAGACGGAACCTTACAAATCAATATTCTCATTAAAGCTTATAAATTATTCTTATGATCTACATTGACTCTGAGGAGTGAGCAAGCTGGCCCAGAGAAAATTAAAATAGCCCCTAAGGCTATATCTACTCAAATTTATTTATTTTTTTAACCTTTCTCATAATAGCATTTTCAAATTCAATTCGATGCTCTTAAATCAACTGCAAAATGACAACATTTGGTCAAACAAGCACACTTCCTTCCAATAGTTATTATTTTATGTAAGAAGTAGCTAAGCTTGATACTGCCTGACTTACATGGGAGTTACCTCTCCCTGCCCTGGACTTCACTGCTCTTTGTAGCTCTCCATGTCTGACCTGGCATTTTCTATGCCCAAAATCTGCCTGGGGCTGAGCTCTTTGGAGATGTCTTTGCTCTTTGGAGATGGCAGACAGATGCATCTCCAAAGATCAAGATAAGGATGAGAGAGCACCCTCTGTGCAGTAAACCTATTGTAAGAGGTATTTACTTTCCTCCTGCCCAGCTAAGGAGGGGAAGCAGAGTGAGGGTGAACACAAAAGATGAAAACATGGGATGGCTCAGAGGGACAGAACCAGAGTGGCTGGACGTGGGGAGAGCAGGAGCAGTGTGGTATTTCCTAATCCTGCTGCACCTGGGGGGTGAGGGGGGAGAGCTGGGGCAGAGGATGGAGTTGGTGGCATGTCCTTACTGGGGTGTAGTTACTGAGGAGTGATAAAATTACAGACTGTTTGCTTTTGAGTAGGTTAAACCCATCTGGACTAGTCATAATTCTGGTGTAGCATTTGTTTTGTAGACTTTGTTTTGGTAACCTTAGGGCTGTTTAAAGGGATATTGTTTGTGGGTGGTGTTTTTTGCTGATAAAAGAAACCACAACAGGACATCCACCCCGGCAGGGCAATTCCCAAGTAAGGTGTACATCACCAGAGGGCTGCACCTTGGAGCAAGAAATTATGGAGGTGGTGTGTTTGTCCTTTAAAAGAGGGGTAGAGCTTTATTCTGGTCTTCAGAATGGTTTAAAAGAATGGGAATTAAGAAATCTGTCTTCTCTTTGACATTTCTATGTGAAAACCAACATACCGGGTCTGTGCACGTCACCGCACCTCCATTCTTTCTTCGGGAGCCATAATGCTTGATAGCATCACAGGAAAATCTAATTAGACAAGTGAAAGGCTGCCTTTGACTCCAGTTCTGCCAGCCGCAGACTGCAAAACCTCTGTCTGAGATTTTGTGTCACTTGATCTGCCTTGCTGTGAGCCAGACGAGCAGAAAGATGTGTTTGCCTCTGCCAGTGCTCTCTGACTGCAGAGGCACTGAGAGATGGTCCTTTCTCAAAGGCCAGAAAGAACCCAAAAATGCCTTTCATGGATGAGGATTCAATTCCAGCTGTGAGCACGTGGGCAGAAATACATAGCCTGGCTGGACTCACGTGGATGAAGCCCAGAGATGCTGTATGCTGGATTTCAGTGCTGAGAGGGGCCATCCCTTTTGGAAGCAGTTTAAGATACCATCCTCCACAACTGCAGTGTCAAGCAGTCCAGTCTTGGGGTGTTTGGGAGCTGCTTGCAGGCTGGGCTCAGTGTCCCTTGCCCACATTGGCTGTGCTGGGTGCTCTCTTTGCCTGCACTGGGCTTTGCCCTCTGAGGGACAGTAATAAATCACAGGCAGCTACTCACCTCCAACTGCAGGGCAGTGTCATGTGCATGGACATGGGAATGGTTTATGTAGAAGAATTAATTGTACAGCTGTCCTGGCTCATGAGGGCCTCTTTAGAAATTAAAAGGCAGTGTTTAGAAGCTGGCTCAGCTGTCTCCTGGCAAAGCTGTTCCCAGTGAGCAGTGTGTGCTGCTGCATGACCATAGGTGAAATGCAAGCTGTGCTTCCCAAAATAACTGCTTTTCCCCACCTTTGTTCTTTTTTTTCCACCTTTCTTCCACACCTGATGCTGTGCTCAGAAGTGGTGGGAGAAGCAAGGCGTGTGTACTGGCTCTCCATGTTCCTGGCAAGCCAGGGCTTTCTGGACTGGAGGCTGCATTGTGTCCAAGTCTTACCTGTTTCATGTTTTCACTTTCTACATTTATCATGGGAAGCATTTTTTGCACTGTAAGAAAGTGGCTTGTGTGGTCACCTTGAATAAGTTATTAGGGCTAAGCCAGGAACTTTGGGCTACAGTGACAGAGCTGGTGCAGGCAAGTGAGGGGCATTTTGAGGTTATACCTCCCCAGACCCAAAGGGACAGTGCCTCCACCTTTGCACAGGGTTTGGGAGGAGTACTGGTTGCTGCCTCTGTGGGGCTCAGAGAATGTAGCTATTTCATGGGCAGGAAGAGACACAAAACAGCATTTGTCTTGGTGGCAGAGAGGAATCAGGTTCTGCGTTTATGGATGCAGTGTGGAGTAGTCACGTCTTCTGTAAGTTACACCTTGTGATAAGCCAGGTCACTGAACTCATTTAACCTGTAGCTTTGGTAATGTGATTGCATTAAGAGAGGGCTGAGAAAAGAGTTTCTCTCCTTGAAGAAATTCATAGATGTTGACCTTCTCTTTTGCCCTGGAGGAAGGCAAAGAAAGATGAAAATGAAGAGGTTTTGCAAAGGCAAAACTCACAGTGTTTTCAATTTATTGTAGCTCTTTTACTCCATCAGGTTGTTTTGATGTTAAGATTAAAGTGACTCTCATAAAATAAATTCCACAATTATTTCCCAGAGGTTATTTCTGTTGAGTGCAGCTTTTCAGAGGGGAAACGCATGTGACTGTGAAACTTCCCAGTAGATCTAGAGACCAGCAGGTTGTCTGTGCTGGGAAGGAGAGTGAAGCCTCTGTCTTGCAGTGTGTCAGTACCCGTGGCTGCCCTTACAGCAATGCTCAGAAGCATTCCTACATAGCCATGAGCTGGGGGCAGCTGGATTTTGGGACAGGGAGGACAGCTGGTCAGCAGGAACAAGAAATCTCTCCACTTTGAAACAGTAAAAGATTAAATGCTTGGTATTGTTAGATTTTTGTATGTTTTTCCTAATGTGACCTTTTTTTGTAGAAAACAGCAGGATTCCCACACAAAATCCACTCTGAAACCAACAAGGAACTTTCTGAGTAACACGGCTGAGTTTCCTGAGGTGTAACCCATTCTCAAACAATTCTTTTCTAAAATACAGTCCCTTGGTTTATAGATTTGATGAGAAGATAACATAGTGCAGAAGGCTGCTCTACAGCCTGTGCCCTTTCTACACCCAACATGAATGCTGTGCTTTTCCTGAAATTGTCTCCAGCCCTGTACAAATTCTATGGAGAACTTGTTTTAATAATAACTAATCTAAAGAAACAAATTTCATTATCTAAGAACAAAAGGAACCCTGGCTTTTAAAATATACAACCTGCCCATGTGACACACAGACACCCTCTTTGAGCAGGAAGGGTATGGATCCTGTACCTCCAGACTTGAAGGTGGGTGAGAAAGGCCTTGCCCTTTAATCCTGTTCAAATACTCATATTAAAAGCCCTCCCTTGAAGTGCCCAACACGGCAAAATTCTTTGTTGCTGTTGTGGAGGGAAGTGTTGTTCATCACTTTGTCAGCTATATCTTGGGAATTACTGGCAGTTTTCATTAAAGTACGATTTAGAATAAGCAAGTTGCAGTGGTCCAAGAATAAATACCAAATAGAGGTTGTTTGAGAGCTGATATCATATTTTTGGGGGGATAGCTGAAATAACTTTATTTCTGAAAGGAGTGTGTGTAATTTGGTAGAAACTCAGTGTCCAAACTAGCCTGGGTGAATGGTGCTTTTTGACTGAATGAGTAAAATCCTTTGGCTGTCTACAGATGAAACCTTAAACAAATCTGTTTGAGTAAAAATCCTTCATTTCCATTATTATGCAGGAAAACCTCAGGGGACAAAAGGTGTATATGAATGTCTTATCGTGCTTTCTACTGTGAATAGGAAGGTCGTATCTGCAGCATAATCTGTCCTTCAAAAGATGTCAAACCTTTCTCTCCCCTTGGAGAAAAAGGTAACTGGCTTTGTGAGTGAAGGTGACTTCTCCTAGGCTGTCACTCAGTGCTGAAGCTTCACAGTCTGCTTTTTTGTTCTTCTTTTATGTGATGGTGAAAATACAAAATCTAAACTTTCAGTAGAATAGCTCTTAATTTGATATGTGTGGATCCGGTTACCGTGAGAGCTTTGCCCTGTAGGTTTGGCTGGATTTTTTTTTTCCCCTAACACTCTTATTTGGAGGTGTGTATTTGGGTTTTGGTTTGGTTTTACCTCAAGTTTCTAAATTTAGGTGATAATTATGATGTGCTTTCACAGTTTCCCATGTGAATGGGTTCCTAACAGCTTTACAGGATTAATAATAGCCAAGCGTGGAGGCATGTGCTCAGAGCAGCACAGAGGGAGGCCAGTTGAAGTGGGGAGAAAAGCTAAGACCTGCAATTCTACAAAATAGGGTCACCCTTTACATTGGACCTAATCTTCTTTATCTTCAGGCAAAGCTTTTCACTTGCTACAGACACAAATCTCGGCTAATTCTTACTGCTGTGCTCCCAGTTTTATTGCCGTGGTAGCACTGATGGAATTGCTCAGCGGTAGGGCATGTGACTTCCCACCAGCCTCTCTGCCTCAGCCATCAAACAGACTTTTCTCTTCCTCCTGCTGAGCCTGGAGCCACTTTCAAAGGTTCTAAAAGGAATTCGTGTGGTGCTGAGCTTTAGCAGCACCAGGTCTGCTGTACTCACCCGGTCTTTCCCTTGAGCAAGTGAGAGCTGTTTATGACTGTGGAGGAAGGGCAAATAATTTTCATCAGTCATTCCTAGTTTTAGCCTTTACCTCAGAGTTTTAGGAATAACCACCGCTTCCCAGCAAGAGTCTGCTGTCTGTAGCACATTGTGTGATGCCCTTGTGTCCACACAGCTTCGAGCAACTGAACCTGCCTTGGTTCGTCAGCTTTGCTCCAGAGAATGTCTCAAGCTTTAACTGTGGCTCATTAATAGGTTTGGGTAATAAAATACTGCACCAAACTTATTTCACATCTCCTGCTTTTTACTAAGCCTTATTGCAGTGCCCACTGTAAACAGATCAGAGCTGCTTGCCCCTGGTTAAGTCTTGCCAGAGAAGTGCTCAATCAGTGAGAAAAGTGGTTGGTGTCAGGGGTGTCGACAGGTAAAGGCATCACACTGTCATCAGGTTTTTGACTAAGGAAAGACTCTTGCTAGGAGAGCTCTCTGAGAGCACTCTAGGCTCTCATTGCCCACTGTCAAGAAGCTACGTTCTGGATTCAGGAGGTGACAAAAAGCCAACTGAAAATCACCAGGAGCTGTGGTGGGGGAGTTGGATGGCGTTTGCTCAATGCAGAGGTGCTTCAGCAAGTGAGAAGGGAAATGGTGTCTGCTCCTGCCATCACATTGAGCTCTTTCTGAGGATAGCAAAGCTCAGAGATTGTTGTAGTTAATGTATTGTTAGCTTGTTTTTTCTCTGGTAATGTAAATGTCAGTGCTTCTACCCTCTCTGGTCTTTTCCATTTAGAGAAGTGAAAATGAAACATAGAATGTGAAAATGAAACTTAGAGATTATTTTCAGTAAAAAACCTCATTGGGGAGGAAGTCTTTTATTTGGGTATTTGAGATGTGTGTAGAGGAGGGTTAGGTTTCCTCCCTAAGCAAATGCATGCTTAGATCTTCTTCAAAAGAGGCAAATTGGAATGTTTCACTTTGGTCAGCACTCTGATGAATCTCTGGCCTTTCTAAAGGTAACGTGGCTTTGTACAGCAGGTGGTTGTTCACAGGTCACATGGCAAAATGAGTGGTGGAAAGGAGAGGATTCCATCCACTCTGGCAGAGAAAGCAAAGCAACTCAATGTAGGGCATGCAGAGGGAGCCCGAGCATTTTGCACACCCACAAAAGCTTGGCTGCTGGGATCAGGGGAACTTAGAGCTTTGGCTCTTCCCATTTGTAGAGGCAGCAGCAAGAAGCGTGTCAATCCTGCATGCCTCAGTGGCCAGCATAATTGAAATCTCTGATAAAATGTAAATTAACAGGGGGTCCTTCCTGTGCCATCCTGAGGAAGTTGCTTCCATTTTATTCAAGATGACTGTGAAGAGTGGACCTGTCACTTGAACGTCCCTCTCTAATACAAGTTCAGGGTGAGACCCCTGTATCCTTGATCCTATAAATTGTAACCTCTGATACCATGGGACCAGAAAATCATTTCTGGAAACGGAACGTGATTTAATTATTGATGTAGATGTGTGTGTGTGTGTATATATACGTGTGTATTTTTAAGAAAATGTTGATAACTGTTGTCATAGAACATAAAAAAATTCTCCAGCAAATGACATAAAATATCTGCCTGGGTTTGCTTATAATTAAGAAGCCCAATGCTGTTAATTGGACAGATAAGTGGTAGGCCCTGATTTGACAGTGCACTGGTGAATCCCAGTGTGTGAGATGTTCCCAGGAAGCCACAAAGATGATGTTCCCTTGGCTACAGAAGGATATACAGAAATGCTTTTCTGGAGGGAGGCCATCAGGATTCAGGTGTAGGGACTGGCAGAAGTAAAGCTCTAATAGAGCAGTAAAGTTGCTTTGGGTAATGTTCTTACAGAAAGGGATTCTAATTTCATGAATAACAATAAGAATGGGGAACAGGATGCTTTCCTTGCAGCTGAAGGAACGGAGCCTGCATGTTTCTCAGCAGAGACACGGGCCCAGGGTGATGGTGTGGATTTTCTGTAATTAATTTTTTTTTTAACTTGCAAAATATCTTAATCTTGTAGGATAAAACTATCTTGCTTAGCTGACTGCCAGTGGGTTCTGTGAGAGAGGTAAGAATTAAGCTTGTTTCAGGTTATTTACTTGAACAACAGAAATTTGTATTCTCTTATTCAATCAGTTGTTTTCTTGTTATGAGGCTGAGAGAGGCTGTGAGCAGTGTTCAAGAAACAGGCTCTAAGGGGAGATGTCTCAGTTTATTGGTCCCATTTGAAAAATTACATCCCTTCATCTCCTCCAAAAAAGAGCTGTGATCTCCTCCTCCTCCCACTCATCACTTGTGATATAGCAGCTTTGTGCAGCTTGTAATCACAGTGCTGGAGCAATAATACTTCTTCCAGACCTGCAAGGGGCCTGCAGCTCCCCAGAACACAAGGGAACTGCAGGCAGAGTTTCTCCACCTTCGCCAACATGCAAAGACACGGCTCTCTGGGGCCCGGGGGATCTCGGCCCATCTGCTGAAATAAAGGGACTTCTGAGGATATTTTTTTAACCCTGCAGGCTGGAAGAAATGGCATCCATAGCTAGTTACCCCGTGGGGACGGTGGAGAAAGCCGAGGAATAGAGACAGGAGTATGTGTCACTAAATTAATGTACCTGCTCTGCTCTGGAACAGCCACATCAACGTCACTGCTGTCACCTGGCACCACCACAGGCATTGAGTGAGAATGAGTCTGTCACACTTCATTTACCAGGCTTTGATGATGGATTTGGTGGAATTGTTGTCTGGCCTGATGGACTTTTCTCTTGTATTAATGACACGGGAGCACTTGATGGGTCTGATGGCATCAGCATGGTGGTGCAAAGGCAGCTGTAATGTATGGGGGGGAAGCAGAGCTGAGCAGGAATCCCAGCTGTGGAAAGGGAAGGCTATGGAAAGTCTGAAAGCTGCTACAGCATCTTGGCCCAATGTGTGGGTGTTCCCCTGTGGGAAGAAACTCCAATTATCAAAGATCTGGTTCAATATATGCGCAGGGGAGCCCTGAGCCCTAGCAGTGCATCTTGTAGGGGCTTCATATCATTATCCTAACTCATGGATCGATCTCTCTGCTTCCAGGAAGGAAGCACAGGCTTTAAAATAGATATCCACAGGAGATGTAAATAATGTGAGCTGTTGGTGTGCAGGAGAGAACCTGACAGATAGGTCCTGCAAGATCACAAAGTGTGTAAAGAGGGATGGAGAAGCTGCAGGCCATCTTTTTTATTCCTTCTGTGGAGATTTTCCATGGGTGGATTGTTGTGAGAAGTCCCATGCTTACTGTGATGATAGGGCTCCCTAATCTGAAGTCAAAATTGAGCTAGTCTGCAGCCCTTGCAAACAGAGAGTGATTCAGTGGGGCTGGGCTGAATGACTGAATTTTGATGCATTTGGATTCCTGGCTTCCCTGGAAATCAATGTCGAATGTACCCTTTGGCATGTGAAATGCTTTTAAAATCTGGTCCTAAATGTATTTATGCTGCAGGAAGTGTTGGAGTTGCAATCAAAATGTGGAATTTATGATAAAATCTGACCTCTGGCAAAGCCTTAATGCTGCTCACCCAGAAGTTAACAGTGGATGCAACACTGGTTATACTGCAGAGAGAACTGGGGAAAAAAAATCCATATTAAGAGAATTTTTTTTTTCTTCCCCTGAGTTAGTTAGCAAAGTATCCCAATCTCCATAGAAAGTCTTTCTGGACTGTGTTGCGAGTAGAATTATATGGGTTCAAATAATCAGTGGTCTCTGTTTGAAGAAGCAGCATTTGGTTGCTGTCCCCTCACAGTGGTAGGGCACAGCCATGCCTGTCAATGCGCTCATCGTCCTGGTTTCTCACCATCTGATCATCACCCACAGTACCACGAGACCCAAGACAAGCTTTGCATCATGGCCCACACTGGCAACAGGCAGAGAGGGGCTGGCTTAGCAATGCCCTGGTTGTTGTCCTGTAAAACCTTCTGGTGGGCAGCAGCTCGCTGTTTTCCTTCTTGCCCTCCCACTGGAGCCATGCTGGCCTCTGGAGGAGCCCCCTGTGAGAGCTGTTCATGTCTCCGGCCTCTCTCCATTGAGCAGTAGGACGCACTTTTTCACCTGATTTCTGGAGCAGAGCCAGCTAAAGCAGGGCTATTTAAGCTAATTAGATAAATATATATGTATTTCGTAATCAGGCAGTTAATTATGGCTTAGGGAGCAGATGGCAGTCCCTGGCACTTACTCATCTATTCATAGCTGGTTTCAAGTGAAGTATATATATTGCAGCTAATTATGACTCAATATAAAATATGTAAGTAGTTGTGAACTTAGCCCTTGTCTCACTGCATGTTGTTCGTCTGAAGGGCTCAAGTTGTTTTGGGAGGCCTTTAGGAAGGGTCCCTGTGGTAACACCTCCCTCCTCCCCTCTCCATGGTTTGGTTTGGATGACTGTGCCTCTGACTTGTTACTAGAGCTCTTTCATAGGAGAGCTCAGGCTCTCTTTTCTTTTTTCAGCTCCTCTTCTCTTTTTTTTCTTTGAAAGGTTATAAAATGTTTAACTCAGTTTTTAAAATCCAGATGGGTGATACAGAAATAATGAGAGTCCTACCGCTGCTGGAAAAATATGGAGATAGGAACTCATCAAAACATCAAAGAATCATTTGGTTTCTTACCAATGTCATCTGTAAAATGATTTTGCTAACACCTGTGAAACGTTATATCATCTTTTCACACACGCCCCCAAGCTGGAGTTTCTGTTGGAAAAAAATATTTGCAGAAATATAGTTAGGAAAAGCTTTGAAACAAATATGGAAAATGAGGAGGCTGAGTTTTGGCTTCCAGCACCAGTGCACCCTCCATATGCTTCTTTGGGTCTTCTCCTCAGCAGGAGAGGGACATCCTGAGCCTGGAGCATTTGTGCTATCTTCACTTATCAGACTAGAATATTTTCAGGTCTAATTTAATTTGAGAGTGTGCTGATTTCACAAAGGGAGAACAGGGAGACAGGAATTAAATGTCAGAGAGATATCAGCCTATATGCCTGATGAGCTGTTGGCGGGTTTTTTTCTCAGCAATTCCAAGGCATTTCATTCGTGCATTAATTATGCTTTCAGAAGGGCAGAAGGAAACCCAGAAGTGCATACTGAGGAATATTGTGGCTTCTAACTTAACTTGAAAACACTAAATCTATAGGTGCTTACCAGACCAAAACTTTGGCCACAGAAAAAGGCTCCTTTTAAAGGAAGAATCAGAATCACAGAATCAACAAGGCTGGAAAAGACCTTGGAGATCATCAATTCCAACCTAAGAAGCTAAAGAGGAGGCCAGAGTTGTCTTCAGCTGGTGCGATAAGACCTAAAATGATGTGAGCTAAATTTTTTTGAGTTTTTTTAACTGAGTTCAAGGTATACAAGAATAAGTCTACCTACAGATGTTGCAGGTGAAATCCCTTAAGCCTTGTAGATCCTGGCACTGAAGAGCTAAAAGGATCTGTCACGGAAATGGTTCGTGAAGTCCATAGTGTTGTTCTGCTGAAATTGTTCAATCCATGCCTTCCTGGGTCAATGCATTTCTGCCTCCTGTTGCTCACTATGTGTATGAAATGCTTTATATATATGAAAAACATCAGGAACTTTATAACAGCTTACATAAAATTCTGTGAAAGGCAGGCAATGACTCTTTTCTATTTTTATGTTGTGACTGAATAAGCAGGAATTTTGGGAACATGTAGTCCTAGTACATACAGTCGATTAGGTCCATGTGGATGTATTCATATTCTGATGACAGCCTGTCACGTAGATCAGAACAAAAATGGTGTTTTGTCTCATATGTGGTAAATGCTGAGATCTAAAGTGAAACATGATTTAGAACAGCGAGTTGTGTTTGGTTTGGGGCTCCAAAGACCAATAGTATTACATTTTAAATAAAGAACAAAACAAAACATTTTGAAATCCAGGCTTTGAAATTAAGCATTCCATTTGGGTACTCTTGATAGAAAAATAAAAATAATCAAAAGTAATAAAAATAATCATGTAGTTTTCCCCATAGCTTGGTATTTTACCCATTAGATCTGATGGCAAAATTATATTACAGATAATGTTCATTGTTTCCAGTAAGACAGTAAAAATAGAAGGATCCTGAGGTCTTTCAAGAGCTCCTTGTACTTTAGGAGCATCTCATGCTGAGCAAAATAAGAAGGTGACTCGTGAAGAAGTCCACTATGCATTGTGTCAAATTATAAAAACACGTAGGTGAAGGAAGTCGGCATTGTTGTAACTGGGCAAAGGCTGCAAAACTAAAAGCATCTTCCTTTCACATTGCAGTTGCCAGAATTTTAGGAAGACAGATCTTTGCAGCCCCCATGCTCCAGAGACCCCTGTGTATGAGCATCCACTGTTGCCTCAAGCTTCTCCCCGCTCCTGCTGCTTTTGGAGCTCTACCAAGAGGGTGCTGCTCTCCTTCAATTTGTGCAGCTTTGTCCTTTGTAACCTTCTTGGAAGCATAGAGAAAATCAATTGAATTATACTTGTTTGGGGGGGATTGGAGAATAATGGAAGCAGCTCTTATGGGTGTGACACACAGACTGCATCCATTCATCCCCGAGGCACGATGAATGGAGGTGCGAATTGATTTTGACTGCACTACCTCGAGAGCCAGGACTTCAGCAGGAACCTTACAAAATAAGACAAATGGCATTCTGCTTTGTATAGAATTGTATCTTTTGTTCTTTAAACAGCTCTTATGCTGAATAGCACCCAGGCAAGTTACATGATTAGAGAACTCCTTGGGAATCAGGGTAGTTTCTGCTGCTCTGGAAGGGCTTCAGGGAAACTGTAGTCTGATGCACACAGTCTAATTTGCCTGCTGGGGAGGTTTAGCAATGATTCCAACGAGGTCAGCCTTCTTAATTTGTTAACTGTGTTGCATAATGTTTCTTTGTGAGTTTTCTTTATTTCTAACTGGTTTTCTTCTTATTAAATCATAATTTATTTTTCATTTGACTGTACCAGAACACTTTTGCCATCATATACAAAAATAAAACTGACATAAGAATCACTGTGTAACCACACATTTGTGCTGAAGGCTAGGAGGCAATTCTTCTGTACAGTGACGCTCTGAATTCTCCTGCAATGATCAGTTCCTTCCTAACTTTGTGATTGACTATTGTGTGTATATTGTAGATATAAGCCTAATTTGTCTGAAGTTTTTGGCTGGTTTCCATCAATCATTTTATAATCTGTAACCTTTCTCTTTTGTCTCAGAGTTTTATAAACATCAGATAGGAACAAAAATATATATTGAATTGAATTTATATTGAATGCATACCCCATTTACAAGCATTCGTTGTTCTCAGCTTATTGAAGAGACTAAAAAACATCTGGGTTAAAATATCCAGGATTCCCCAAGCTATATCAGAGAAGACAGGGGGGAGAAAACCCAATCCAGAAAAATGTTAATGAGCTCCTAGCGTAGCATGGAGCTTATTGGGAAGTACATGTCATTTTCTATTAACTTGTTTCATGAAAGAATGACAAACAAAAACTTATATTAAAAGTAAAGATTTATTCATCCAACAGTTTATTCATCCATGAATTGTTGTGGTGCAACTTTTAGGTCCTTGAAATGACACTTAAGAGCGTAGCAGTAAGTTTTGAAGTCTTCTATAACCACAGGTGATCAGAGCTTAGTGAAACAGTTCACCCACAATGTGTGTATTCTTTATGTATTAAAAAAATGTTTCAAGGCAATGGAAAGAATGTTGAGCTAAGGCCCAAAGTCCTGTGAGCAGAAATACATAGCCCGGCTGCTATGTATTTCTGCCCACTTCCAGCTCCTAGAAACACATGCACATCTTAGAAAAACACAGCCTTTATCCCCTCCAGCTAAAACTTAATCCTGCTAATCTACTACTGGATCTCATAATTTGTTCATTCGTAACTGGAAGTTAATTGCTATCACAGTACAAATACTAATAAAATTATTATACTGTAATAATCATGTTATAAACTCCGGGAGAAGGAAGCACTTGGGAAGGAAGAGCAGTGCATGACCTCACACTAATCAAAATTGCTGTTGGATTTGGTGTGTCTGTGGCATTGTTAATAATAAACGCAAGCGATGGATCCTGCTCCGGCAGGTAATTACACTTGACCACACTGAATTGTTTTGCTTTGTGTTCACCTGAGCTGAACAGACATACAAGTAAGTTTATGGCACCTGCCACTCATCCTTGAATAAATGACCTTTTCAGAGATACAGAATTAATTTTCTGAAATGCTTCTGATATGGAAGGAAACTACCTCATTCACAGTAACTTAGGAAATGCAGGATTTCTTCCCTCGACTAGAAGGCTCAAGGAATGCATAAATAATGTTTAATATATACTATATACTGAATCTTTGAAAATTAGAATGAATCTTGGAGAAAGCCTGTCCTCATAATTGTGATTTGTGAGATACTTTTATTTGTTCTTATCTTTGATATTGAATTCCTCAGTATTTGAATGCTTCCCTCAAGGCTCCTTGATTTTTATCAGCTCACAAAAATTTAAAAAAGCAGACTTGTCACTATGGTGTGTCTAAACATCCCTTTTATCACCCTCAGCCTCTGGCTGGGAAGGCAACGCTCCCTTTAGTGGCAATCTGCTCTGTTCATTTTCCGCCCAAGTGCAAGCAGAGTTTGCTCTTGGTTTAGGGCAGATGGCCCTTGCAAGAGTAAATCATTTGCCAATCATTTCAGGTAGCTAAATGTATTCACCCAGATAATTTCTATGCTCCTTGTTTAGTGAATGCTTTTAAAAGTTATCCTGTGAGTTCCAGGGTGTTAGCTGCACTAGAGGATGTCCATCTATCCTCGCTCTGCACACAGTAGATGCTTTGTGCCGTAACATTCCACAAATAACAAAATCAATATTTAAAGTCCCATCCTGTTGCGGTCTTCAAATTCACTCTGTTTAGATGTAAATTTTTTAATCTTCTCTGGAGCTAAGAGCAAAGGAAGAAACCCTAGCAATTCTGTAAATGGATTTATATCTTGAAGGATGTGACTTACAGGACGACATATCTTGCCTCTCAGGTTTAATGCTGAAGAAATGTATACACAATCTTTGGAATTGAAGTGACAAAGGCAGCAAGGACAGATTGTCACAAAGCCTGGTCCCATCTTCTCAGTGTGTAAGCAGACACACTGAAGGAGTGGAAGGAGACAGTCCCTTTGGACTCTCTGTAACATTGCGGCTTTCTGCTCCAATGTGGTTTGCTTTCTGCAAGGAAAAAATCGATAGACAGTGAGGAAGGAGAGTGGAAAATATTTGGGTGCCTTTAGTAGGCATCAATTCATTAAGCTTGTTTCATCATGGCAATCTAAAGAAAGAGTGTAAATGTTTCTAACTCTTTGCTCTTGGTGCCAGAGCTCTCCAGGTTGTGGATCATAGTGTCATTGCAAGGAGTGTAGCACTGATTTATTGCCTTCCTGTTTTCTTTCTTCCTTCTCCTCATACCACTGTTATGGTCCATGTGGAGTGAGGAAACTCCATGGGATGATGGAGTAATACTCTGGCACAGCAAAGACTGCTATCATTTTTCCTCCATTACAAAATAATTGAGGAAAAAAATACACTTCCCTGGGGAAAGGTAGACCAGGGTGTAGGACACAAAGCTTGGAAAAGTGTGAGCTACAGGCACATCTTCTGCTTTTCAACATAGCAGTTTTGGGAGAGTATCGCTATTCTGCCAAAATCCATCCTGTCCCCACCTGGCTGTGTGAATTGAGCTACATGGTAAAACTCCTCTCTCCTCTCTGACTCCAGAGAAGGTGTTAAAAGCTTTGCTAGCAAAGGGCAGTGCTGCCAGGTGCCCATCCATCACTTGCTTGTTCCCGTTCCCCAACCAGAACAAGTTTTCTCCAGACACCGGCAGAAGTGTCAGTAATTTAAACAGGTTTTGCTGGTGAACCGTGCTCCCGTCAAAGCCTTGCTGCTCAGATCCTCTCCCTTAGCCCATAGTGTGTCCCTTGGGAAGCCTGGGGTGCATTTGGAGGCTACCATGGTGTATCTCTCCTGACATGGAGTGGGCAGAGGGATGTGACCCTACCCTGAACATGGTTTGAATTACGAGCTGGTTTCCTCCTCTGCCGCTGTTTGTTTGCAATGGGGAGATGACAATTTCTCTTTTCCCTTTCTTCAAATGCTTTTGGAATTTTTGAGCATGATTTTGAAAATCTTGATGGTGTAGTTCATGAAGATATAACTTGTGCTTGTAGCTGCAAACACAATGTTAATGCATTATTAAGAACAATTTAATATATTGATTATTCCATAATTCTCCAAGCTTATGTCTTCCTCCAGTTAGTTCTTGACGCTCTAAGCTGTGTAATTAATAACCTATTGTCATATACTGCATCATCTATTTTAAGGTTATCTGAAATTTTCTCAGGGAAGCAATTCAAATAATGTTGCAAAGAAATCACTCCTGAGCCTCAAAATATTTTAAAATTATATTGAATTCAAAATAACCTTGGTTATGTGATTTAACCCTTCTGGGGTGGGAGGCCTGAAAAATGTTTCAGACAAAAATCTGAGTGAGGCCTGCATCACCCCAAAGCACTGCTGTAGATGCTCACCCTCACAATCCAAACTGTGGAGAAAAGACAAGACCCTGGGACAACTGTTTTTATCAGCATTAGGTTTCCAAATTGTGTGAACTAGATAATAATTAGGAGGAAAGTAATTTAGTAGCAATTTCTAGGAAGCCAGTAGTCCTTGCCTCAATGCCCATTTAACTTAGCACACTAGGGAGCCTGAAAATATAGACAGTAAAATTCTCCTTTCATAATGGATGAATTAATTTAGCCAGCCTAGTTAATTCAAATGCAAATTATGTGTTGAAAGTGTCCATTATTTATTGCTTCATCTAAGACTGTTTCTCTGTTTCTCTCTTTAATTTCTGAAGTGCAGCAGAGAAGTGCTGAGCCACTAAATGCTCTCTCAGACAGCAGCCAATTTTAGTACACTTTCAAATGACGTTTGATTTTTATTCTCTGGTTCAAACCTAATTTTAGGATTGTTTATTTGCTTTGACTCGTTCATGTTTTCCAGCTGTGGCGCATTTCTACTGCCAACCGTTTCATTTTCAAGCAAGTGGTTGGATACCAGCAGGAGGAATACCTCATCCCAGCTGGATGACCAGTGCCAATTGCATCCTCGATTATCCTTCAGGTTATGTTGGAAACCAGCGCGTGGTCCTGTTCTGTGTGAGTATTCGCACATGTATCCACATACAGGTGTGCACACACGCGTACTGGCGTATGTACCAGTCCTCCTGAGTATTTTCCTCTGGGCAACAGTATTTGGTGTTCCTCCCCCCGCTGCCCCCAAGTTAATTTCACAACACGGGAAACTTTCGTGGCTGTATTTGGAGGACGGACAACCATCACTTGAGGTTTCTTAGCTTCATAGAAGGATGATATCCTTTCTTGGGGGTCCAGCAATTCATCAGAGGCCTGCCCAGCAGTCCTGCAGTGCCGGTGCCACAGTGACCTCAGTCACTGTCCATTCCAGACCATCCAGGGTAATAAACATCTTATATGAGACAAATATAAGAAAATGAAGGGAGGGACAGAAGAAAAGAAAACAATGGGATCCATGGAAGTTGTCTTATTGTGGTGTTTCTAGGGGTCTGTTTATTAGCATTCAATATCTCTCTTTGGGAATATTACGCCATAATTACGGAATCATTTAGGTTGGAAAATACCTCTAAGATCATTATGTCCAACCATAAACTCAGCACTGCCAAACTTACCCCAAAACCAACACATCAGCGCCACATCTACATCTGTTAAATACCTCCAAGATGGTGATAGCCTCTTCCCTGGGCGGCCTGTTCCAGTACTTAACAACCCTTACAATGAAGAAATTTTTCCCAATAGCCAATCTAAACATCCTTTGGAACAACTTGAGTCCATTTTCTGTTATTTGGGAGCAAATAATAACTGAGTGGAGGGCAGCTCTTGTTTTACCAGTGTCCCTCCAGAGCAGAGGTTCCCATTTGTGTCGTAGGAAGGTGACATTGTTGGAACCATCAGTCAGGGGGAATCCATTGCCGACATCTAACAAAAAATGCTGGAGGACTCCCACCAAATATAGATGGCAGCCAAGTAGGAAATTGGCTAAAATATTGTGGAGAGTAGATGATGATTAAAGGGTCTTGTATTTAACAGCAAGGTAAGTCCCTTTTCATTCCCTTCCATGTACAAGAGGGAAAATGATGTTATTTTCACCTGGTCAGATGGGTGAAGCAGAAGGGTCAGACACCTTTGCAAGGACTGCCAAATTGTTTCTTTTCATATGACAAACACTTTTTGCTAGACATGGCTCTCCATCTTCCATTTTCCTTCCATTCTCCAAAATCTCTGCTTAAAATGGTTGAGGGAAGCACTGTGATCATTTCCCTCACAAAGGTGATGAATGATTCTTCATTTCAGATCCTGAATAAAACTCTCAATTTGACTGGTTTTCCTGTCTGGAGTTGCCAAAAGCCTGAAGACCAACCTGGAGCTCTGTGAGCTCTGCAAAGCAATGTGGAAAAGAGCACCTGAAACACCAGTTATTTTCCCCCACTTATGTTCCTTTGAGTGGGGACAGCCTTTCCTTTCAAACAGCATCTCTCTACCCTGTGCACATCATACAGATTAGACAACAAGGGTAAAGCTGTGCATGCTACGTTGCTCCATGTCCTCTCTAATCCTTGTCTTGGATATATTCCACTAGCAAGCACTAGAAAAAGTTCCATCTTGGACATATACCTGGGAGAGCAGGATTTGAAAGGAAGGAGGACTAAGAACTTTGCTTTTTTGCTCTTCAGGTACTCTGAAATTTCCAAATGTCTTGAATGTTGTGAGCTCTTGGAATTTAATTGGAAAAACACCCTCAATGGTAATAGAAATTTTTTTATATTACCTAGTGTTCATTTTCTATTAATTTCTTACATTGGTTGATAATTGTATTCATACAATGCACATAAAGAAAAGCAATCCCAAATGTTCATAGCCTTTTTTCTCTATTCCAAACTTTCTTGTTTATAAAAATAGTAAGAAAATATTTTTGGTTTTTTAGAAAGCTTTTAGTCCAGGTTCTCTTATTTAGGATTTGTGCTGCAATAGCAGCCTTGCATAAGCACTACAGGTCCGTACAAATCTGATAACTATAATCTGTATCAGTTTAGCACAGCACATTGTTTGCAGCCATGCATCATCTCTTGCTTGCAGCCTTACCTCAGCTAAAGGGGCACAAGGCAGAGAGAAGCATTCAGAAAGGAAAATGCTGTACATCAGCCATCCCAAGTCTTGTCTGTGCGTGGGGATACTTAGGAAGAGGTATCTCTGAATCCTTCCTTATACACAGATCTCTTGGTTCAGGATAAGGCAAAGAAGCAAATGCTCAGTTTCAATTTGAGCCAAGTTCAGAGGAACTCTTCCTACAAAATAGATATCCTAATTTAGGTAATATAGCTGCTGCAAATTAAATGTATACGCTACCTCAAACCGAATTAATTTTCAAGTGTAGACAAGCTTTAAGCACTTGGAGGCTGACTTTTAATTAGTGAAGCTCTGACAGCACCACCACAGAGCTGGTTTATCTTAATGACAGAAGATAAACTTCATTAAGTTTTCCAAGCAACATAAGAAAATGCAAATAAGGCAGAACCCCTTAAAGGGCTTGTGACTCCTTCTGTCATTTTTATTATTGTCGTGATTTTCAGTCATAATCCCCTCAGCTTCCCCTCATTATTGTCTGTGTCAGCTGTGTTCCCAGCTTGGCACTATACCCAGATATTTGGTGTGGCAGTGCCTCTCTGTGAGAATGGCTGGTTTGGGGAATGATGCACAGCCACGGCCCCGAGCAGTCCTGTGTGGTTTTGCACCATGTCTCTGTGAGATGGTGCAGGCAGAGCCTGGCTTTCCTGCTTTCCAAGACACAGACCCCGCCATGCAGCCACACCCCAAGAAGCAGAGTAGCTGCAGCTGGTGTGGCCCCATCCTTCAGGAAACATGTATTTCCCAAAGATATGTGTTACCTTGGAGGATTTCCATTATGTTAATGTACCACTCTCCCTCTTCTAGGAATACGAGCAAAATTAGGTTGGTTTTGCTTGCAAATGGCAATGAGCTCTCAGAGGTCTCTGCTTTCTGTGTTTATCGGCAACCAGGAGCTGGTTTGTTCCGCAGCCTGAAAACTGGAGTGGCTGCAGTGACCCAGGGAAGGATGAGGTTGCAAAGCACTCACAGCTGCAGCAAAAGCTGAGCGTCACCCCAGCCTGGAGATTAAATGCTGCAGGCAACTTTCTGCAGCTCAGAGACAGCTTTTCTTTTCAATTCCATACCTGGATCTGGATGGTGACTTAATTCTCTTCTGCTCATAGGAAGCAGGGTTTGGGGAAAAAAAATAAATAAATAAAGCCCCAGCAAGAAATATAGTGACAAATATGTTTTGATTTAGTGGGAAGCAGCAGATTCTTACCGACATTTCCCCACCTTCTCTGTACTCTCAGGACTGCTGTAAAAGCCGACATCAAACTTCTGGAGCTGGCCCAGGTCCAAGGAAAACTGGGGCCAAAAGAAAAATCTATTTTGGGGAGTGAGAAGGAAGGAGATGGAGAGAAATAGAGTCAGTTTGTTATTAGAAAAAGAAAAAGGGGAGGAGAGCAGAAGGGGATAATGTGTTTGTTTAACAATGATTTTATTACAAATGTGATGTACAGCGACAGTATGTTAAATTTCCTAGTCAACAGGGATCTATACAAAACAATTTGCAGCAAAAGGAAACAGATGCAGTTCTGTCTGCAGCTTCACACATCTGCTCTGCAAGCCACTGCTCTGCCTATAATTCTCTAGGAGGGATGCAATAAAAATGATATAAAATTTTATTGTGTTAGTGGCACTAGTTATTAGAGTGAGGAGCCAGAAAACTTACCCAGGGGCTGAACTTTTCCCATCTTTCAGTGCAGGGTAAATGATGAGGTTGTTGCTGGTACCAGCAATACTAGTGTGAGACAGGTCAATGCTCCTTTTGGAGCATTTGATCACGCTGGGGGGATGAGGGGGGCAAGACCAGAGTGGCAAAGCTTATTAGCAGAATAATAGGGAAAGATGCATTGGGAAGCCTTTGGAAATGAAATGTTGAACTGGTATTTAAAATGAAATTTAACAAGAAAAAAAAAAAGGAAACCCCAAGATTTATGGAAGAAATCTGTGGAATCTGCCCTTGCTCTATTGTTTGATGCTATGAATTATATAATTTGCCATACTTTTATTCTGCGTTTCAATGGCTGTAGCTTGGGAAATGAAGAGTGGAATGAGGTAAAATAAATAATGGCAGCTTCCACTCTGGATCAGAACATATAAAAATGAAACCCAACTGACCTCCCTTAAAATCAAAACTTTGTCGCTTTTAGATTAAATCCCATCGATTTCTCTTTGTGGGCAAGCCCAGCACAGGATTCTGGGGTACTCTTGAACTGGATAAGCCACCCATGGAGGAACGTGAGATGTTTCCTGGGATGCTGGGCCTCACCAGCTGTTTCTGTTCCAATTTTTTCCTTGTGATTGCCTAAATTTCAAGGGCCCTGATCTGAGAGGGTGTTTATAAAGCCATTTTGTCAGGGTATAGCCGCACTGTACTTTCAGGGTGCCCCAGGTTAGACAACTAAATCTCCTCACCTGGCATTCCCACCTCAGCCTGAGCTGACAGCAGCCAGCCCCTGTGGCTACCTCTCCTCAGCATGGTTGCCCTGGTCCCAGCCTGGGAGGAGGGTTTAGCCAGTTGTCTGAGGTATTTTGCCTCCTGCCCTTGCCCCTGAGGTATCGGAGCTGGCAGTGAGAATGAAGCAGGGACAGCAGAGGGAGGGATAGGGGAGCCACCATGCCCTGTAAGGCCGACAGAAAATGGCCACGACCTCCCCTCATGAGGCTTCATGGGGCCTCCTCCTCTCCAGAGCCTTCACCACCCATTTGGGTCGTACCCTCACATGCTAAAACAGCAGGTTTTTCTATTTTTGTGTGCTGTGGCATTTTCTAGTGTACAATAACTAAGAAATCCCAGGCGATGGTACCAGCTTTTACTGAGGTGTGGCAGATTGGGAGTGACCGGTGTTATTCCCTCTCCCTGCTTGCCCTGGGTGTTCATAGCGCTGAGGTGCTCAATAAAAACTTCTCACACAGCCGAAGCACAGGCCTTAACCGTGTCTTTGAATATGTTAATTTTATGAGCAGGGTCCTTTATCTGTCCAAAAGGAAGTTCAAAGCACTGAGGGAACAATCCCTCTCACCTCAGTGAGGGCACAGCAGGGAGAGCAACACGTTCATCTTTCTGGTCACGTATCTTTCAAGCAATGGAAATAAATACTAGGCTATGAAGCTTTTGCAGAATACAATGTTATTTAGAAACTGGAAGACTCTTGCCAGGTAAAACGATGGGCAGACTTTTTTTTATTTTTTCTCTAACAACAAAACATTACCCTTCATCCCTTAAGGCTTGTTAAAGCCATGTGAATGTGTATTTGGGACAGACAAATTACCTTACTTTATGTTTAAGGTAGTTTTATTTTTTGGATTATGATAAACATATTCAGATACTAGAAATCATAAAAATTTAGAATTTATTTTACTGTGGAAGATTATAAAATAAATAATAGTATTGACAATAAATCCACATAAAACATAACAGAAGTTAAATCCAGAACCAGAGTTCAAAGAAACTCTTCAAATAGGAGCGTCCAAATACAACCGTTCAGGACTTAAGGATGAAGTGAAGTAATTTAAACATTTTCACATAAAAATTAATTTCTGTTTGCAGAGCCACACTGAAACACTTTATCCTGTCTTATGTTACTGAATCCTTGAAGTGACCTGTGGGAAATTCCTCTTCAGGCTGAGGGGTTTTGTCAGGGAGTTGCATGTTATCGCTATAAGGATGCTGATATTTTGACTCTGTCTCACAAACCAAGTATTGCAATACCCATTTACTTGTCCTGAGGCAAAATATTTTTATTAGGATCTCACTTCCTAAATGAAATCCAAATGTTTTTGGAAGAGCAGAGCTTTTCATTCCAAGAATTTCTTTTTCAGCATAAGTGTATTTCAGTGGAACAATCCTGAGCCATTACAACTTCCAGCTACAATTTCAAAACGCACCATCTTTTACAATCTCGCTTGCTAGATAAGACCATACCTTTCTGTGTGATTTTTCAGAATAAACAAACCATAATTTAGAGGTGTAATGAAGAAAACAAACTTTTCAACACTGATCTTATACTGGCTGGTTAGAAAATGTTTGAGGAAATGTTTTGCCAGGTAAATACATTATTGATTTATTTAGAATAAAATAAACCAAGCCAATAACTAGGCAAATAAAATGGGTCAATATTTAAGAACAATTTTATGAGTTCTACACAACTGCAAAGGAAAAGCCAATGGCAATGAGATTGTGGTGGCAAATATGTTTAACAAATGTGGTGTTTCTGATGATGTTCGTGACCCATTCCCTTATCTCCTCAGCATACTGAACAATAAAGTAAGACAAACTGCTGGCATGGCCCCTGGAAAGCAGCTGTCTTGATCTGAAGAAACTCAGAACTTAGCTGAGAATGACAGAATAAGGGGCCAAATTCCTTACTGATTAAGGTTTTGAGATATAAAAAAAGGCTATTAGAATCTTAAAGTTGTAAACTTTGCACTTCAGCTCAACATTTCAGAATGCTTGTGTGTCAGAAACACGGTGTCCTGAAACTGAGACTTGACCTACGCTGACAAAGGTTCTATTTGCTAATTGCTGAGGATGATCCAACTGGAGCATTTGGATGCCCTCAGCACACCAGGGTGCACAGTCTATTCAGAAATCTGGAACAGCCTTCTGAAAGGCTACAGATTCAGATAAATGCAACAGGCATAAATTTCTGGTAGCATAAGCTTCTGCAACCTTACCTACTTGAGAATAACTGAGTCCACAGATTAACATGAGGTGATGATTGATTGTTTTTACTTTGTGCTAAAAACTAAGCTGGAAAATCGGATTAATAATTCTGAACGGTTTTTTTTTTCCCTTCAGCTCCATTTCATTCATTCTTGGCTGAGCAAATGTTTTCCTTGATTAAAGGACTGCAGACAGCGTCAGAACAAAACGCACTTTTTGCATATATGCTTTATCTATGATGCTTAAATCACTCTTGTGTCAGTTTTCTGGTATTTTTCATGGTTCAAAGACCTCCCCAGAAATACTTGAAAGGGGTATCTTGCAGAAATACAGTTAGCAGAAAGCAACGTAATGAGCAAGATTGTTTTGGAAACCATGAAGTGCTATCATCCGTAAGAATAATCCTGAATAAACTGTCTGATAGCCTCAAGCTCGGGCTGCTCTTTGTGGACTTGTGGGTAATTGCCACGGTGAAGAACATGCATATATTAAATTACAGATATGATTTTAAAAAATTTTTTTTGCTTAGTTAAATGCATTCAATTCCATGCTTGCTTCACTTAACATCAGCATAAGGCTCCAGGCATCCTTGTAACGTAATAACCAATGGAGTCATACACACAGCCACTGTTCTGTGGCAGCTGACAGCACAGCTTTGCATTAATGTGAGGCTATTATTAATAACACTAATATATTCACTTGTAGAGACAGTGCATATTGCAAAAAGGTTATTATTTTTGAATTGTGTAGTCTGGCTGTTTTCTATACTTCATTGACTAATGCCACATTTGGAAACAGCCAGCCATAGGTGTGTCACATGTAAAAACAAACACCTTGCATGACTGTATTAAGTTCAAACTTTGTTTTTCTCTGCTTGGATTCTGAGCCATGGCTGCTACCACAAGACAGATTAATAACCATGGGATTAGCAGAAAATACATAATGCGTGTGTGTGCTGCAGAGGATATGGCTGATCTTCAGGAGACGACAAAATAAACTCATTTACTCTTCAAGAGAAGCAAAACAGCCTCACAGACCAGCAAAACTTTCCATCCGATTTCACAGAACCATTCTGTAATCAGCATCTTAAATTGTATTATCTATAACATAAGGTCATAATGCAGGAGCCTGGTGGCTTCTGTGAACTGCAAATCACTGCCCTGGTAAAAGAGCTTTGCAAAGAGACACCATAAAAGTCACCCAAACTGAGACAAGCAAGGGAGAAGGCTATGCTTTTAAATACAGAGCAGCTCATATCAGCTGCTCTGAGAATAAATAGTTTACAGTTGTAAATTGGTGGTAATTTCTAGGTGATATTTCTCTTTGTATTATGCAGTCACTATGAGGCAGAAAGCATTAATTCTCAGAATATTTATACATTAATGTTTTACACAAAATACACTACAGACAAGAAGAAGAGTTTTCAAAAGCAGCAGACTGACCTAAGCTACCTCCCAATCACAAGCCTGTTAAGGAGCTTTTAAAAAAATCACAGCCAAAGGGTTTGGTTTTGTTTTTCCTCCAAGTGCAGGCAGGAGCAGGGACCTGCTGGGCTGTGCACAAGGTGTTTCCTGAAAAGGTTATTGGAGTGAATCACAGAGGTGGCCATGGTGGCCGCCTGGTTTTGGAAACAGGGTGCCCTGCCCTGCCAAGGGATGCAGTTTCTGGTCACCTTGTGTGACCTGGAGGCAGCCCCAGGCCTTTCCTCCCTGTGGCTGATCCACCTGTCTCTGCATTTGGTTCCCAGTCAGTACGGTCATGGACCTCTGTGGTTATTAGTGTCCACCAGGAGGGACATGGAGGAAAACAGAGAGACAGAGGGGCATTTTGCGTAGCGCACTGGAGAATGAGACACAAGTAGCTGGTGCTTCTGGGGGCGTATGATTTAGAGACAGGACATTTAGTTCTTCCAAACAGTTTGCCAAATGTTTCTTACAAATCCACTATCTAAAATAGTAAGATCTGTCAAAGTTCCCTGGGATTTATAACAGCCTATTAACCATAATAAATGACTGTATTAGCATGGGGTGATCAATAGATTTTTCTTGAAGTCACAGATAAAAATGAACAGCAGAGGAAAGGAAACCCTTCATATTAACACTGTGGGAGCTCTTGTATTAATTGGCACATAATCAGGTACAGCTGCTAATAATCAGGCAGCTCTTAAAACTGACACAAAGAGTACTGCCAATGCAGCCCGAAGAGCTAGTGAATATGTAAATATTCATTGAAATTCAGGTTGCTGGATGGAAGTCATGTTTTCTTCTAAGCTTACAGAACGCTGGTCCTGGGTTCTGCTTATGTCAAGATGTGACACTGGGATTCCCTCATGTCATAAATAATCTCTTCCCCTATTTGCAGATAAAAAGTATCTGTCAGAATATACTTTTTTTCCTGTGTCCTGTATCTTGATAACACCAGTCTTCAGAGCACTCAGTTTTCTTGATGGGACATTTTGCATATTCTTTGTGGGATCTTCTTTTACTTCTTGTATTATTGTCCTCTGGAGAAATTACACACCTCAGCTTGCTAGTTACCACATGGTCACACAACAGCAGGCAAGTTCAAACAAGAATGTAAACTCAAGAAAGCAAATTGATTGTGTAGCAACAAAGGATTGAGCTCTTGATTACAACCTTGGAAGCACTTACAGGCACAGCAAAAAACCTCCAAACATTTAAGAGACCTACAGTGACTCTAACAACAACCTCTTGTTCTAGCTGTCACTTAGGGTTTTTCCTCTCAGCTATCAGAGTTGAGGGGCCATGGCAGCCAAATTCCCCCTGCATGGAGCTGGCTTTCTGAGTAGGTTGTCACCCTGGTGTATCCATTAACTTCAGTACTCAAGGGCTTTCTTGTTGCTGTTGAATGCAAACAAAGCTTGAAGGATCTCTCTGTTTCTTTGCTCACTTAGGGTGTCCTGTCCCCCTGCAGCCTTTGCGTGGGTGTTACATGTTCACATAAGCTAATGGGATATCTTTAACATGAAGCATGACAGCTCTGCTTTGTGAAGAAGGTTTCTGAAGGAGTGAGCTTTTCCTGTTCTCTTTAGAAGGCGAGCTGAATTGCATTTAGAAGCATTTATGTGATGTTTTATTAATCCCATGAGTCTACTTGTACAACATTTATGTCCTTTGGCTTCATGACACTTTTACAGCAACCACACAAGTGACCATGTTGCTACACACTAGTCATTTCAGGGTTTGTTCTGCCAGACAGAGATATCCCAAGGTTTGTATTGCATTGCTTTAAGAATGGCTTTTGGGACACATGAAACACCTTTTCTTGCAATCAGTCACAGCTGTGGCAGCCTTCATGTGTGCCTTTACAAAGCTAATCAGCAGCTGCACTTGTTTCTTCTCTCCAAAATACCCTTCTCCATCTTGGCCTAGGTGTTCCTCATATGAATATTCATAAATTTGATATTAATTAAGTGCGAGAGATGTGCTCTCTTCTATCATCTGAGGTTCTTCCTTCTCTTCATGTCTGCAACACGCTGACTTTATGAACTTCCCCCCAAAGAAGTGAAAGGATAAATGAGTAAATACAGACACTTGTGTAAAAGCTGATGCCAGGTGTTGCCTGGCGACTAATAGCTGTCAGAGCTAAATTAGCCAACCTGCTCTGGAGACAGGTGATTAACAAATGGGGACCTCAGGAACAGGAAAAGGCACAAAGGGGAGGAGATTAACTGAGTTCAGAAGAGGGAGCAAGGGTTAAACACTTAGAGAAGTGTAGGCTGATGTCCCCGCAGTAATTGTTGTTTTTATTTATTCCTGCCTCTTTTTTGCTATGCTGATGATAGAGTTTCTTTCCTTTCTGTCTTTTGTAAATACCCTTGTTTTCTTCCTGGCCTGACCCTATGTTTTGCTTTTTCCGATAGAAGTGCGAAGGGTTTGGATGTGGGTATTGTAATTTTGTTCTAAATGTGTTATTTTCTTGAGTAGACCTTGCTCTGTTTGGTGCACTTGAAAAGGCACAAGCACAATAAAGCGTATGCAGAGTGAAATCAAAAGTGGTGCAAAGTAGGTCTTGTTGAACATCATACTGATGCTACTTACCAGCTACGGTAGTTGTTATTTTGTGGATTGGTTTTTGCTTTTTCTTGTTTTTTTACAAGCTCATCAGAGCAAATAGGTGCTGGGACAATCCCTGCAGCTTCAAAAATATGCTTGGAAGCCTCTTCTGCTTTTTCAAGAAGTGGTGTGTACATTTGATTCCATTTTTCAATGTACTGAGTGTGAAACTTTCTCTTTGAAATATGCAGTAGTTTCTTATCTGTCTGCATAGTGATTCTACAGAATTTATTTCTTTTTCAATTTTCAAATAAGAAAACAGGAAAGTGGCTTTTGGTTGGAAGGAAAAATAAATATGAGGGAAATAATAGAAAGCTGGAGAGAATGGGAATAGAGTGTAAGAGATTTATTGATAACTCTAAAGAGAGGAGCATGTGTGGGAAACTGTCCTAAATTTGTGATTACACTTTAAATTCTGCTTCAACAGTTCCTTGTATTTTGTGAATTGGTTTTGCCTAGATTGTATTTTAAGCTTATAGACTTTATGTTTTTTTTTTAGTTTTCAGGAATGCTATGCTAAAGAAATATGAAGTACCAAAAATAGGGCACAAATCCACTCTAGGGTACTGCTGACAATCTCAGTTACAGGAAAGCCCAACACTGGGTTATTTTGGATATACTCTGTGTGTATCTCTCTCTTTATTTAGTGTGTAGTCAGCATTAAAAATAACACTTCACCATATGTGAAGAGCAAGAAGTGATCAATACGAAGTCAGGCTACCTGCCAATGAAGGTTTTTTTTTAATTTGGTTTTGTTTTTGTGGGTTTGGTTTGGGGTTTTTTTCCCAAATATTAAAAACATAAAAATATGAAAGAATAATACTATTAAGAATTTTATTTTGTGTTGTTTGAAAAAAAATTAATCCTTAAATACTACCTATTTTGTTATTTTACAATTCACAAGAGCGTAAACCCTGACAACTTTGGAGGTTTTGGACACTCCTGAAGATGTACATCAGGAGCTGTCATGCCTTTTCTGAAGGTAAGAATAGTTACCATGCTTCTTTTTGGGGTAGAGGGAGAACCAGCTTTAGTTTCCCAAAATCCATGGTTTGTGTGTAACCAAGTTTTCCTATATGAAAAAGTGCTGTAATCACTCAAAAGATTAGATTTGATGTCCCCCTGAAGCAAATAGGCCTTTTTACCTCCTTGAACTGCAAGAGCGGTTTTGGAAGAATCTTAGTATTGCTATGATGAAATATACTGCAATTGAAGTAGAACTATTTGGGCTGAGAATTAAAGGGCTTTTTTCTATTAACCTAATATACTTTTACTTGCTAAAGGTATGTGCTGTGGTTAAGATATAGACAATGCTATGAAGAGATGTGGAGCCTGGTGCATTTAAGATCTTCATGATTCATCTCTCTCAGGAGAGTGCTCAGAAATAGAAAGCTTATTGCAGACACTTAATTCCAGTCCTGTCATAGGATCTTGGGATAGCAATATCAAATATTAAAGCAGCAGATATGAAATAAACCCAGAACTTCATTGGGAGCAACTGAAATCGATGGGTTTGCTCATTATGTTTTTCCTGTCAGATATTACAAGTCCCCTGTTGGAATGTGCATGTCTGTGGGTCAGCCCCTTGGCTACTCCCTGATATTTCTGGTATCCTCAGGTTCTGGGACTTCAGTAAGTTGTGCTTTATTTTTCTGGTGTAAAAATGTGTAAATTATAATGATTTGCATGAATTGTACATAATACTTCGCTCTGGCTCTTTTGCAAATGTAGAAGCAAAGCTATTGTGTCTATTCACAGACAGCTTGGCTGTTTCATTCTGCCCCTTATGCCTGCAAGGGAAAATTTGAATTATAACACTAGATATGTTCTCTGGCTGATACTCTGGGATGGTTACATTTGTCCTTTAATTTTAAGCATTCTTATCCTATTCTTGATGTGGCTTTCCATCCAAAAGGAGTCTTGAAATGCACTTTTCTGTAAATCTTTCTATTTACCCTGTCTTCAACTTGCTACTCACAACTTGTATTTCTGATAAAGTTTTGAATCATCCTAAGTGAGAGATAAATTGAATACTTCTTATACCTGTCCATGAAAGCCTCAGTATAAATGCACCTGGGAGGGAAGGGGCTGGGGAAGAAAGTCTTGTCTCTCTTACTGCAAGAGCTGGCTGTGATAGCGAGCAGGCAAGGTTAGTTGTTGCTTACCATCCTAGAGCTTTTCCTTGCATATGTCCTTCTACTAAGTCAAGCCAGGGTCATCCAGAGTCATGTGAGTGCATGAAGAGCCTCAGGTGTTCCAGGGAAACCTGGAGCTGGACTCTGGGCTCACCTCGGGTGAGAAGTAAAATGAAATGTCGAACGCTGGGTGGCCTCATTCTAGGAGTGAGCTAGTGGAGTGAGAAGAAGGCTGCATGTCCCATATTGAGAGGAAAGCTCTTTGCATCTACAGCTTCAGGCTGGGAATGATGAAATGATGGTGATAAGGGTGCAGTTTGTGGGGAGGACCAAATATGAAGCAAGCTGAAATTAGGCTGCTGGTCAGCTACCTATGCCATATGAAATAAGTATATCTGGTTTTATAAGAGCTTCTGAAAGATGTGCTGAACTAAGAGACGTTCTTGATGGTATGAAAATGGCAATGCAACTTTCTTCTCTTTGCTTCTGCCTTCTTCTTCTTGTCTCAGTTCCACCTCATCGAACACTTCCCTTTTGTTAATCATGTGGAAAGCACCATTTTCCTAGCACCTACCAGCATATAAGCCTCTCTCACTTTCCACCTGCTTCCTTAAAGATTAGTTTCATGTTACGATCCACCAAAGTAACCCACCTAACGCCTCACTGCAGAGATTGCAGGAGCAGTTTCACATCGCCGACAAAATCCCATCAAAGCCGGAAATTGTTTTCTTTATGTGAGTGGCAAGGCAATTACCGAGCTGAGTGACATGGGTGGAGGAGTGCATTTACACCAGAAGCTATTGCTACGGCAGAAACTTCTGGCAGGAAAGCAGTGACTGACATTCCTTGGCTTATTATTATGGGCCTTGTATAAATGGAGTAGAAGCAATGACTGTTACTGCATTTCTAATCAACAAAGTGTTATTCCAGTAATTAAGTTTCAACTGACTCCCTTCTCCTTTCTAGGCATTAATAGGAAGAAGATATGCAGATTGCTGGTTAATAATAGAACATTTATAGTTCTATAATAATTTTCTTCAGGTTTATCAATTTGTTTGATTGCTCGTGTGGCAAGCATTTGATCCTGTATGTGTCTATTTAGCCATCAGACTGTTTATAAACACCATTGTTTATAGTGTTAGTGACATCTTAAAGCTCTGCAACTTGCAGAGCTTAATAGCAGGAAATGTAGAACTTAGTTTTGCAAAATAGAGCAAGGCCTTTCAAAGAAAGCTCCAGATTGTCCAAACCACATATGGATGTCAGAGATGGGAACACTGTGAGCTGTACGCTGAACCAATTTTAAACTCCCACTCATGATTTCCAAATGTAGTACTCTGTCAGAGAGCAGGCATAGAGAATTTTGGGAGCTACAGCACTCATGTAAATAAAGGCTCCAGAAATCTGTTTTGTCAGAAGTGGTAATAATTATATTACTGTTTGTGGTGGTGCAACTAAAACTGGAACCTGATGGACAGGTGCAGCTAGATTGTGACTAATTGCAGAACGTTATTTATGACATTTACTGCCCAAAGAGGCCAAAAAGTTGGCAAAATCATTTCCATTGTTTTGTAAAGAGTGACACAGGGCTCTGGGGGGCGGGAGGAAATAACCCTGTATCACACAGTGGCAGGTGCATGCTTTATCCACTGACCCGAAAGCCAAACCCAAATGCTTGTTCCCATACCTTTTGGTAGGTGTTGTTTAGAGGAGAGCAGCTCTGCACTAGCACAGGTTTCAGTTTGTTCTGCACCCACTCATTTGCAGCTGTCTGGAATCTACCATCACATATGAACAAATTGACAACTCTATTATTGAATGAGGAACCAAACATCCATTCCCTCTGCCTGGGCTTTGTCAGTATATCAGCTCTCCATAGATGCAGTCCTCTTCTCCAGAGCTCACTAAAGTGTGCCCTATTCCCGCTATTCTAGTAGACCAAAGATAAAATATTTGGCCAGAGAGACAGTCAGCCAGTCTTCCTATACAATAAACTGTGTTGTTTGGCTTAGCTAAGCTGCTTTCTTGCACCTCCTGGGGGAAAAGAAAACTGCTCAGGAGCAATCATAGTGTAGAAGAGTGAACAAAGAATTCAGCAGAAATCCAGATGTAGGTTTTATTTATACTGAAGGGAAATGCTGTTTCTTATAACAGCAGAGTTCAGGTTTATACATGAAGCCTCCAGACAGTTCTTAGTTCACTAGGTGACAGTCACACACAGGAGTTAGCTGGTTTGAAGTTTTGTGCCTTTGGGGTTGCACAAGGATGGCTGAGTGCTTCTCTCCAGCCTCTTTATCCAGCAGGAAAAAATGAACTTGCTTAATTCTGATTTTTCCCTTATTGCATCTTTATACAAATGACTCTCCATAATCTTGCAGCTTGTTTTTAATCAGTTTCTGGAAATACTGCTTTGAAAAAATCTATCAAGGAGCTCTGGAGATCAAGTAAAAAGCCTTATTGGTGTCTGCTTTTTCCTACTCCCCATTCCTTTGACATTATAGCAAACAGAATAATTTTATATTTGAATGGCTGCTGGAATTTGCTGCACTGGGCAAAGTCTGGATATACCACATTAAGCAATGGCTTGGGACTGGTGTCAGAGAAGGGCCTCTTCCTTGAAGACCAGCTGCTCACCAGTAGATTACAGCTGAATTTGCAACCAATGTAAGTGCTTGTGATAGCTCTTCTTCCTTTTGGAGGTACTCAGTGTGGATGGGATGAAAAAGTCTCAGGCAGCTGCTTCTGCACTCACGTGCAACTTTCAATCTGGGATTGCATGTGGTTACAGAGATGTGTGTTCTGTGCATGTATTGCTTCAGGTAAGCACTTGATGAGGGTGGTGCAAGAAAGCAGATGTATAGGAAAAAATCTGAACTGCAAACAGCATCTTAGGCTCCCACAGAGAAATGTCTATGCAGGAAACACTGTCAGTATCCTTCAAATACTTGAAAACTACTTTACAGATTTTACTTTTTCAGTCTTGTTTAATCTTTTCTTGAATTAAGAAAAATGATGAGAACCTCCAAACTACCTTCATAAAGGCCTCCCATTATAGCTCACTGCTCTAAATGTGGTTTGAAATTGCTTCTTGCTCTCTAGGAAAATTTGATTTCTCAGTATTCTTACTGGACATGAAGCTTTGCGTTTGTAACTATCTCTCTGAAATTACATCCATCACTTTCAGTGAAATACAAAAGCTAAAATAATGAAGAATCTATGTACTTTTATAGTGGTTGAATAGTGGAAGAATGGGGAAGAAGAACGTGTTTCTGAATGAATTGATAGGAGGAATGTGCTCTTGGACTCTGGACAGGAATCTTCTCTGTTATAATTCAAATATCTTCCTTCTTCTCTGATCCACCAGTCTGGACTCCTGTCCTATGAATTCTTTGGAAGTACTATCATTTTTTTTCTTGAGGATCATCAAGTCCAGCTCTGTAACTCATGTTTTCTAGGTCTCTGATTGTTTGCCTGATTCTCCTCTGCTCTCCATCCAGTTGAGCTATAGACATCTACACATAAACAAACCCACAACTGGGATATTTGAAGTTGAAGCTGCCAAGACACCTTAAGAGACTGGTGGCAAAAACTCTTTAAATTAAAATTCTATCCCTGCAGAGGTTTAAGTCACTGCAGGGGTAAAACTGGTGCATTTGTCTAACAGCTTTCAGTCAGAAGGAGATATATTTTTCCAGGGTGGTCCTACTCAAAAATATTTCCAAACTAGTATACCTGCAACTAAGCACAGACTTTCATGTAGGTCTTAATGATACTCAATGGTCTTTATAAGGCTGGTTTCAAAATTATCAACATTCCTGTAAGACCATGAGGTCTGGATGTGTTGTGATCTCTAAAGTAATATTTTCAAGGGTGGAAAAGTACTGTTATGCCCTGGGAGCTGAAGCATCAGCTGCTTATTTAACTTAAAAGATACCATTCAATTTCCAGAATTGTCAGGGAAGGGGACCACTACCTTAAGACAGCTCTCTATTGCATATAAGAAGCCTTGAAGAATTACAGACCTAGCTGAGGTATGCCTGTTGTTATCTTAAAGAAAAATCAAGAAAAATGAGGGCCTCTAGTTGCCTTGATCACACAGAAAATCTCTAGCCCAAGTCACTGGACTTTCTCTCTTCCACTAAATCAAAGTGAACTGTGATATAAGCAATAGTCTTTGTACATGGTGGTGCTGCATAAAATGACTATAGAAAATGAAAAGAATCTAGTTTACTGCTGAAAGAAAATGAGTGGTAGTTCTACTGGGTATTGCATGGCCTGTTAACCTCAGTGGAGACCAACATTTTAGGGCAGAAGAAACTGTTAACGTGCTCTCTGGCTAAAACTGGGGATTTTCATTATCGTGAAGGGTGCTTTACTGAAAGCACTGGGGATTTAAGGCTTTTATTCACTGGACACAGAATTGCAGAAAATTTAATGTTAAATAAACAAATGAACTTTGGCTGGTAACAGCTGGCCATAACTTTTTGAGCCAACAGACCTGAACACCTTCTCTGTTTCTTCTTCATCCTTGCCGTTAGTGGATAATATACAATTTATTTGTCATGGAGCCAGCCCACCTTACCATACGCTTTAAAAAGTCATTTTCCCCACTCATCTCCCTGGTGCAAGCACAAGATGCTTGTGCCATGTTCTGGTAGAGGTAGGAAACATCCTCAGGAAATGTATGTGCAAAGACAGAACAGACTGTTGAATAAAACACCAGTGTTGACTTCAAACTGTTGGCCTGGATATTTCTGGTATCTCCAGAATATGCCAAAACACCTGCACATCCCTCCAGATGCAACATGCTCTGTAAATATTAACTGTGTGATTTCTTTAAAAATAACTAAAAAGACTTATCCCTCCTTTTTTCTCATCTTCAGGCTTTCTACTCTCTTCCTGTTTATCTGGACTGCTTTCTTCTGTCCCCAGCGACAGTTGTTTGGTATCATGTAACTTCCTTGCAGTTCAAAAGGAAAAAAAATGGATAATTCAAATATTAACACTTCTGCTGAGACCAGATAATATTTTAGCTGAAACAGCAGTGTGAAGAAATTATCTTTATGGTGCAAATCTATTTTAATACTCGTTTTTAAAGAAAATAAGCTTTCTTTTCTACTGTGAGGAATACCTCAGAACCGGGGAAGGAAAAAATCCACCCAGACCTTTGCCCTACTTTGCCTTTTAGTGGGCTGAGCTGAAAAATCAAATAGATGTGTGAACATGTACCAGTCATTCTTTTTCCAAAAGAACATCTTGTTTCAGCAGATAATTGTGGTCTTCTGTTGTGTATCATTAGGCATGTGCATATTTTCCTGTCATACTCCCTAGATATCCCAGGTATAGATTTGATGGATGATGTGTTTTGGTCTAGATTACCCCTTTGATTGAAATTGTAATTCTGATCTATACCAGCTGCTGAGCATCACAGAAGTAAAATTTTCTGGCTTTGGGTCACCTAAATAATTTGGAAGCTTTAGTGGTTTATAGGAATAATGCAGGGTCTCTGCATAGGCATGAATAGATTTAAAGGAAGTGATTTTATAGACAAGAGTGCATTAAAAAGGTACTACTCATAGACTGGGTATAAAGGTTTCTTACTCTTTGCTGTATCTGAATGTTTCATATCTATTTGATACTTCATCTCTTCAGATCTCTGGACAAAAAGCTGAAATCTCTAGCCATTTCCCTAGAGAGTAACTCACTTTTCATGTACACTGAGGAGTTTCCTTAGGCTGTGGTTCAGCAGAAACCTGCTTTTCAACTTCAAGACAGCTATAAATGCCAGGGATTGGGGAGAGGCAAAATATTTCTGAAAAGCAAAGGAGAAAAATTGATTTACCCATTACACTTCTGTCCTCTGGTCATTGCCTGCATCTCTCTGACTGGAAACCACAAAACTGAATCATTTTCCTGATACTAAGGGAACATGCAGTATCAAAGAGCATTATTTTGTGTTTTGCTATTGTTACTTTAGTATAAATATATAGATTGGGATGGAAGGTACTCAGAAGATTCCCTGTCGTCCATAGCTAAGAGTAAAGAGTCTTAGTTACTGACAGACTGCATTTTGTTGATTCAGAACAGATACATTTCTACCATTTCAAAGAAGATTAATCCCTTCTGCAAAAGGCTGTTCCGCAGCCTATCCACTCTCTTCAAGACCTTCAAGGATGAGGCATCCTTCTTTTTTAGGTCCCATAAGTTAATCAAGGAAACTTGCTCTAACAACTTGTTTTTGTGAAGGTTTTCACCCCTGTTGTTGCAAAATGTACTGTAGCAGCTTCCTCTTTAGTCTGTTTTTCCCTTATATCCCTAAATAACTCTGTCATTCACACTGGAGCTTTGCAAACTCGGTAGCTTTTAGAGTATTTACTGTTCTGCCTTGAGAGAGGACACGGATTTCATTCAGCAGAAGTTTAGTGATACCACCACAAAATAACGTATCAACTTCTAGCTGGCAATTAGTTTTATAATGAATGTTTCTTTTCTCTTATATAAGATATGTAAATGCTGACATAACCTTCAGGTTTTGGATAATTCAGGTGTGGATACTGGTGGGGGTGTGAGGAGGAGGGGGTGGTAAAGTCAAAGGGAATGGTTTCCATTGATGTCAGAAGGCATCACATTCATTAATTCTGCTTTCAGTTGAAGCTTTTGTCCCAGAGGGGTGCATGACCTTCTGTGTGCTGTTAAACAGCTGCGTTTCCGTGGTAGGTGCCAGGTCTGCCTTCCTTGGGATGGACTGACTGTGCCCTCAGTTTCAATGGAGTGACTTGTGTCTCTTTCCTGGGTGGTCCGTAACATTGTAATACGAAAATGCCCTCAAGGCAGCCTCAACTTTGTCAATACTAAGAGAAAGGAGAAATTTGGCTCCTCTAAACAGAACTAAACAGTAAGAGATACAGATGCTTTCACAGCATTTCTGTGTTACTGTTGCCATTCTTTATGTCTAAAGTACCTTCCTGTACTTTAAAGAATAACAGCACCTGGAATATTTTTTCCAGGCAATAGACTTGTAAATCTCCTTGCAATTACTTCACTGTCTTTTCTCTCCTATTTGATTTACCCATGACTTCCTGACAATATTTTTAGCTTGTTCTCGAGCTCACATTGATGTCTCTATGCGAATTAACTGATTAAATTCTATCATTCAGAATAAATATTTGGTTTAGGCTTACCTTTTCCCATCCTGCCTGTTTTTACAAACAAATGTGGCCTGTGTTTTATCAGCTAAAGAACATAACTGCAAAAGACAAAAAAAAAAAAGGAAAATAAATTATACCTCCATTTAAAAAAAAGTTATTTTCTGAAGTTCTAGCTATCCTTCTATGTGTATATTTGCAGTGTGTTTGAGCAGTAGGAAAAGCCGGGATCTACAGATTAGTCAGCACCCACCACTTACACCAGCAAGGCCAGTTTGTGGTGAGTGTGCTCGTCCTTGGCTGTCTTGGGAGTAAAAAGAGAAATGAATCACCATAGAATGGTGTTGTCTTTCCCTGGGCTTAAAATTAAAAGCCAGACATGGTTAAGGGGAAAAGGGGTTTTTACCTCAGTATTTATTTAAGGATCCTTAGATGCACCACTTCGTCCGGGTGGAATGCGCCGAAATGCACACTGAAATGCACACACACGATAGATGGCGTATAGAATTTATAGGCCTCACAAATTAGCATATCTATCAGAAATTCCCCAATGACAGACTTGAATGACTCCCCCATCCCGAGGAATCTTCTTCCTGGATGGGCCTATCTGAGTTTACACTCTATGTTCTAGAGAGGACCTTGGTCTCTAGGGCTTTCTGGCCCCTAACTGCGAGGCTTCCAGGATGTTTGGTCTCCTGGCTTAACGGAATATTAGGTCTATGCTATCAGAATTAAGGAATTACAAGTATGTGGGCTAAAAGCACTAAGTATGCATAAAAGCTGCATAAAAGGGGTATAAAAGAAAAGGCAAAAAAAAAAATCATCATGGCATCAATGGTTTGGGTTGTGTCCTAGGTTACAATGTAAGATGTGCCCAAAAAGTATGTATTCTATCTCCATCTTCATAAGCTGTTAAAAAACCAGTGGGGCAGTGTTCCCCACCTCCTCATGACTCATCCCTGATAAACTCTGGGGATATCTCCTGTTAATGGGCCAGCTGTTGAAACCAGGTGGGGCAGTGTTCCTTATCTCTCCCATGACCCATCCTCCCTGCAGGGGGATATCTTCTGTTAAGGGGCCCATCAATGCCTCGCCTCATGACTCACCATCCCATTGTGAGATGCTCTGCCCAGGAGGAGGAGCTAAGCGTCCCCATCTGTATATACTTGGAGGTTTGGAACACCAGAGTCAGCCCTTATCTCCTGGATTTCCAGAGGATAAGAGCTACACGGCCATCACTGGACCTTCCGAGGAAGACCAGACCCTTTGACAGGATCACTGCTTTGACAGAACCATCACTCCAGAAGACTGCAGGCACCGTTTAATCGGACTGCTACCAACACCCTGACCGACAGGGTGTCAGGTTGTATTCTGACTCTGCCAGTGGTTTTTCTTTTTGTACTATTGCATTTATTTTCTTTTTCCTATTAAATTGTATTTCTAACTTGGAGCCTCTCTCTGGTTTGCTTTCAAACCAGTACCAGTTGGAAGGGACCTTAAAGATCATCTAATTCCAACCCCTCTCCCTTGGGCAGGGACACCTTCCACTAGAGCAGATTGTTCAGAGCTCCATCCAGCCTGGCCTTCCAGTGATGGGACAGCCACATCTCTGGGCACCCAATGCTAGTGCCTCATCACCCTCATAGGGAAGAATTTTTTCCTAAAATCCAATCTAAACCTGCCCTCTGCCAGTTTAAAGCCACCACCCCTTGCCCAGGCCCTTGTCAAAAGTTCCTCCTCATCTTTCTTGTAGGCTCCTCCAGGTACTGGGAGGCCATGACTGGGTCACCCCTGAGCCTTCTCTTCTCCAGGCTGAGCAACCCCAACTCTCTCAGCCTTTCCTCACAGTGGAGGTGCTCCATCCCTCTGATCAACTTGGTGGCCTCCTTTGGACTCACTAAAGCAGATCAATACCCTTTTTGTGCTGGAACTTGCTGACAAGCTGATGTGTCTCCCTCTGGAGTGAATCCCATGCTGCTCAATATTTCTAAGTCCTCCTCATTCCCACTAGCCTTAGTGGTGACCCCATGTTCAAGAACAGATTCAGCTGGCTTTATGGGATGCACATCAACTCTAAATTCTATGCATTGAAATACCTTCTGCAGAATGAGACATAAAGGCCGGCAGATTTTGCCCTCTGTGACTACACTAGACATAGCTTATAAAGCAGCTTTTTTCTGTGGTGTGAACTGTAAGTAACAACAAAAAACACTGAATGGAGCTGAAACATATGAAAGACCTTATCTTATCACATTAGGTAAATAGCAGTGAAGTGCAAAAATGTTATGTAGTGCCTTGTTTGTCACTAAAGGATATCTGAAAGACAAGCAATGGCTCTCCTTTCTTTGTTTTTCATTCCTTCTCTGATCCCTCATTCCCACTAGGAGTTGAAGAGTCTGAATTAACTCTTCACAAACCTGTTGTCCTTGCTTGGACAAAAGAAAGTGGCTAGGCAGTCAGCAGTCAGGTAGGGAAGGAATTCTTTGGAATTCTTTGGTTCCTCTTTGGATCAGAGATCCTTGATGATGTACCATCAACCTCCAGGTCTCTTTTGGCTGTGGATTTTTTCCCTGCAGGGCTTTAAACATTTTCATGTTGGTGGGATTTTTTTTCCTCTCAAGTCCTTGAGCTTGTAACCCTCCTATCTGAACAATCTTACCTTTGCCTACAGTTTTACTTTTCTTTTCTTGGACGGGTTTACTCTATTTGTTTTTCACAGCTCACTCTCACAATTTAGCAATTTTCTCAAAAGCTGGAGTCAAGGTTACACAGCTCTGCTGTATCAGCTGGCCTTGGATTACACACAGCTGAACCCTTGAGATTACTACTAGCAAAATGAAGACAAGAAGTTAATTCAGCTTACTTCTAATAAAAACCTCAAACGGTTTGGGATGAAGCAGCAGAGTGATTGATCCTTTCCTAGTCGTGTAGCATTAAAATTCTAGTCTGAGTAAGTCTCGGTAATTTGAAGAAGCATCTTTTAATGAATTAGTCCTGAAAAGCAAAAATAAGTCTGAGGTAATCACTGTCTGATCCCTGATCTACTGTCTGTTGGTGATGCTTTAAAAGGGTTCTCACCTGGCCTCACTCAGAGCTAAGGGGGGGTGCATAGGGTGGCACACAGAAGTGATCACGGAGTCAGGAGGATCCCAGTGTCGTGGTTGTTTTCTCTACGAACAATCTCTCTTTAAAGAACTGAAATGGGATATGCTATTCTTCTTAACTCTCAAGCTGTTTGGTAAATCTAGGCTAAGGTACAGAGGGACCTGCAGCAATGTTTAGACACAGACACGTCCTCAGATTAATTTACACAATGTAGCTAATTACAGTGACAGCTTTCTTGCTTGCTTTTTTCCTGTAGCTTCTGTTTGCAGTAGTCTATGGCTAATAAAACTGTCAATTTTCTTTTACTTCAATAAAAGGTCACCCCCTGACAACAGCCCTGTGCCTCCTAACAGCTACTGCCTTTATTAATATTTAAAACATACACAGTGATATTTCCAAAAGGTCAGACTTTTAAAAGACATAAAATGTCATCCCTAATTCTTCTCCCTCCCAGCCTATTTCTCTGCCTCCTCTTCCCCATCCACCATTTATATGTCCCATTTTAGGTACAGTATTTAGCATGGCTTGTGTTAAATCAAATAAACATCAAGTGTTTCCCTCTTGCAGTACTACAGAGAGGCAAAGGATATATTTGTCACTGATTCACAGTCCAACAACTTGTGTACGTGGTTTCCAATTCTGGCTGTACCATAGATTCCCCTGAGTTAAATGAGTCATTTGTTCTGTCAGTTCCTGATTTAAGAATGCGTTTAAGCCAGTGCCTACCTTCAGGCAGGTAGGGTCAAGAGGGTATCAAGGCTTCAGCTGTGAATAAGAGTTTAAACTTTTTCTTCCCTGAGGCTTCTCCTTCTCCCATCTAACAGGCAGTCTACCAAATGGGGAAGGCAATACTTCCTAACCTCAGCTCTCTCTAGATGGCAAACTCCCTGTACAGGGACAGTTTTTTCCAGTATGTTTATCTAAACAGCAGCCTGCTCTGCCTGAAAGAGAATTGAGAAGGGAAAGCATGAATTTTCTCTGCCTACTGGCCAGGTTAGAAAATGGTCACTTTTTCCATTAGGAATATGATTATTAGGGCCTCAGAAGGTCATTTGTTGCATCCTCCGCCCAGAGACAGGACTAAACAAGTCTCTCATTTCTGACAGAAGCTTGATCATCCTGTTACTTTTCAATTTCTCCGAGGACAAAGATTGCCTGTTTTGTGGTGAATCATAGATTCTTCACTCATATTGCACGATATATAGGCAATACCCAGGCTCACAGGAGTCCTGGTGAATGAGTTACCAGATTCCTTCTGAAATCCTTCCACAGAAGTCTCACCTGCAACTGGATGTTCCTAATTAGATAGTGATCCCTATTTTTTTTTGTGAAGATTCTGCTAACACAATCTTTCATCCTCTAGACTGTGACTGGTTATAACATCCACCTGAAAGCACTCAACAAAATTCATATTCAGAACAAAATGAAACATAGAGGAGCAAGCTCTTGTTTGGTGTTACGTTAGTTCCTCTGCTCTTTTCCACATTATGATTGCATATGAAGATTCTTCAAGAGCTGATCCCTGACCAGTTCCTTCACATTTATCACATCTCTGTTCCTCATTCTATCACATCCACTTTTTTTGTAATGAGGTTTTTTTTGTATAGCTAATTATTTTGTCATAATTAACACTGTCCTGGATCAGACAATCCAAAAATAGATGTGAAGGGCTGCTAATACATTCTTCAGTCTCTGATAATAAATTATGCAGTGAAGATCTGTCAGTGCAGGTACTGGGGAAAAATGTTCAATGAACAGAGTTCAAGTACAAGAAGGAGTAGCTGCTGCCGTTCCTTAATGCCCATGACTGACTGACTGCAGATTGTTATTCAAGTCCTTCCTTCTTTCAAAGAATATGGTTAATTTTTCATGGCAGTATGAGAAAAGTACTTTCTATGCTGAGAAGGACTAATGGCTAGTATCTATCAGCCTAATTTTCTATAAGGCAATTTTAAGTCCAGCTGAGAGTCAGAAATTGGATTTTGTAGGCCTGCAATTTGGTTTTGGTTTGTTTGTTTGTTTTAAAGGATCAAGGTGACAAAAAATAAGTACATTAGTTATGATAGTGTAGTTTAGGTAAAATTATTATTTCCTGCTGTGGTTTGTACCTAACTTTGAAGCCTGTAAAAATCCACAGGCAGCATGGCTGGGTTAAACATATTGCATTCTAACTAGTTTGATAGGCTCAAAGTTAGTTGTCCCTCTGCCCCAAATGGTGGAATACTGATTTCCGTGAGGGGAAAGGCTGTTGGGGTAAAAGACAGGTCACCCACCTTGCATGTAATTTCAGATCAGCGCGCTTGGTGATTATGAATTAAGAGTCCTGGATCAATAACCCCTTCAGCTGAAGGAGATTCAAACTTACATTTTTTGGTTCCCAAGGGTATGCCCCACTTCAGGTCATAACCAGGTGGTAAGAGGCAGGTGTGGAGATGGAAGGACTAGGAGTAAACACAGCTTTGCTCTCCCAAAATCTAAGTGCAGCACAGTAAATGCTGCTTAAAAGAGAGAAAGAGCTGGCAGGAGCAGTTAAGCCTGAAGAGGATCTGTGGGTCCCTGTCCAACATGTGTGTCATCTTCAGGCTACATCTAAGTATGGCAGGCTTGAGGTGCAGGGAGAACAATGTCATTGAATTGTAAACACTCACTTCTTTTTCAGTTTATTAGATGGCTTAGGCAGCTACCAGCAAGCCCTTCCTCCTCCACTGTGCTGACTTATTAATCCATTTTTAGGTGTTAAGGTCTTACTGTGCTTTTTACAGGGTTATTAGACACCTAGCCTGAATTGTGAGTTTTCCTGGTGTCCCTCATGAGTCTGAGCTAAAGAACTTATGCAGTATTTCTTACAGTTCAGCTGTGGGTAGGTGTGGTGCAGGTTTACTTTGGAAGCAATATAGAAAATTATTGATCATGATCTAGGGTATTAGGAAGTGATGCTTAGTGACTGAAAGCTCTGGAGCTTTGAAAATTATTTTGTGGTGTCTTCAATAATGGATTAACAGAATAACATGTAAGAAGAAATGCTTTGTCTGTGTCGATTTTGGCCTAACAGTACTTAGGACCCAGTGCTAGGGAACTGTTCTCCTTGGTATTCCTTAGGGATGTTATAAATACCAGTGTAAGAATTTCAGGCCCTAAAATCTTCAAAAAAAGGAAGTGATGAATAGTGAGTAATGAGCACAGCTGGAACAGGACTGTTTGAAATCAGGAGCACAGTACTGTTTGATTGTGATTTTAGGGAATGTAATCTACTATTTGTGAGCTTAGCAATTTTAACTCCCTTGGGTTTTATAGCTCTACTGATTTATCTTTAACTACTTTGCTGGTAGGACGGTTGAAAATATATCTGTAGTGGTATGTTCCTAATGAAAGCATAAATAGCTGAGTGAAGGTGGCTGGCATGTTCCAGGCAGCGGGAGTTTCTGAGCCCAGTGAAAGGTGGCGGTGACTAGAACAAAGCAAATGAATGATTAGGGATATTTTTGATCAGAACTTCTTACAGGGCCTAATCTGGTGACAGCAGTGCTTTTGGCAAATGTAATTGTTATTGAACTGGTCTCTATTTTAGGGAAGGAAGCAAGGAAAGAAAAGTACATAAATAGTCTAAATAGCCTATTCCAAAATAATGCTTGTTTTTTTTAGCTGAACTAGCTTTTTTAAAGACTTTCTTTAACAAAGTAAGGAGTTTAGAATTGTAATGAAGTGCTCCATTTAGAACTAGTATTTATTTAAATCTAATTTTGCAAATTTTACTTTTGCTTATCACTGTAACAGGTTTTCCTTTGTGTTAGGTAAATCGGATTCCTTCTGCCCTTCTGTGCTCAGTAAGCTGAAGTATTTTTGGACAAATCAAAGAATTCCTCATTATAAAACTCTACCTACCTGCTCATTGAAGCCCAAACGTTGTCAGGTAGGCTTATCCATCAGTACTGCAAAACTGTTCAGGATTAACAATTAACTGTGATTAATTCTGTAATCACTGCACCATGGAGGTGACAAACATATTCATGACACTTCCCAGCCGGATCCAGAGTTACAACTCAGCCTTCCTTTGTCCCTGCTAAATACCTTTTACTCTAATGTAGAAGGCCTTTGAGTTTAGCCTAATTGTCTTTCTATTTACACCATCAACTGCACTAAAGGCTCACCTAAGCCTTAGTGGCAGCTCTGGTGTAAGTTATCTCTGTGCACATGCACAGACTCGATCTCCTGTCTCCCTTCTTAATCTTCGGGAGGTCTTTAATTCATAATGTATGGGACAGAAGACTAATGAACACTCTCAGAAAAAGACAACTGCTTCCTTTTCAATTCGTAGAAGAGGTAATATCTGTGTAGGCACCATTTTCTTACTTGGGGTTTTTTCCCCCCATACTGCAGCTTCTAAACAAACACGCAGATCACAACAAAAATGCACCATCTTTCAATTAAATCTACTGAGTAATGACCTGTCTTAAGTGATGTGATTTTTATTTGCAGAAATGAAGTTAAGTGAAAGCTGAGGCCACCTGTCTGAATAGAATACCTGAGCCCATTTCACCTGTGGACAGATTTGGTCCTGCCCTTACTGTAGACCTCAATGCTGTATTTACTACTTTGCTTGCAAAGTGAATTTATCTTGCAGCTATGTTCATTGCTACATAATCAAAATTAATGAAAGCAAATACAATTACTGCAGAGCTCCAACAAAGGAAGGGCATACTCTTCTCTCTTTTCCACCTTTTAATTTTGCACTTACTAAGATTTTACTAAAGATAAACAGAACTCCTGTCAGCAGAAGCAGTTTTCTTAGGTGATTAGGAAAAAAGAGGGATCTAAGATAAGCAGACCTGAATCAATAGAACCGTTACTGAAAGCATAAGGGCTCCTGGTTTTTAAAGCTAAGTCAAAATTTATTTTAGCCAGTCCAACTCACTTGATGTCTCCTTTCTTTGGAGATTAATTTAATACTAAGGGGAGTCAGTTCACTGTCCTATGTTCTTTTATTCTGCTCGGCCATGCTCCTTACAGGAAACTGTGAACAGCCGAGGGCAGATGTAGGGGAGAATGATCAAACTGTGGTGAGGTGATCAAGGGCTGAGGAAACAGTACTTTGGCAAAACCAGAAAGAAGCAAAGCCAGAGAATGATTTTGCAGGGCTCATCTCCTCCCTGGCTTACAGAGAACTGGAATTCCAAAAGTCTGTATTATTATTGCTAAGTTGTAATAACCTGACTGAAGCCAATTTGAAGCTTTCTGTGGAGAAAAATTCCCTCCCTGGTGTAGTGAAACCTTCTGTGCTGTAAAGGCTGTCAGAGGAAGGAGCTTGCCCCTGTTGGATAAGTGTTGTATCACAGACTCCAGTAATGCAGGAAAGTTTACAATGGGAAAACCAGAGTGAGAGGACTTTGAAGACTGCTCATCTAAACAGCAAATACTTGTGCTGTGATTCCCTTTGCATTGCTTGCCCGAAAACCAGTCTAACTGTAAAATATCTTAAATAATGATCAGATGTATAAGGTTTTGGGTTGGTTTATTTTTACTCTTGGGGCTTTTTACTTTTTTCTATATTTCCAGATTTTCAAGATGCTGCAAACTTGTGGATGATTGTGGATTGTGGTTTTATTCATGCAGCTAAACTGGCAACTCTCTAGGACTAATTCTGTTACTCTGAAATTGAGAGCTTGCGGTGGGTGGAGCCAGAGTGTGATCCAACGGAGCTCTTTGACTAAAGATATTTGACCAAAATTATGAGAGATTACTGTGGCATTTTCCCCATTTGTAATACTTTGATTTAGTCATTAACTAATGTCTCATTTTCAGTGATTCAATCTAAATTTTACTGGCAAGAATTACAATGCAGTTGTTAGATTGGGATGCATTTCACAATAAAGTTAATTACATTCTGTTACAGTATAGTTCTGATTCTCTTATATATTTTGCATTTCCTGGTACAGGTATATCTTGGTTCCTATCAGCATCTTCAATTTTACTGCTGTTCTGCCTCACATTTTTTTATTTCATGTATTTTTTTATGCCCAACAATTTAGTTGTAAGTCTGTAGTGTTGCCAATGGTTCCCAGATTTACTTTATCCCTTGATATAACAGTATACTTACTTTCCTGGAAAGAGTTCAGCTTCACTGCATAGTATCTCATGGAAAATCACTGTGAAAGAATGACATTTTAGTGAAACTTATCCAGTCAATACATATACCAAGTAGGATAACAAGAATTCAGCAGAGCAGCTCACCAGCTACTCTGCTCTCTTTAGCTTCAAAACCAGTTCACTTTCTTTTTCTTAAATATGATAAGCTTGCATACACATGCTGTTGAATGATTGAATCTAGAGCACAGATCAGTCTCCCACTGTCATCTATGATAGATTCCTGTTTCAGGTTGATTAAAATTTTCTTCTAATAGCCACTAGGTAAACACAGAGATAGAATGAGGAAAATAAATGGGACCCCTAATTGTCTCTGACACTGGTCATTGCAGACCAGAGTCTATAGAAGAAGGTTCTTGAACAATTTTCTGTCTAGAGACTGAGCTGCTCTCAGCCTGTCTGCTGATCCCTTGCTGATCTCTCTGTTATTCCAGCAGCTCAGAGTTGGTGTTTCAGCAGTTGTGAGGGAAACAATCTGTGCTGGTTCCATAAGCAATCCAAACCCAAGGAAGAAGCACAGAACCAAATGTATCTTTGGAAAGAGATATAAATAATGAAATACTACATTATGGGTAAACATATGGATCTTTTACCTTTTTAGGTTTGTGGTAATAACCCATAATGGCAGCAGGGCCCATATGAGTAGATTATAAACTTCAGATGAAATATAATGACATGACATTAAGAACTAATTTTTCTTTCTGAAAAGATAGGAAGCTTCAAGATGCTTAGAAGAATTCTGATTATGTAAGTTTGAGTTGTGTCACAACCTTAAAATATTGCTACCTCTACTGCACGTTCTTCCTTTCCTGCACTGCCCACCTGACTTTCCTCAAAAAAACTTTTTGTGGAAATATCTGTAGGTTTTAGTTTAGTCATAGTGCTGAAAGCTGGAAGAAAAAAAATTGTTCTGTCTCAAAATTCACAGAGCTTTGCATTTTTAAGAGAACTAAAAATTTAACAGGAGAATTGCTATCCGAGGGTGACTAAGCGAATTTGTTATCTAAAAAACAGCTACTGAAATGTAAATTATAAGGATTTAAATTATATATTTCAAAATATTACAAGTCATAACACTGAAAAAGGGTGTTTTATTACTGTTTTTTTTTATTTTTACTTTCTTCCTCATGTCAAGTAGAAATAGCAAGGTGCATCAGGTTCTCCAGAACTCTTTTTTTCCCCCATATTAAGACCCAAACCATTATTCCCATTAAAAAAAAAAAAAATCACATACTTTTTCCCCATCCTTACTGTTATCCAGTGCCACAACCCACCTTCTATGGTTCACTGTGCTACTGGTAGGTTACAAATAACTGAGCTTTGTGTGGCTGGGAATGTTGGCAAGTTAGATTGAGCTTAGCGAGTGTTCTTTCTCCTTTTCTTTGTTTTCAGTTAAGCATTTTTAATCATTTATCCAAACTCAGTGCTCAGAAAAGTAGTGGATCATCAGCTTGTGCTGGAAGCTGGCAATGTTGAAAAGAGTTGTTTCAGTATCTGTGTGTACCTCTGGTGAGGCTCTCACAGGCTGACCTATGAGAACTTTTTCTTCTACCCTGACCTTTTCCAAACAGATGATGTTGGCACACATAAATAGCAAACTGTGCAGATGGGCTTGGTTTTTTTTTGAATAGACTGAGAGCAACAAGTCTAGTGAGTAGTACCTTGAATTTTGATTTTGAAACTGAATCCTCAGGAGTGGGAAGGTTATTTGACTGCTTCAAACCCCCTGACATGCCAGCTTTCTGAAGAAGATTAATTTGGTGGAGGAAAAAAAAAACTTAAGAGTCTGCTATTATAGCTCGAAGATTGAACTGAGACAGGCCTTGTCATCTGTAGCTGGCTAGGTTTCTTTCACGTTTGAATTTCACTCCTTGAAAATGCTGAATTAGCCCATCTGTTCACATTTAATTTTCCCTTTCTGCTGGGACTTGAGTTGGTCTTCTTGTGTGTCACTCAGGCACTTTTCCAAAGTGCCTGCATGTAAAGTATTCATTGCTTTCTCCTGAAACAGTTAAAATGATGCCTGTTCTCCTTAGCGAACCACAGCCTCCTAGGATCCTCTGTAGTACAGCGAACATCTGTCCCTAGAATGTGTGCATGCTTCATCTGTGCAATGCCTTTAGTTATCTTACATGAATTTTTTTCCCAAAGAATTAACTTTGGTAAACTTTTTGCTGGGCAGTGTTACTACCCCAAATTGTTTTAGTTGCACTGAAAATATTCACACTTTGTGTAATATTTCCTTTAAACGAAGAGCAACAAGGATAATCAACTAGAGCTTGCAGGCGCTTTAAATTAGGAGCAATTTTAAGCAGCATACAGAGGATTGAATGAAGCATAAAAAAACCCAAACCAACCAACCACCAGCAACAAAATACCCAAACCAAACAAACAAAACCAACCAAAAAAACCCCTGAGCATTTTACAAGGATGATTTACATGGTTTTTAATTTATACCTAAAAGAACCAATACCTCACCGAGTGTTTCTTTGAAATTTTCTTAATCTGCTCACCCATAAGAAATTTCCCCTAACATGTATTTTAGGACTGAGATGTTTAGCAGTCGTGACCATAATCTGATGTTGTCTCACCATGTCAAGTGATTGTAGTTGTTAATTTTTCTGCAGAGTATGGTCTATGTGAGGAGTATGAAAACATAGTGTGATATTCATTTTACTTTGTTTTTGCAACCCTAAAGTCAGGAGCTAGTTTAAACTGATTTACACAGAGAGGTAAACACCCCCAGAGAATGATGCCATCCACCCTACTATAGGATAAAATACCCTCTGGAAGTGCTCACCTCTTTCCTACTCTTACAAAGGGTCCCTAGAAGATAAGGTTGTGCTTGACCATGAGCATAATCAAATACAATAAAGCTGCATCCTTTTTCCCCCTGACACTCATAATAAGCTTTCAAGTCAAGGGCTAAAACTGAGTTTTTTCACCTCACTGCTCTCACAGTCATTATAGGAAACAGAGGTTTTGGCCAGGATTTTTTTTACTGCAAGTTACACACTGATTCTCTGCACAGCAATTACAGCAGCCAGCTCTAGAGGTTGGCTTTGGCCCCGTTCTCAAGTTAAAGTCAACTTCTACCCTCTTGACAAGAAAAAAGTCAAGAGCTTGTCATGCGTGTAAGCATAAAAATGAACATTTGAAATACCTGTAGTCTCAAAATCTTACTTATATAGCACTCCTTATTTTTACAATGAGTAATTCAATACCTTGCAAAACAATACAAGAAACCAATAGAAACACAGGAAAAATATTTCACCGAAAGGGGCTCTGTTAGTTTCAGAGTAAGACATGAATAGTACCAGTATTGAAAATCAGTATGTAAGAACTAGCTCTGTTCCTGTTTCAGACTGTGGGTTAAGAAGTCACTGCTGCTGGGACATAACACTGTCAGGCATTGAATTTTTCCAGCTGCCACTTGAAAGTTTCTTCTGTAAACATGATACTCTCCTTAGTGATGGCCAAGAAATTTCAGCAACAACCTATTTCCCCGTTCTTGGAAGGAGCACAGATTTGGTAGCAGAAAGACACAGCACAGACAGGTTCTTTAAAGCATAGGCTAATAATTTATAGCATTAAAAAACAGGAATCAAATTACCTGAATAGCTCAATTACCCATGAAATTGCTGCTAAATGTGGCTCTCCACTGTTTTGATGCTTCTACTTGACAAGAGCAGTAAGTCCCCAAAGTCAGATGTAGTAAAGCAGATGTGGTGCAACAGGTGTGCCATGGTTACACATACTCTGCATATCCTAGTGCTCTGAGAGAGGACATGAGCACATGGATGTGGGGCAGACCTGAGTGTTCAAAGGTTATAGGTGTGCAGAAAGGCTAATCCACCCCTTAGCACATACTTTGCTTCCAGGAGAGAATTTGTGCACTTGTACGCTCTGAAAAGCAACAGGTAAGTACGTAATTTCTTTAGCCTCATATGCTGATAACTGAAGTCTTAATTTCTTTTATCTTTTATTCCATCTTCCCTGTGCTCTGCACTCCCTACAAAATTCAGCCTAATGCTTCTTCTAGCCAGAAAATGGGTATTTGGCAGAGATTGCAGAAAAGCAGTCTGGCAATTGCATAATTATTTAAATTATCGAATAGCTCCAACTCCTGTCATTACTATCGACTTTTTCTTTCAAGGGGTGGGAACATGAACCTATCCCTTCCTTGCAAGCTCTGCCTCTCCTTGAGAGTAGCATTTATTCTACAAAGCTTGTGTTTGGCTACACAGCACATTGGACATTCACAGAACTAGAAATAAGTTATCCTTTCCACTACCTGCCTCTCAGTGCTGGTTAACTATGGCACTGCTGGTTTTATGGAACCAGAATTCAATGGCTATGAAGACTGCTGCTGTGTAAGGTGCAGCAACAGATCCCCAAGTCCAGGACCTCTTCCCAGCTAAAAGCTGGGTGACCTGGGCTGCTTCTTAGGGTCACCCAGTCAAGCAGCACCAGCAACAGTCTGGGCTGCTTTTCCTCAAAGCTGGTTCTGGCTGGTGCTGGTAAAGCCCCCAAGCCTTTTGGGGCATCAGCTGAATTCTCAGGTCCTAAACTGGCTTCAAGAGGTGCCTCAGTTGTGGAATAAGAGCTACTTGTTCCCCTATATTTGCAGCCTATAATGTTCCTCTCCTTCAGCAGTGTGTGCTTCTGGTCCCCCACCAACTGCAGTGTATCCAGCACATCCTATCTGCAAGCAAGGACTCCTAACAGGGAATTCTACCCCACAGCTGCCTGCCTTGCTGGGTTGATTCAGTATCTCATGTGGCAACTGCTGAACTGCTTTGCATCATCACAGGGTATGGGGAGAGAGAGAGAAAAGCACTGTCCATTACCTTGGGAAGAGAGCTGTGAGCTGCAGCACCTGAGCTCGGCAGCAGTGGGGAGCTTGGAGAAGGGAGCGGGCAGGAATGAGTACCTCAGGCTTAAGATAAGATGTCTCCACTTGCAAATGACACTGCTGAGGTGTCTAGGCCAAGTGTTGTCACAAAATAAGAATAAATTAAAAAGAATAAAGTTCTATTCCTTGGGCTGTTTCCAGCCTGCTTTCAGAACTCTATCTGACCTGATCCCTTTGGTCTTAGAGTATTTTGCCATATGCTATGCTAGGGATCCGTAGGTGCTCTGTGGATAACTCTGTACCCTCTGTCACCTGCATGCCTTACATCCAGTCTCCCCAGGAGAGAGTAGACAGCTTCAGTGAGCCAGAACTGACACACATTTGACCAGAAGTTCTTCTACTCTTCAGGATAAGTGTGGGTTGAAAACTGTATGTATGTGTACTTTGGCACAGAGCTATTCTGCTATCTCATATGCTTCCATGACAGAGTGATGAGGCATGTATGTTGTTCACTAGGTTAACAAAATCAGTCTGGGTACTTTGTTCACATAAATAACTGTACCTTTAACTGATCCATGAAAGTTTTCACCAGCTCCTATCTTACTGCATCCTGGATATCAATATAGTACCAGTTCCTGTGACTGGGAATTATCTACCTCTGCACTACTTTGTTCCTGGTAATTAGAATGACCCCTTGTCAGAGCAAATGCTCTTTTTCCGTTGCTTTTTTTCTGTGCTCAGGCAGACCCTCGAAGCCTGGGGACTGTCATCCAGGTTTCCAGAGCTGTGCTGTCAGGAGGCTCTGTGGTGTGCAGCCTCCTGTACAGCCTGACTGCATGCTGGCACTGAACCAAGACCTTCCAGAACTGATAGCCATAGTAGAAGATGATGTATTATACCTACTAATTTTTTGATTACTGCACAGCAGTTTACCTATTTAAATTCTTCTATGGGATTGGGGCTGCCATGGATTTCAAACAGCTGTTCCCAACCATTGACACTTTCAGAAGGTAATAAAGCTAGCTGCAAATTGACCATTGACTAGCAGGAGGGAAAAAAAGGTAGAAAATCAGCTGTCACTGTTGCACAGAAGGAAGCCCAGCATCCTCTGTCCTTAAGTGTGAAGTAACAGAAGTTTGGTTTCCTCCATCTTTCTAGTGAGTTTGAATTTCTAAACTTCTCATGGGAGTCATAAATTGTAAATTGAATTTGAACTTCTTAACTCCAGATCTCCAAAGTATGTGAAGCAGAGAAGAAATCATTAGGCATAGATGATTTCTCTTTCCTGGCACAAAGCACTATTGAATAAGTTATGATAAGGACGGAGAAAAATTGTGGTTTTAAAACCAGGCAAGTACTTACAATCTGGGCTTTAGCCGTGTATTGCTTCCTAATTCCATTGCCATGGACAAAATAGGTCATTAGGTTTCTTTCTGCATTTTTTTCTTCTTTCTCCTGGGAAATTTTTCATTCTTCATTCTGCCTTTTTACCCTTTTTACTTACATGACACTAAACAAAGATGTTTGTGCCTTTTCTTCTCTGTATAGCACCGAGGAGAGATGGATTTTGTGTACCTTTTTATATATTTTGAATAGACTCTATCCTGCTCATATAAATTGCAAAACTGTTTTGTTGTAGCTTCTGACAACCTCATTAGTTTGTTACCAGAGGCAATTCATTACAAACCTCACAAGAAAAGCAACACAAATATCCCTGTGTTGGTGCACCACTGAGACCCAAAGTAAATGGGAAGAAACTGATCTCCTTGGGTTTTGGGTTTGGTTGGGGTTTTTTTTTAGTAGGAATTAATGAGATAATGGAAAAGGTTATATAGAATTTGAAGAACATATGCATCCTCTGTTCATCCTAGTTCTGTATGTTAATTTTAGCTGAATCAGTGCATCTATTCCTTGAAGACTGCGGAATCCTGTGGTCTGTGAGAACAGTATTTCACTACAGATGCAAGTTTTGCTTTGTAACTTCTTTCTGGGAGAAAGAAAAACTAAGCAAAGGCCTGAGCTATGTCTTTTAACAGTGCTGCTGTTCTAAAAGCCAGTTCTTGAGGAAGCCTTGTTGGTAGGATGAATGAGAGTTTAGAAAACAAGCATGTGCTAATCAAACAGAAGCGTGAGGTGGGTAACTGCCTATTTTTACCAGAAATTGTAATCAAAACATCCAGTTAGGATTTACTGGAATATTTGATGAGGGATAAAGTCCTTACTACTGTGCTTAAGTGTTTGTATCCCAGTTCGTGGTCTGACACATTTTCTGACGATCTAGCCAAATGCTTGCAGGATGTTTGCAGGGACGTGAGGGAGAAGGTTACAAAAGCAAATTTTATCCTTCTAAAGGTTACGTGCCCAAGGCAGTCTCTCCATCACTGCAGAGAGATGCTCCAAATTCTCTCAGTAAGGCTCTGTACAGAATAATGCAGGACAAGCACCTCCTTCCCTCTCTTCTCTCTCCCTTCCACCCGCCCTGGGACAATAGATGTAGCTTAAAGAGATTAACCTTCTTAGTCTAAAGCAGAGCATGGCAAACTGTTCCCAGAACATTAAAGTGACAGAATTTGGAAAAAACCATGAAATCTTCATAAATAATCATGAAAAAGGTGAACTGATAATAAAGGCTTCATGCTTGTGACTCTGAAGGCTGCGTTCAGCCCTCATGGGAAAGAGAATTTGAGGAAGCTAATTTTCTGGGTCTGTTTCCAAAAAGGCCCGTAAAAGCACTGATTAGTTTTGCTGGTAATCTGTCAAACCGCAAGTGGACTGAAATCATTACTTTATTTCACATAGAGCCATCAAATAGTTTTATCCACATTAATTCACCAGCCACCAGTGACGCTGGTTACATCTGAATCACTGACCTGGAAAAGCTCTGAAAGTTGCTGCCAATTCCCCAGAGCCATCCAGATTCCCAGTGAGAGACAATTGTATGGGAGACCAATTAAAATAGCATCTGTGAATTAAATAAATCTATAAAAAGCATCTCTTTTTCTCTGCAATGTGCATGGAAATTAGCAGAGTATTTTTAAATAAATGCCTGATGAACAAATAAGCCTCTCTGGGGAGGAGGGGAGGAGATAAATTTTCTCCTGTATAAGCCTGGAATAATGAGAGAGTAAATGATTTATTGTTGAAGGTTCCACTTGCTATAATTTGGGATTTTTGTGGTTTAGATTAGTTTCAACTGTTTTACGTAGTAAAAGAAATAAAAATCAAAATAACCTGAATGTCTGAAGAACTAAATCAACTTTTTCAAATGCCGCTGTTAGATACTTTTGACATAATTTTTGCCTTTTCCACTTCGATTTGGAGAATCCAAATTCTGTATCTTTTGAGGAACAAAAATTCCTGTTTCCCCACCAGAGATCTTGTTATTACTTCCAGTTAAAAGAATGATGAATGGTGTCATTACTGTTTGATAACAGTTTAGGATGGATTAACCTGCACTAGTAAATCAAAATTGTGCAGACACCTTAGGATATATAGATTATTTCTTTCTTTTTCTTGTGGTGATGCCTTTTGATTGTTTCTTAGATTGTGAGAACTTTAATAGTTTTCATGTGGACTCATAAATACATGGGTTTAATAACTTAGTGAAATTTTACTGCTGCCATATTTTATCATCACTAGTCTTGGGTTTTATAGATTTGACCAACTGCTTGTAATCCAGAGGTAAATTTTAAGTAGTTTCTACCCAAAATTGATTGGCACAGGAAAAAAGGTAGCTTTGATAGGAAAACTAAGTCTGTTCGTACTCGAATTTGTTTTCGAACTAAAATAGGCCTACTTTTACATAATTAAGTTATACAATTTGACTTTATATCTTGTAGCTCATATCAGTAGCAATACAGGAGCAACAAATGCTCAGTATATCAAAGAATAAGCTTTGCGTGTTCTGATGCAGAACTGCAGGCATGGAAATGGACAGTTTGTAGTGATTGGCAAGACAGTTGGTGAACACAGGTGTTTCTGAAGCTCCTGCCTCTCTGTAGTTATTTATCTTGCAACAGGCATTTGCCAGTAAGTCCATTTTGATGGTGCTCCTCATGACCTCCAATTTTCTTCCCTGCTCTCTTGCCATTTGCCAAAGATGCTTGGCCACTGCTTGCCAAGAGAGAACAACGCCCCACAATATGGTCATGTGTGTTACCCACCTAGAGCTAAGGCCCAGGCAGGTCTGTAGCAGATTGTCCTGTTGCTTTTGGGGACCTCCAGAGCCTGCTGTGTGACAGGTTTTCTAGAAGTTTGTCAGTGAACAGATTTGCTACCCACAAAAGTACAGGCTGCTTCATGCATGTCAGGTTGCTTAATGTCAGATTGTTCGCTAGACGAGATGAAGGATAAATAAATAGGTTTACCTTGAAAACATAGCTTTGCAAATGTGGAAAACGTCATTTTTAAAACAACATGCATGTTTGCTTAATGCTAGGTCGCAGCTGCTCTAGACATTCTTGTGCTTTAAGCAGCTAATTGCATTCTACAAACTTGGAAAGTTCCAAGACGTGGCACAGGCAACCTGTCCATTTTCAAGCTATTATTTCATTAACTCTTCTTCCCCACTTTTAGATACTGGTTCTTGGAGTATTGTTCACCAGAAAATATCATTGAACCTTATAGATAAGAACCACACTTAGACTATCCCGTGGCCATTAATCTGCTAATGCTTCTCCTTTTGGCAAAATGTAATTTTATCTCTGTTTGTTGCTGCCACAGCCCAGTCTCTTTGCTTCCATCAAGCTCTTCATGGCACTCTCTCACAGGTTCTTAACTTTAACAGACACTGGGTCTTTTTCATGCATCAGAGCCCAAGAACTTGGCACCTGTCTAGGTTCTGAACTGCATTCTTGGAAAGCTTTGCTCAAGCGGAGCATACTGAGCTGCTTACAGCCTGGCACTGCCATGGTGCTCTCTGGAGGTGTGTGTTGGACTCCAAAGGTTGGCAGTGCAGACAGGGAACTGCTGTGTTACTCTCATGGACCTGCATGTGCAAACTTGTCACTTTCTGAGTGATAAATTGTGTCTCTCTCATTCCATCTACCTGGGATGGAATTATCCTTGAAAGGCACAAAAATTTTATGCCTTTCTGGCAGAAGATTATGGTACTTCTAATGCAGTTGGGATTAAACATAGGAAAAAAATTGTAATAGAAGCTCTTTGCTTTCTTGGCTTAAACCACTACAGCCCTGTGTCTGCAGTGAGTTCTGGATCAGGCTCTGTATTGTTGTCCTTGTGTATTTGTACATAGAAAATACTAGTATCAGCTTCTTGATTATTCTTATTGTTTTCCACAAGTTGCAGAGAACTGGAAATGTTCCAGTGCTTGCTACCAAACAGTAAGACGTTTAACCAGTCTCTATTTGAACAGATTGTATCTCTGCAGTTTATTTGCTTTTTGCAGACATATTCTCAATTCTTTCCAAGTCTATTAGCTATCATTTGAGAAAGCGGGGGAAAAAAAGAAACACATTTTGCTAACACCTACTGATCATCTACCTTAATCTTTCCTGCTCAGATACAGGTATGTCTTTCATACACCTTGACGGACACTGAAGATCTATGGAGCTTGAAAGAATTAACCTTAAATTCAAGCTCTTGGTATTTTTTTTCCTCCTCATTTAGGGTTTGTTTTATTATTCAATGGATTAACTAAAACTAGCTCCCTCAAACTGGTTCTTAAGAGCACATGTCTAAAAATAGGCCTATCATCCTGTTAACTCAGGGGTGAAATCATATTTACATTAATACTTCATAAGCAAAAACGTATTCTGTGCATAGGTGATGTGTTAGTGCCGTGAATGAAAGGTAATTTTTTTCTTCCCAAGTCTCAGAGCAAATTAGAACTTGTCCATGCAAACTGTTTTTGACTGATAGGAAGCTTATGATCTGTGACCCCCCTGCCAATACAGATATTTTTACAGTATTTCTGAAAGAGTTTTTCATATAGGATTATATATTCTCTAGGGGTTTACTACTTATCCTGCAGTATTGCTTGTTATTCCTGACACTTGCTCCACCATATCATCTGCCTCTGCAGAGGGAAGGAGAAAACACCTTGTTTTGTGGAGAGCAGAGTAAGCCATGGGTGCCAGGAAGAAGGGAAACACATTCATTTTGGCCCTCCAGTCAGCCCAGTCTTTGTCCATTCTCCCTGCATCTTTGGAATCAATAGCAAGGCTCTTGGGTCAGAGCTATCACAAGGTATCTACCTCTGTAGAGTCTAAATAAATTAGATCCATGGTGTGTCATTGCCTGAGCAAGAGGGATGCCATGGTACTACAAATGACTCCAGTTCATTTAACTGCTATCACCCTAGAAGTGACTCTTTTCCTTCAGTTTATTCCTAGTTCTTCTCATGGGACACAGTGATCACTCACTGTTCAAATAATCCATGTAGAAAGTCAAAATCTAGACAGATAAATACCAGTATGGATTGTGCTCTCCAGTGACAAAAATACCAATGTGCTTCCAGTAAAATTTCCTGAACAGACTATTTTCATGAACAGTCTTCCCTCCATCCATCCCTCATGAATTCATCAACCTTCATTCCTTCTGCCAGTGGACCTGCTTGTGTCCTCAAGGATCCATTTGTCTGGTTCTGACTATTTTCAATAGATGTGATAAGCCCATGTCACAGCTGGCTACAGAGAGCAGTGGGCTTCTGATGGGAATAGTCCTTTGGCTGCTTCTTCATGATTGCTTGGATTTAGAAGAAGCAGTCTTAAAGGACAACTGATCCCAACTGCTCCAAATCTTGACACATACTTGTTTATTTCCTAGAGGCACATGGCATGGCGGTCTCTGTGTTAAAGGGAAGTTGTCATATATGCTCAACAAACCTCACACCTTTGTCTGTATAGCAACACTGGAAATGTTCCGTGTTGTCCTGTGCCAGCATGGCCCTGCAACAGCTTTTGGATGACACAAATGAGGTGTAAATGGCAAGAATCAGATAAACCCTTGGTTATCATGATAGTGAATACATTATGGGAGTCTGAACAGAATCACCAATTCCATGACATCTTCCCATGCTTGTTGCAGTTTTTTGTTATTGCGTTGGTACGGCGCGCCGCAGCCTTCCCGGAGAGCGCAGCGAGGCTGCGGCAGGGAGAGCGGCCAGCTGCTTCCCGCAGCCTTTAGGCAGCCCCGCGCCCTCGCTCCGGCGAGCTGTCAGCTCTGCAACGCAGCGGTGGTAAAGGAGGCAGAGAAGAGGCTTCCACATGGGGGACAGGGGAGCTTTAATCTCACATGGTGCCACACCGGTTCCCCATGCAGAGAGCAAATCACGTGGCCGCAGCTTACTTTTCTATGGGGACGAGGGGGCGGAGAGAATGGGCTCCGGGCATGGGGGCAGTAATGGGCCAAGTTGGGGTACCGGAACCAATAGGAAAAACCCGAGGGAGTGGCCAGGGCTAGGGGTGGGGAAGGTAGGACAATATGGGGAGAACAGACATTTAGTAAGGAAAGCAGGGAAGTATATCTCACATGCTGGCTTCCCCTTTTGACTATGATTTGCACACCATCCGTCGCTGTTCACTCATAGTATTATTTTCAGCTTTCCCAGGTTAAGGTAAACTCTGTCACTTCCATCCATTCTGTGAGGCTGTAATGACACTACGTTGCTTATGCTATTGCATTAGATCAGTCTTGAGCGCTGTTTTTTACCCTGAGGATGGTGCTGTGCGGATGTTATCTCTAACAACCTCACTGAAAATCCTATATTCTGTAAAGGAAGGGAACAATCTGAACTAACCCCTGCCAGAAAAAATGCAAAACAGCCCAAAATGAATGAAGGCTACAGCTAATAAGTCTTTGCTGTTCCAGTCACCTGACCAGCATTCCTAATCTTTGGATCTCAATCTGCAGTCACCTTGGATGTGGATTTGGAGTGAACACTAATCAAGCACTATTACGCAAAACCCATTGCAGGTGACTTGCTGAGCTGGAGCTCTGTTGCTTTCCATAATGGTCAGCACTGTGCTTCCAGAAGGCAGCACCAATTATTGTCTGATAGACAGTATAATGCAATTATGTATTGATTTTCATAAGGCAGGAAGGAGAAGACTTTCGTTTTGATGTATTAAGAGTGCACAGACTCACAGAAATTAGGTGTCAAACAGAAGCCTGACTAAGCACAAAATGTGGCTTGGGCCCTTTTTACTTTAAGGGACTGTCTGTTCTGAGGTGGTTTCATGGCAGCTGTTATCTATCAGTGTGTTGATCAGAATTAGACATCTGATACTGGAGCCATTATTTGTAAAACCATCAGCAAGACTTCAAGACACTTCGTGATTTCTTTCCTAACTTGGACCATAAATTTTTCACTCTAGAAGAACTGCTGCATGGACCAGAGTCCTCAGGTGCATATTGGTGAGGTTTTTTAAGTATTTATTTATGTTAATAGTTCTTTCAGGAGGTAGGCATCTTATGTGGGAGAAAATCAATGGTGCTTCTGATGGGAATGAGAACTGTGCCTTTGAAAAAGGGGAAGGACACTCACTGGTGTGGAATTTCTCAAAGAGGCATGAGAACTTCTGCCCTGTGGTGTCACAGCAGGATTCAGGATTACTCCAGTTCCCATTCAACTAATGAGAAATGCATGAACAGAGATACTCGTGCTGGTACTATTAAAAAGGTGATTCCCCTGAACTGGCATTAGCATTCCAGCACAACTCTCCTTGTGTTTGCTGTTTATTAGCTTTATCTACTCTTGCTTGAATAGTTCTCTTGGATATGCATTCACTCTTTTACAGCTTTCTTTTACACAGGGCAGTGACAGTATTACAGAACCTTTTGCGTGTTTTAGGAATTTAAGTAAATGGGACTGGTATGGATAAACTTTCTAGTTTAGGAGAAGATATCTTAGCGTGGATTTTCAGCTCTCGTTAGCTGATCCAGCAAGGGAGCTTGTTTCCACATGACCTATGCTGGGCACAATAGCCCAGCCATAGTTGGAAAACTCCTTTTTATGGAGAGAAGTAGTTAAGATATGCATGTGTTGATAATCATCCATGGGGCTTGATTAATGAGTCTCCATGCTATCTGCCATGTCTCATTCCAGAAATAAATTTGACAATATCAGCTAAAGGATCCCAAAATAACAAAAGAAATGCTGAAAAATGGAGATAAGGAGAATCTTTCACTCACAAAACTTGTGCTGTGTCAAGTGGACTGTTGTGTGCCAATTAAGAATTGGTAGAATGTTATACTGCCCAAAGACAAATGTTTTTAATTAGCATTATTCTCCAGTATTTTTTGAAAAGGGCATATTTGAATATTCCAAAAGATTCATACAGTTAAATGCCTAGAGCCTTGAGATGTTTAGAACTGATACCACGCTCACATACAATTTAATCTCTTTCATTTCAAGTTATCGTTGAGGGATGTCATGCTTGTAAAACCAGCAAAGTACATGTCTGCTGTGGCCTGGGGGGTGGAAATAAAAACTATATATATTTCATATATGTACATATATATATAGATATATGTGTGTGTGTATGTATATATATATGTATGTATGTATTTTTATATTATATTATTATATGGAAGAATTACATAAAATATTTAGCAGGAATAACAGAAAGCTGACAGCCACCCTCACAGATGTGGTGAGAGTAAAATGTGCTAATATTGTTTGCCAGAGGTTGGAGTTACAACAACGGGTGCAGATATCTTACTAGCACTTGGAAAATTCCAGATTTAATGCTATTTTTCCTGTCTAAATTGTTGGAAGATACAGGTTTGTGTGCTAATTACATTTTTATCTTTGTCATTCTTTAATAATTTGGAAATTCCAACCAGTGATCGCTTTTCTCTGTTTTTCAACATCTGGTTTTTTAATTAAATCCCTGCATGATTTACAGCTCGTTCCTCATCATCTTGTCCTCCAAACTGTTGTCAAAACCAGTTAATTTGTTGTTCTGTCTAAATAACTAAAAGGGAAGAAAAAAAGACACAAAGATTTCTTAATATTGTTTGATATGAACAGATTTTAAAACAAAACAACGCTATCAAATCTACAAACACTGGTGGTACTGTCTCTTTGCTTTTGATGGCTCTACATCTCAAACCCTTGGTTACTCTTCTAAGCACTGTACCAGGTAGGCCTAATTTCCTTGTTCAACCTGAACCATTAACCTAAAAAAAATTAAAATATTTCTTGCAAGATCATGTTTGAGTGATTATGTTGGTCAGCAGAAACCCCAACTCCCAGTTTGGTTCAGTCCATTTCTTCTTCTCCAAACCTTTGCGACAGGTTTGAGTAGAAAAGGTTTCTTTTCCAGGACACAGCACAGGTAGATGTCCATGCTCCAAAATCACAGAAGTTTTTGTAACAAAAGTGTACAACTAGCTAGAGTTGAATATATACAAGTATATGTAGAAATGTCGTGCTTTCAAACACAAAAGCATTTCATCTCTTTGCCTTCTTTAATAGAAATGCTGTGTCTCGGCAAGATAATTTTTGTTTGTTTGTTTAACTTCTGCCTGTTGCCAGGGATTTTTTTCAATACCCATTATGTTTGTGTTCAGATTGTATAATATTTCTTTTTGCATTAAGCTGTTCAATTATGGCAGGCACACAACAGTAGTACAGGAAAACAATAAAGAGATTTTTACAATGTGAGTAAAATATATGAAAAGAAATATTTTTTTTCTGTTTAGCAGCCTTTTATTAAGCCAGAAGTTTCCTCCAGGGAACAGACAAAAGAGATCCTCAGTCTATTGCAATGTGTATTAGCTGGTTTGGTTCATCTTTCATTTTGAACTGGCTGTGGATACAAATTGAAACCTTTCCAAACAGCCTGGAATCTTTCAAGCCTCCCAAGACCTGAGCCTCCATCTGCAGCTGATTTTGCAGATGATTCATCTCTTGTCTTCAAAGATGATATGGGTGCAAATTATAATTGTACTAAGCCATCTCAAACTTTTGAGATGTTCAGCTGAATACAAATACGCATCTGTTTTCTTTACAACAGATTGAACCAAAACTTTAACACTTTATTCCCTGAGCTCTTAGAATACTGGGTGCTCTGTGGTTGTGAAAAACAGGCCGGTCATTTCCATGCTTATCCATGACTCTTGGTGTCCATACTGAGTGCCAAGTCCATCACAATTCGTCCAAGGGTAGAGCATTTGAATGGTGTGTTATAATGCAAAAGAGCATTTCAATAGATGCCCAAATTACAGCTAGATCTGCATCTCAGCCTGGCTGATAATACTGAGCCTACTCTGTGTGCTAGATGGCAAATCTTTGTCTTGTGTTGGGGAACAGCTGGCTGTTCAACTGGACCCAGAGAAAGTTCCTTTCCTGTGAGGAGAAAAAAAGGTGTTTGCAGCCTGGTCTGCAGTACACTGCCTTTTCTAACCCTGCCTTTCTACCACCTCTCCAGTTTGCCCTTTGGTATTTAGTGTACGTGCTGCCCCTTTCTCACCTGTGCTCTCAGACACTGGCTAGGCAAAAATATCAGAACAATGCTAATGCAGTTTTAATGCCAAGTTCAGGGTCCTCGTCTGCACTCTTAAACAGGGTGAATCTCCACTGATCTACTTCATTGTCAACAGTACCTGGTCAGACCTTCAAAAATGTTATTTTGGTTCTCAGTCTTTACTTGTGTCTCCTTCCTGTGTCAACACTACTGAACACCATAGAAAGTCTGAACTCTTACCACTTCCTTTCATTGTCACTTCTTGCAGGTGCTTTTCTCTGCTTTGGAGCTGCTGCTCTTCCGTGCAAACTCTGTGCTCTCCTCAAGGGTGCGTCATGGGCTGGCTCTCAGGGGATGGGCTCACATGGGTCACCGCCCCAACCTTCACCAGGACACAGGCTGTGTCTCCTGACATCTCTCTCTGATTCTGGCAAAGAGCAGCTGATGGTGGGTCACTTTTCATACGGCTCTGTTGAGAAACTCTGAGACATGTTTAGTTTCTGTTGCAGGGTAGCTTTGACTCTTTGTGTTAGCTTTCAGGAGCAGAAGGTTTTCAGCTTCTTCCTGATCCTATGTAATCTTAATTTTACACACTGTTCTTTTTCAAAAATGCTGTGAATTCCTTCTCTGTCCCAAATGTCACTTCTAGTTTAGGCAGCCCTGCCTAAAACACATTAGATATTATCTACTTCCTTGATGTTTGCTTTTGTGTTCTATGTACTAAATTCACAATAAGCAGTGAGGGATCCCAGCTGGGCTGGGATGTGCTGTGTGAAACAGCTGGTGCTGAGGCTGCTCTCTCTTCAAAGGATGTTCTGCACTGGAGCTGAGTATTGTTTTTTCTGGTAGAAGCACAACTCTGAACTGGCCACTGCTGTTACCTGGAGCATACTGGACATTTTCTCAGGCATCGTCTTCCAGTCCAGTACATCCCCAAGGGATCCAATTTGTGCACTTTGAGAAAATCCTGTGTTGGGGGGGGTGAGTTAAAACATGTAAGGACAACTGGGAGATTAGTTTCAAAACAGAACCCAGATCCCAACTGACAAAGTTAGAGGACTGACTCAGAAATCCCCAGAAACGAAGGTGTGTGCAGGCTGGCACGTATCTTTTAAAAACCCATGGAAATAAGAAAGTACACGTCTGCTCGGTTAATTCCTATCCTGTGATGGCCCACAGTGTGGGACTGTCTGGTCCGTGCAGGACACTCGGCCCTTTTAAATAAGACAGTCTCTTTCTGCCCCAGGGCTAGGAAGTACATGGATTTCTAGGTTGTTGTGGTGCTTTTTGTTTTGTTGAGGGTTTTTTCCTTCCTTCTGAGCTTTTCAGCCGCTGAAGATTTGCTTCACTTCGTTGCTGCAGACAGCAAGATCCCCTTTAGGGGTCATCAGAGAGTTTCTGTTCCCATTAGTCAGGGATAGAGGCTCCATATCAAACCGCCCTGTTGATTTTGTTACACATTGATAGCAAGATCTCTGGCCATTTAAGCATTAAAGTTGTTGCTTTGACGTGTTTCAGCTGTTGAGCTGTTGCCTCACACCTTAAGTGAGCCATTTTTATGCCAGGTTGCTCATTCACAGCAAATCATCAGAAAGTGGTTAGGATGGAACAGATCTGCATGGAAACTACAGGATCCAGGTTTGAAATTAACCTTTTCTGTACAATCAGCCCCAAAACTGGCACGGTGGTAATACCTCAGCTTTAGCACCTCATAGACTGTCAGCTTCAAATGATCTAAAGATCTTTGGGTTTCAATTGTATTTGTGTACATTTTTGTTTTCATATATGCAGAAATATATGTGTTCCATACCTTAAACGTAAGTTAGAGTGTGGCAAAATGATTGTTTCTTTTTAAAAAATATCATACAGAAAGTATAGAAATATACTGATTTCACATACCTTTGTAGTTCTGTATAAAGCTTACAGCCAGAAAGCACTAACATGAACAGCGAAATCAGAATACAGAACAGAAACATTTTGTATTAGCTTGTAGATTAAATTGGTTGCATAGCAAATGTATTGCTGAGCTCTACATCTATTTGTGTTTCTGCAGTACAATATAACTTCTTAATTCACTCTGCCTCTGAGGAATACCTCGTTTTACAGGAAAAATGGAGCATTGGGTAGTTAGTCTTGAATCTGCTGTTTAGATCATTGACTTAAGGGAGGAGATAAAGGAAAAGAGAGGAATCAAGGTGCTTTGGGAAGGAACAAGCCTGGAGAAATACAAAGGGGACAAAAGTTACTGGTCTATTGATCACTGCAGTTTGTCCTCAATTTGTTATGTCAATTTCTACAGGTCTTACTGGGTGAGGGGCTCTGTTCTGAATGCATGTGTGTGTGCAAGGGGATGTCATGGCCAGCAAGAGCAGCTGGACCATAGAACAGGGGCTCATGTGCCTGTGTGCCAGCAAAACGAGCAACTGTGTGTGCATCCGTGTACGATTGTAGTGAGCATAAAACTGGATTACCGGTGAGTAGTATAAGATGTCTGTGAGCTGGGTATCAAGGCAGCTGAGAGTCTGGGCCACATACCAGTGAGACCAGGGGGTCTGCAAGTTGGCTGTAGTAGGGTCCCATGTGAAAAACGATGTTCACTCTCCTGTTAAAATTTAAAAGTTTAATAAAAGGACAATAGAGGACAAAGACAATAAAGCAAAAATACAGCGCCGGGTGCCCTTGGCTCTCAGCCAAGAGCACACCTGCTATTTCGGAAACACCCTTTACATACTTTTAGCCTAATGCATATTCATAAACAATTATACATATTCAAACTTTTCTCCAAACTAGTTTACATGTTCCAGGAACTGTTTAGCATGGCTCCTCCTTGGGTCCGCGTTTTTAGAGCATGTGCATTTCTTGGCTGTGGTTTTGGTCAGTTGTTGTTCTCACCTCCAGCTTGGGCTCTGGTCTGTGGTTTCTGCAGATGGCGATTGCTGATAGCTGGCATGTCCGTAGCAGGGGTCCCCACCATACATTCATTGAATGTTATCCAACCGAGCAGGCAATTCCATTACCACAAGAATAACTATATCAGCTATTTTACTACAGTCTAAGTCTAGTTAACAGAAATAAAGGCATTAGTTATTGTTACAAAAAACTACATCTTTATAGCAAAGCTACTTTAACACTATACACATATAGCATCCATTTTAATCTTTATGAAAAGCCAATATCGTAATATGTATTTTTCTCACCCAGAAGCCCTCAACTAGGGAGACCATAAGATCCATAAGCTGGGAGCAGGAGTCAAGTGGGTGGGATCCACTTGCATGTGAGTGTCTCTCTGTGAAGCAAATGGAGGTGAAAGGATCCAGGGCAAGATACTGGATAGGCTGAATGCCTGAGGCCAGTCACTGGAGGGATATCTAATGTGCATGGAAGAGCATTTGTGGGCCAGCAGCTGCAGTGGGGCTGCTGGGCCTGAGGTGCTGCAGCTGGGGAGAACAAAGATTGAGGGCAGGCTGGTGGACAGACTGTCTGAGACCAGTTACTTAGTGTGTAGATATGTGTTAACGTGTGTGTGTGTTTATTTTCCATCAACAGCCTTTTATCCTGTTCAACCAGAGAGGGAAACAAGAGGAGGCTGTTGCTGTTTGTGTGAGTGCTTAGTGTTTCTGTCTGCAGTGGCCATGTGTCTACACATCTATTTGCCACATACCTGTGTTTTATGGGCACCTACTAGGGATAGACACTCAGCCTCACTACTCATGGAACCTGGGAACATGGAGTGCAGCAGCCTTGTCTCCATCTGGCTACTGCATTTGATAACTCCTAACATGTTTGTCACAAACTCTATGAATGCTAAAAAGCAATAAGGTATTCAATATATATTTTTCTATTGTGACTGCTGAGAAATAACAGTAAGTCTTTACAAAAAAAAAATTGCATAAATTGCTTCAGACCTCCTGCAGCAACAATTTGCTGCAGTGTTTGGTGATCACTGAAAGGCTAAACCAGAGAACAATATTCTGTTCTGTACAGACAAGAACAGACTGGATTTTTTTGTGTGTCATAACATCCATTCTGTAACAGGCTGGAAAAATCTGCCGGAAAAAAATTCTGATGAGGAAGAAAAGTTAGTTGGCTGAAAAAATGTTACCGAACAAACACACGCTCCATTTCTAAGCGAGTTCTTGTGCAGATGATATACTGCCCTCAATTGGTACACTTAACTTCTGCTGACAGAAGTCCTGCTGCAGCTTGCTTTTAAAACATAGTGACAGAAGGCTCAGAACAGTCTTCCATGTTAACCCTAGTGAGTACGTGATGAAACCCCACCAAATCAGCATGATGTCATTTGATCTGCATTCTCTATCCACTTGTACCTTGGTTCACACAGAGGGAAACGTTTCCAAACCTCTTACAAAAATCTAGACAACAGCTCTTGAAATATGGCTGTGAATGTACTTCACAGGGCTCCATTCCATTCACTGGCTTAGTTTGTGATCCTCTTGTTTGGTTCCCTTTTGAATTAAAAAAAAAAAAAAAATCATGTTTCCAAACCACCACAAGGTTTAGTCACACAAAAAAATACAAAATTGCCATCAGAAGATAAACACCTCACAGAGCTCACTTCAGGACTCATTAACTTGACATCTTCTAGACAAGCAGCTGAAACCCATGAGATGAGCTGCTGTTTATGCCAGATCTGACGCTCCTCCTCCCTGCTGTCAGTCTGATCAAGCATAAGTAATGCTGCATCATGTGTCTTCTGCAGGGGGTGAGGGGTCAGTAAATTGGCTCTTCTTGCACTGGAATACATTTGGTTGTGATCTGTTCCGAGCCTTACTCATTTTTGGGAATGGGCCATGTGTAGTTGTAGGTTAGGCAATAATTTGCTGACAGACTGGCTGTCAGAATAATCTGTAATTATGTTTTTCTTGGCCTGACTCTGGTGTCTCAGCAGCTACTGTCAAGACCAGCCTTAGGTAGACAAATCACTGCTGTTGCGCCATTGAAACCATTTCAAGTAACACCACTATTACACCCACAGCCTCCAAATGATGATACTGAGTGTCAGCAGGGAGGGTGGCTGAGGAGGGAATTTGCATTTAGGAGCTTTTGGTTGCTGCTTTTCAGGAGAGTCCATCGCTATACAGACCCAGGCTCTTCCTGAAACCCAAATTCAGGATGTTCACATTGAAATGTTCATTTAGGAACATTTCAGTGGTCAGATAACAGCAGCTGGGTTTCTCTTCTACATTTCCAGTGTGTTCTCTCATCCGACATTTCTCATAAAAAACCCTTTTCACTCATCCAAATCAAATCTAGAGCTAAAGGCAATCCCTACCTTTCACAACCTCAAACCCCAGCGTAACCTCCTTACTCCCACTGTCTCAGAGTAGGGAGAGTTACCCTATGGATAAACCAGACCATTATTCCAGGTATCCCAACCATTCCCACCATGAGAGCTTATGGCAGATGAACCCAAAAGCTCATCATGTTGGAAACTAATTGATTGCCTGCAATCATGCAGGAAAGAGGGGTTCAGTGGGAAGAGATCATGATTTAGTTTGGTGTGAACAACTGAATTTCCAGAGGAGCAAGGACAACTTGAGCAGTTCCTCTGGCTCATCAGCCTTGGAGGGAGATGACAAGGTTCCCCTCTTGGTAGCTTCTTTAATGCGTAAAGCAAGATGTGCAGCAATGGAGAAAACAATTTTGAATTACTGCCCTAAGAAAGACAGATTATGCATCCAGATTACACTCCTAATAATTTTACTTAGTATGAAACTTGCAGGTTTCATACTCTGTGCTTTCTTCTCTTACTGAGAAAACACCGATGTTGTGATCAGCCAATAGGGGTTAGTTCAGTGTGGAAAACTGATTCTTAACATTTGAGCAAATTGTTGTAAAACAAGTCTACAAATTTTTTACTTTTTTCTGTCTCTTTGCTTGATATTAGCCTTTCAGGTAAAATCTTGTTCTGATCTGAGGACAGCGATCAGTAATGATGTATAAGCTGGTGCGTAGGTAGCCTTTCCATTTTGCAGCATAGGTCTGCCGTCTTCTTCAGTTTGTTTTCTCATCTGACATTTCTCAGAAATGTCACTTTCTCTCATCTAAATCCAGCCTGGAGCAGATATGATAGACAGATTACAGTGTTTGTGTGCTCCCATACCGAACCAAACTACAAATGAAAAATGAATCTCACCTGATCTTGAGATTTGGTGGAAATGTAACTACTTCCAACTGTCTTAAGCTACAGATTTCCTTGTTTTAAGTGTCTTGTCTATCCATTTTGTACCTTCCCACACTACTTGTCTCAAAAACATGAGGAAGAAAGTGACATTCAGCATGAAATTTGTATGGCATTCAAGTGGGCTGGTGCAGCTACCTGCACTGCAGAGCTGTGAATGAGAACTCTCAGCTGGACCCCTCAACAATTTATTTAGTGCTGTGATGCTCTGCACTCTTACCATGTTACATTCACAAATCTCAAGTGGGACTTTGTAGTTTTCAGTCTCTTCTTCTGTTGTCCAGAAGCGCATGTTGTTTTTATTTTTGCAGCAGTATTTAATAATCCCCAGCAAGGGTTAGAACTGTGTTGTTTGGCAGGGCACACAAAGACAATGTCTGCCCCTGAAACCCTACAGTCCAGGATAATGAACAGCGTATACCAGACAACAAAAGCAGTCTATGTGAATAAAAAATTATAGGTGTCTCTTCATTCATAACCACAGTAAGAACCAAAGGCCAATGTTTTACCTTTTAGCATGCTGTATACCGATCTTTGTCATCCAACAACAGCGGCAGAAATCAGGTTATGGAACCCAGGAACAGTTTCTTAATAGTGTGACACTTACCAAGACTGACTGTAAGGTGACAGGATCAGTCTTGGCAATTCTTGCATGCAGCTCTGTTCCCCAGGACCTGCCATGGAGAAACCTGTTGCCCACACTTCCCATTCCTTGGCTAGGCTGGAACCCCATCAGATGCAGTAATTATCACAATTAATGAAGCAGACAGTGATCAAGACTCATACTGAAGTTGCTTTATGTCATTTCAGTATTATATTAATACATATTTAAACCCACTATCTGTGGGTAGAAGTCTGTAAGTGTCTGAGAAGCCAACTGCTAATAGAAAGCTAATAATTATAAACATTATTCTTCTCAAATTCAAGAAAATGGACATACTTAAATCTAGTGCTTGCTAAATAATAGGTGGTCTAATAAGATAGTTTCAGCACAACACAAGCACCCTGAGCAGTGTCAGCCAAGGAAAGCAGGGAAACACGTGAGCTGGAAGAAATGCTGAGTTCCTCATTCCCAGCATGGGCCACCAAAAAGGCATCAGGGCGTGTTCATGGTCAGTGCAGGAAAGTTTGCCCAGATATCAGCTGAGATCCAACTGCATTGTGCCAAAGAATATTTCCCTTGCTTGAGGTATCCCTTCAGACTGTGGTTTATTATTCTTATTACTGTAACATCTGCAGGCCTGGCTGTGCTGGGAATTGTAGTAACAAAGGTGGTGGCTCTCACTCTTCTAATCTGCTGTCAGAGACAAGGTAAAGCACACAGGCAGGAAAAACAAAAGCCTGGGGTTGAGGTGGGCTGATGCAGTAAAAATTAGGTGTTTGATTATGCAGTACTTGGCTGTTTACTTGCTAAACTTTAATAGTTTTAATACATATCAACATATATGTTGTATTATGAAGGCATAGAAAAAAAAGGAAATTCACTCAACTATTACATCTATGAATTTCTGGTAATATTTCAGAACTGTAAGGATTTTCTAGTGATTGATCAGTATTGCCTGAATTTTTTCCACCTGTGCTGTCTCTGATAGCCATTTGCCAAATGATTTTTGTGATGACTCTCGTATAATTCAGCTCAGCCATATTTTGAGGCTGCTGTTAATCTGATCTGGAAAAAAAAAAAGTGAGAAGTATTGCGCACTTCTAAAATTAATTTAGAGCTTTCTGAATGCCCGGATCACAAATGTTCCGTATCTAATTACCCGATGTACTCTTTCAGTGTGTCATTGTATTACTTTTTTTCCTCTTTCTAATATTATGGAAATGTAAAATAACTTGACCTTGAATAGATACCTTGTGGGGATTCCTTTAATATATGCAATGAATTAGATGAATGCCCGTTGATAGCTAAAAGAATTTTAGCTCTTCTATTTCATAACAGAGGTTTGCACTTCAGAAGCAGCAAGGTTTCTGGTGCTCATTCATTGCATTTTTATTAATTTGTAATATGTCAAATGAATAAGTGATCTCTCTTACTTCTGCTGATTAAAAAGTTCTATTAAGAACATAGATGATAAATATATATGATATGAAATGAACTGTTATAAATCCAAAATGTAGACATAATGTAATAAAGCTACCTTTTCTTCAACATCATACCCCATTTTTCTAATGTGTAGACACCTATTGTCAGCTTAATTATTGTAAGGTAAGATCAATCTTAATTAATCAAAGGAGAGTAAGACTGTAATAGTTAATTTTTAAAAAGAAGGGGAATAAATGTATCTATAGTTAACACAGTACACATAAATTCAGATATAAGAACACAAGAGAATATACTAATAAACTGAGTCAGAGTAACCAAGTATATAGTTGGAGTTAATGCTCCATTGACACAAAGAGGGATAACTTGCTGTCTTCATCTCAGAAATAAATATCATTGTGTCAGCTGCCAGATGCACCAAGCAGAAAGCTGATGTAATGACTGTTGTGCTAGGGAGGCAGAGGAGAGGAATGCACCCTAAGCTTTCAGAAAAATTGGCAGATGTCAAGCTCATCGCCAATTTTTTGAGTTTCTAATTCCTGCGTAAAATACCTCTAACTTCATAAGCAAAGCCCAGCCACCATGTTAATCAGTTCAAGTAGTCAAGCAGCATCAGGGCTTAGAAGAAATCGAAAGCCTACTTTTAAAACAGCTCAGGTTTTATTTTAAGTGGGTGTTTGGGGTTTGGTTTTTCTTTAATGTATGTAAACTATATTTATCCAGAGCCTGTGTTCTGTGAGAGAGCGCTTTTAGGAGATCATTAATTAAGCTACAAGCTGAGTTCCATCCTCCCTATACAGGCCCATTGGCTGCTGCTTTGGTTTTTGTGAGATCCGTTGGGATCTGCGGTGTTGCACCCCATGCATTTGAAGCTCCTGCTTATTCCCACATGAATTATGTCCTGAGGAGAAGTAAGATCCATAAAATACAGCAAGCCTTGGAAGAGAAGGGCAGTGCTGACAGCACCTTCATCCAAAAGCCAAAGGAAGTTCTTTACCTGCGTGATTTGAGAGCCTGGGCAAGGGAAAAGCAAATTCTGCAAAGGACCCCAGCACCGACTCTGCTCACACCTCGTTAGCTCCCATGTGCAGCCCCATCTGGGACATCAGGTGGGACTGGCAATGTCATCTTTGTGTCTCCCCCTCTCTCAAGTGTAGTGTGCTATATAAAGACTTCGGAAATGACATTCCACACCTAGAAACAAATCAGTTTAAAATCCAGGATTGGTGGGAAAGACCTAGTTTTCCCTTTTTCAGAGTGTGTGTGTGTGTATATTTGGGGGAAAGGGATAAGGAGAAGAGGTGAGTAAATTCAGACCTGCATGTGGTAGGGATTGTTGGGTTGCTGGTGTTCATATATCGGTGGTGCAGCCTCCATTTACTCTCACCACAAATCTGGCTGATTCTCTTTTCCTCAGAGTGGAGCTTGATTTATTTTATTTATTATTTTTTCACACAGCTTTAGTGCAGTGTTTTTGTGGCAATTATGCAAATTATATGTCACCCCACCGCATATTTTCCACATCATTTGATCTGACCTTTAAAACTAATAAGAGAATTATCATTTTTATGGGTAATTTGTGTTTCATGGTATGAGACAGCAGGACAGGGACTGATGGGAAGAACATCAGAACATAGGAGTCACGTTGCAGGATAGTCCTGGAGGGCCGTAAGTAGGCATCCAGTATACAACTGTGGCTGCTGTGAGCTCCTAAAGAGTAAATTAGAAGGTATATTCTGGAATAAACTTCCCAGAGGGGAATTTTTTTTCCAATAGCCTTCAGTGAGCTCTGGGATAGAGCTCATTGTTCTTTTGGCTCATAATTGTTTCTAATACATGTATTGATATCCTATATAATCTATGTATGGATATGAATATGTATTTCAGGTAATGTAATACAGGATATTATTCTTTCCATACAAATGTTGATAGGTTATATCTCATGATACATGTGCATGTCTAATCCCACTTAATCACACCAAACCTCTTGTTATGTTTTCCTTAGTTTATCAATTCTCCTGGTTAAACATACATTGTATAATTTTTCAGTTATTTTTGACACTGCTATAGTCAACTTTTCTATGCATCCACCTGCTAAACTACTATGAAAGGCAAAATGCTAAAAACAAACAGAATTACCTATATATTGTCTTCCCCAACACGTACAGAACAAGCATGATTGCTAATAGGTTCATTGACAGCACTGTAATACTCTTCTTTCCGCCTCCTTCTCCCTCAGAAAGACCTCTGGAAAGTTCAAAGTGTCAAGAAAATTGTTGCAGAACTGTGATAAGACATGACGTTCGAGCAGTGAAGACTTCCATAACACTGGCTAAATGCCTTATTAATCTAACATGTGTCAGGTAAGATTTTCTGTGTGTTTAGGATGATGCCTGGCAGGAGCGTAGGATCTTCTGTGTGGGCTGTGGTTTGGGGAGGGGGAGACAAAGTATTCTTTTTCTGACAGAAAATTAGTATTTCATACGCACTCAGCTGTAACGGGAAGTACGCGTATACAGAGCCCTAGGATGCAATGGGAAGGGTTCCCAAATGGAATAACATAGACCAGTATTTTGACCACACTTATCACTTCCAGCTTCCCTCATGACTAACTTTTATATGATATTTTCTCCTCTTATTGTTTGATTAGTCATCAACAATTCTGTTTGGGTTTTGTTACCTTTTTGCTCTTTCCCTGTTCTTCAGTTCCTCTCTAGACTTCTTTCTAACAGATGTTTGCTTGTACCATCACATTTTGGGTGGGTGATTCTGTGTCCCACCACAGCAGAGCCATGTGGAACTTCAAGTACTCGAACATGAGGTTCTGCTCTAGGCTTATCATGCAAAACCAACCTTACAATGTTAGTGTCAGATCAGAAATCAAACAAAAGTAAGAAATCCCAAGGCATTTTTGGCATTACCTGATTAATTTTGCAGTTACATAAGACCTGTGAGTATCCTGTAAATACTCTTCTCACCTTGAAAAGAAGATTGCACTTGTTCCTCCTAATCTTGCAATGCATTTGGTTCTTTTCCCACCTTCTGCTTCTTTCCTCATCTGAGCACACTTTTTCCTTTTCCTTGACACAGCATATCTTCAGGCTTTTCTTCACATAAGAAATGTAACACAAAAATATGAAAACCATCTGACTTGAACATGGAGGTACCCGAAAACTTCATGCCAAATTCCAGTTTTTTCAAGACAAATTACAAAAATGCTAAAATCTTAGTAACTATAGCAGCACAAACACCACCACTACAATATGCCGCAACAGATTGTTCATATGTCACTATTTTTCCAAAGTTCCTTGGCAAACGTTTCCATCAGTAAACAAGTCAAGTGAAAGAATTGTCAAATGGCCAGCAAAACCCCTCAGATCTTCTCTAGGTAGTGAAATAAAATTCTGGTACTTATCACTGTTATTCTGTTCCTCAGCCCCTCTTCTTTCACCTATGCTGATAGACTACAGTTGTCTTGGTTTCTGCCTTCACAATGAGGCTTTTGCCTGTCATGCCACCATCCTCTTTATACTGCAAGTTTATCAAAGCAATGCCATGTCTAAATGTTGGGTCGCATTCTCACCTGGGGGGAAAACTTACACAGATCCATTAACTTTGTCAGAAAAATGACAAATTACATTAGCTGCAGAGCTGGCACTGCATGTTGCATGCAGCATGGCAAGCATCAGTGGAACTGAAAAAAACATTGATAGTGCCAGTTCACTAGCACTTAGAATGATGATTTAATTTTTTCCTATTATCTATTTTTCTTTGCTGCTTAATGTGCTGGTATCATCAGAATTTATTTTTGAATGAAGGGCCTGGGGAATAGGCCAATTTATGCTGCATCTTAATGATGGGCAAATGCTAAAAGTTTGGGAGTTCTTAATTGATTATTACTGGAATAATCTCCTGAATCTGAAAAATATGTATTTCTACCAGGCCAGTACATACAACATCTGTAAAACTGGAATTGGAAAATCAGCGAGTTTATGGAAAAAGGAATCTGATTTACCAACATTTGAAACAATCGTCCCAGGTTAGAAATTGAGGGGTTTTTCCCTGACTTTTATAACTACCTGTAATTTGAATATTCCTTAAGTTAAATAAAATTACAGTAAATTGCACTGTAACATTTGTCTCTTCATATATTGAAATAACCTGGAAAACTGTTATATTCACTGAAACCAGTAGGAGCTTTGTCATGAGCTTTGAAAAGAATGAATTCAACTTCCAACTCTTAATAGTTTCACTTAGCACATGAAAAGATGTTCTGGCTGTGCTTTGATTTTGGCATTGGCTGGAGTTCCAAGTTGTAGGGATGGGTGAATAAAATAGTATAAGAAAAAGAAATATTTCATCAAACACCCAATCCAATTAAAAAAAATACAGACATAAATGTCTAAGTGTATCTTTTACTAATGAAAGGAAAAGGAGATATAACTGGCCACAGATGCAAAATGTTGTGACTGTATCAATAGCATGTATCTTTAATAACAGAAAAAACACAATTTTTAAAAATACCAAGATTATGGGGCTCATACAGGAGAAAGGAAGGAGGAATATTTTTTTCCTGGCATTTCAGAAAATGAGAAAAGTCCAAGATACTTAGCTATGTTTAATCAAAATGTATAAGCAAGACTTAAGACAGGGACTGGAGCACAACAGCCCTTGCTCCCTCTTTCTGGCCTCCTCAGTTCTGAATTCTCCTCTCATGCACCTTCTTGGGATGGGGCAGTGAGTCCCTGTGGAGCTGACTGCCGGGTGAGAAAGACTTTTGGATTTGGGAAGGTTGTATCCCTTTCCCTCCCCATCCCAAAGTGGGAATTGATTCAGTGTTCCATTCCTCAGGAGGTTGTCTTATGGATATACTGCAGTGTTAAAGAAATAGACAGTGTTGCTGAGAAACAGATCTCCTTGTAAAGCCCAGCTGTAATTTATAAAAGGGCATGGGGAACTCGACTTTCTCATGAGCTATGACGTACATCAAGTTGTATGCTAAAATAAAATGCATTTTATTTTATTTCTCTTCTCTAAAAGAAATGTTCTTTACTCCAGAGTTCACTTCAGCTCTGTCCCCTGGATTGAAAGACTGAGGGGGCTTGAGGGGGCTATGTTCCCACTTGGCTGGCCACAGTGTTTTATCATAGCAGTAGCATAAGCAAAAGAAATTAAGTCCAAGTCCCAGGCTGTCCCCCGCTCCACTTTTTAGCAATTTAACACATTCATCACTTGCTTTTATGCCACCCATCCTTGACTTAGCACGCATGATGGACTGCGCAGCCAGGCCTTTTTATCAGAGCTTTCAGAAAGCTGCATCCATACATCACCTTGCCTGTTTATTTCTCTGAGTGCCCTTTCGCAGTGCTCATTTCTCTCCGCGCAGCATCACAATAGCTGTGGTAGGTGAGCTGAACTATGGGCTGCTTAACTGGTGTCATGACCTGAGACTCCTGCCCTCACTAGCCTGAGTTAATTATGACAACATTAGCAACAGGACTTTAATCCTAACTTTTGTTCAAGGAGCCTACACAATTCACACATAATTCACATAATGAAATAGTGTTGAACAGCCTGGTTTGCCCTCTTTCCAGCATTTATTCCTGTATATCAAAGCAGTGAGTTCCCAACATGCTTAAAAAGGCAAGTGTACAATACCAACCCATTTGTGACCTTCCTGTTGATTTATTCTCATCAGCTAACAGGTGCCTCATACAGAGTTCAAACTAATAAATGCTGAAAGACAAAACTAACAACCTTACAGTGAAACGTTGTCAGGGACAACTTCTAATCCTCTCTGTTTTTATAGCAGTGAAAAGATGAGAGGGGAAAAAAAGAATAGAAAAAAGGGGGGGACAGGAGACAAAGAAGAAAATCCTGAAAGAGTTAGTGCCCCAGAGAGCTGCATAATGATTAACGATACTTTTTTCAAACAGTAAGTGATTCCTTCTCAGTCCTGGATAACAATAGAATCATAACTTCATCAAAATTATTTTGAATAGCCGCATTAATGACACACAGTCTTGGAATGTCCTTGCCTCAATGTCTGATAATATTTTCATACCTGCTATTGAATGTGTGTTTTAGCTTTGTCCTCCTCATTGGTACAATGCATTCATACATATCAGATCATCTTCTTTTGTTCATGGATGTTCAACAATTCAAAAAAATGTTAGCAATAAAAGGCGGGTAAAAAAGGAGGAGGATAAGATGAAGGTTTCCTTTCAGTACAAGCTAACTAAACAATGGAAAGGAAAGTGTATTATATCATCTGTAGAAAGCAGCCTACTTCATCCAATTCTAGCTGCAGAGAATAGTTAGAAAGCACAAGCCTTAAATATGATTTATTGAAGTACAATGTTGCCTTCGTTGCATAGACTAGAGGCATTTTCTTCTAAAATAGCTGATTAGCAGAAGCAGCTCCCTTAAGAACAGCTGCACAGAGTATTCTTGTCAAGCCTTTACTTTGTATAAATATTTTTTAATTAATAGATGCCTTCATGAAATACAAGAAAAAATTAAGCAGTAATGCTCACCAGAGACCCTGCTATTAGAGTGATTATTGTAGATTTAGTTTCATTTGCAGATGTCATTAATTTATTTTTAATAGATAGCTAATTTAGTTTTATCTATTTCTTGTTCAGTTTTTGTAGATATTAGCAGACTGTGCTTCCTTCAAAGAGCACCAGCTTTCCCTTCCCTCTTCCTCCAGGCTCTGTGCTCTCCACAGTGCATCTGTGTTTAAATTAGCTGGACCACTGCAGGCTGAGACAGCGATTAATCTGCACATCTGCCACAAGAGAGAAGTTAACAGTCTAGCGGAGGGACTTATAGCAAAAAACAGTGTTACCACTGCAAGCATCTGTTCTCTTTGGCAAAGCCGTAGTTGTGACACACAGGAGCAGGCTGCCCTTGAAGTATCTTCTGTTCGAGTGAATGGCAGTGGTATTGTTGCACAGTACATAAACCTCCTTTTGTCAGCTTGCATTAACCACAGAATTGACTTGTGAGACATTTGTACTTGGGGAGAGAGAGATGAGCAATGTCCTGCCTGTAACAAAGGAAACATCAGTGCCACAGCACAAAGCAGAGACACCGGAGCTGGTTTCTTGGAAAACTATAGCAGCCTGTTCAAAGTTCTCTGCTTCTGCTTCATAGGTGTTTAAATGGGGGGTGTCTGAGTGAATGGACAGGATGAGGTGACTCCCAGAGCATGTCCAACAGCTGCCCTATTCCCAGAAACTCAAACAACCCTTTACCTGGTATCAGTCTCAGCAGTTTTAGGCTTGTGCCCATGGGGTTCAGTGCACACAAGCGCACTTCATTGCTATGGACTGGCTGAGAAAGTTGGGGCTGTTCGGCCTGCGGAAGAGAAAGTTGTGTGAAGACCTCAGAGCAGCCTTTGAGTATCTGAATGGGGTCTACAAATAAGCCAGAGAGGGACTCCATAGGAACTGTAGTGATGGGACAAGCAGTAATGGGTTCAAACTGAAAGGGGAGATATAGGCTAGATATACAGAAGAAATTCTTTACTGCAAGGGTGTTGAGACACTGGAACAGGTTTTCAGTGTTCAAGGCCAGGTTGCTTGGAGTTCTGAGCCACCTGGTCTAGTGGAAAATGTCCCTGCACATGGCAGGGGATTGGAACTAGATGACTTTAAGGTCCCTTCCAACCCAAACCATTTTATGATTCTATGTTTCTAAAAATGTGGTGTTCAGGATGGTAAGAGGTAGAGCTAAATCTTCGTTTTCCCTTTTAGACTAAGACGAGAAGTGAAGGAATGGAAAGTTTCTTTGCCCTGGTTTTGATATGGCAACTCTGATACAGAGGGATGGCATGACTTTTGGGGTTTTTTCACTCACACAGGAACTTTAAGATAGAGCTATGAGATTAATCTAGCCCTTCTTTGTCCTAATTCTTTGTTGTTTTATTACATATAGGTGGTATTTCCTAAAGGGCAGTGCCATAGTCTGGTCAGCTCTGCTCCACTGTAGCCAATGTGTACTTTATCACTGACTTCAGAATAAGCAAAATACACAGTCAACCATTACAAGACAAGAAACTGCTGATTTTATATTGATTTAGTGAATAAGCCTCTCCAGCAGTGTGTCTCAGTTTCTAGCTGGGGATATCTCTGGATTTAATTCTAATCAGATCTCTTCTAAAAGAGATTAAAGAGTGCTGGTTGTGATGGGGACCATGGAACTTCTTTCTTCTGGAAATATTTTTATTTTACTTCTGGGGGGATAGTTTTGACTCTTACCATTTTTAGGCTTGTTGTGGTTTGACACTGGTTAAAACGCCAAGCAACCATGAAAACTATTCACTCTCCTCGGCTGTAGCTGAGCAGAGGAGGGGAAAAAACAAAGGGCCCATGAGTTAAGGTTTGGGAGAAAACATTCTAAGAGCAAAATAGGCTCAAATTTAAAAGTATAAAGTAAATTTATTATTAACAGAGTCAGAGAAGGATAATGAGAAGTAAAATGAGCCTTTAAAACACCTTTTACCCCCCAGTCCCTCCCTCCTTCTCACCAACAGTGCAGGGAGACGGCGTGGGGGTGTTTGATCAGTTCGTCGCTCGAGATCTTTCTTCAGTTCGCTTAGGGAGAGGAGTCTCTCTTCTGCTATGCCATGGGGTCTTTCCCACGGGGGACAGTTCTCCATGAACTTCTCCAGCGTGGTTCTAATTTCACAAGTAATAGTCCCGCCCAACTTGCTGTAACGTGAGTCCCTCCCACAGGCAAAAGAGTCTTCCCAAAACTGCCATGGCATGGGATAAGCTGCTCTAGTTTGCAAGCAAGGGCTCTCTCTCTCTGTTCGGCTCTTCCACTGGATTACAGCTTTTTTTAGCATCCACCTGATCCGGCGTGAGCACCTTTTCCCATGGGCTGCAATTGGATCTCTGCATCCCCCCGTGGACTTCATGGATTACAGGCAGACAGTTTGTTTTATTATAGTCCTCACCACGGCTTGCAAAGAAATCTCAACTCCGATGCTTGGGGCACTTCCTCCCACTCTTTCTTTCTACTGACCTTGGTGCCGCCATGTTATCTTTCTACACATGTCCTCACTTCCTCCTCTTTCTCCGACTAGGAGGGAAAAAACTGCTGCTCGTAAGTACCATTGCCAACAAATTCCACCAGTTCAAAGACTTCTGCAGGATCTCTCAGCACTGAGAAGTTGATCTCATCTAGGCTCTGCATCTGGGAATTGCTAACCATGTTTCCGCTGTCGGCCACACGGCCCAGCCAGCACCGCGTGGGCGGTGCTGGCCACCGCGGCGCCGTTCGGTGCCTCTCCTCATGTGAGGCGCCAAAAAGGAGAAGCCACCGCCCCTGTCCTTCTGCCCATGGTGCAGCTGGCTAAGGGCGGCCAGGCAGGCAAAGCTCACCGCAGGCCGTGCCAAAATGGTGGCAGCTGCATGGCCACGCATGACGCCAGGATCGCCCCTGGCGGTGGGACCTCGCCACCTCTCGGAAAAAGCTGCTGCGTGCGCTGTTTTGATTTCCTTATTAAATATGTCATCACCAAACTCTCTAATTGGGCCAGTAGCATACATGTCTCCAGAGCCATCAGAGATTGGCTCCTCTGGACAGGTGGAAGCTTCCAGCAGAAGCCGCTTCGATGGTCCTTCCCTGCTACTAAAACTAGGCTGTGCCAAATCAGCACAAGGCTGAATATGCACAAGCACCTGTTAGATTTAAGTGTGTTTCCTTGTCAGTTTGCTGTCTCCATCAGGGAACTGAGAATGTTCATTCATAAACTTTTCCAGTAAGTGGCTGGATGGAGACAGGTATTCATAACCATTTTTAAAGACATGCTATTAGTAAGCGTGTTTTAGTAAAAGAAGACAAATATTTATGAAAAAGAAGAAGGAAATTATTATTATCATCTCCAACCTCAAGATAATACTTGAATTTTTTCTGTCATGTGTGATTTTTTTTTTCCTTCCATATCATTTTTCTCTTTTTTTTTTTTAAGTGTATGGAAGGTTTGGGTTTTTTTAATATCAGTATCATTCCATGAAGTATGACTCGCTTAAAGGTATTTTTATGAACATACTCCATTTAGAAAAACAGGATGTTTTCTCCAGCTGTGTTGCTGTTGCTGTTTCTGTAAGTGGTTCTTCCAGGATAAATATTTTCCTCTCCTGAAGAATATGAAACCAGTGATCCAGAATGGTTCCCCTATTTAAGGAAGGATAAGTGTTTTATGAGATTAATGTAACTGGGTGTAGATCTGTGTGATCTTCCTGCACCTCTAAATTGCATCTTTCCTGTGGCAACCGTTATCATCTCTTTCACACAGACCGTCTGCTACACAATTTCTGTAATAACCTATGCAGTCTTCATCCATTTAGGTATTGCTGAAGACCTACTGGATTGTGGGCACCATGAGAATCTTCCAAGACCATTTTTTATCTAGGAATGAGATTCCTGTGGTTTGCCAGTTAATCTGAAATAGCCAAGCATAAGTACATGTAGAGAAAAATCTATTCATAGCAACCTAATCTTATCAACACTCCTAAAATGAGCATAGGGATAAGTGTGTAGACATGAAGTCAAAGCATAGTTGCCCCTTTTGTGTCTTTTAAGTCAACTCCAGTGACACTAGGCTGCTGATGCAGCTAAATCATGATGAGGAGGTCAAGGAATGCAGTCTGTGCATCCCCTACATCAGAAACTGTGAAAAATTTCCTAATAGGAAAGCTAATTCCTGGGCAGGGCTGTGAGTGACTGCAGAAACTCAAGAGCTCTGGGTGTGAGGAGCACTGTCTTAAAGACTTTGCCATAGGATGAGAAGTTCTGTCCATATCTAGAAATGCAGTGCTAGCCTGTTCACTTGTAGGCCAGCAGGTCTCACCAGATTCAAGTCAGAAACATAAAAAGTTAAAATATTCTGAAATAGAAGGGAATTTGGTAAAAGGAGGGAGGGAGACTCCAGGGAAGAACCGCAAGTTTTAGTTAAAGCGATGTGAAAGCAAATTAAAGTAGCAAGAAAAGATTTGATAGCTCCATTATGAATGCATTAGCCGTACATATGAAATGCAGCCTGCTTAGCAGAAGCTTTTGATAATGTCCATCAAGACTGGAATGAAAAGGTACTAGTATTGATAGGGGTCTTGGTAATATTCACAGTGCCCTCTCCACTACACTGACAGGGAAGACTTGCAGGATGTTACTTTTCTCTACTGCCAATGCCACAAGTTATTTTTGGCTGCTAGGGATTTTAAGTTTCATCTAGATGCCAAGGTAACCTTGGACTATGTTAAGGAGACCTGGCTGTGGTTGCTCCTCTGTGGGTGATAACAGCTTCTGAGGAGACACTGTCAATCTCTCTATCAGCCACACATGGAGATGAGTATCTCTAAAGAAGTTGTGCAGCTTCAGCAGAACCCGACAATCTGGACAATTCCCAGCATCCTGGCTATGGAAAGCTCTCTTCTGTTTAAATAAATAACAGCCTACTAGAAAGAGCACGTTGTATGCAGGATTATCTATCTGCTGTACACAAGATAATGAGACCATGGATTTTAAGAGTTGCTGAGAGTTTGAAAAGAAATTGGTTTTCAGCAGAGATGGTGCTGCTGTTTGACTGGTGAGTCCCCACTGTGTAAACCATAAAACTTTCCCTTAGACTGCGAGCTGTGTCAACTACTAGGCCAGGAACAATTTACCTGTGGTCGTTCACTTCACAGATATACTGCTCTTTAATACATCCTGCTGTCATATAAATGTGGGCTACATATTTTTCCAGAATAAAAAAACCTGGCCATTGTTTCCCTTTTAATGCTACACAAAAATACTTGCCCTTTGATTACTGCAGATTAAAAACCTGCAGTGCAGTATATGCTTTCCAAAAATGCACCACAGTAAAGACAAGATTGTGTTCATGTGCAGAAGAAATGCGAGTTACTAATTCAGTCTCCTGTGTCCAAGCATTGTTGCAGGATGAAGTGTCAGGGTGGATGGAACAAAAAAGACCCCAGGAGGGTCGTGACTGTAATCGGTGTCACATCCCTGGTGTTCTGCCTGTTCTTGTTCACCAGCATGTGAATGTACTCATCATCATCCTCACAATCTTTGGCAACTTTGGGAGGTTGGACTCCGGTGAAAGACGCCACACAAAGACATTCTACAAAATCATCCTCTGTCTGTTCCTCTAATTCTGCACTCGTGTTCATGTTTGACCTCTACCATGTCAAAAAAGAACCCTTCCTAAGACAGAGGGAAAAGGCAAGATGAGGATTTGACACCATGTGAACTCTCCCCAGAGTAAGTAACTGTAGATCTTTTTTTTCTGTTAAGACAGAAAATAAACCTTTTGCTTAACCATCATTGCTCTTTTTCCTCCGGTAGCCCAGTTTTGTAAACCCAGCAACTGCATACTAAGAACTGGTGTGTTAAGGGAAGTAAGGAACAGCAGAAATTGTATTTGATAAGTTTAGCTTTTCCTTTCTCTTTTGACATTAGTGGTGGTGTTTTTCCAAGTGTATTTGTTTGGAATGATTACCTGAGCAATTCCGAGCTATAAATTCCTTTCAACATCTATGCAGATGAGTTAATAATTTATTTAATGTGTTAGTTATGTGATAGTGTTTCTGTTCTCTTAATGGCTGAGCCATAAAAATTTTTATCAATATTCTAAATTTTATCCTAAAATAGTGAATTTGAAACTATTTTTCTATGTAGATTGGGAATTTCACTCTGAAAATGGTGATTTATTGTAAATCTTTAAGTCCATTATAGACTAGAAGTGTTCAAATTTATTCTTGATGAACTACTGAACTAACTAATCTTTTTTTATTTTCTTTTGTTCCTGAACTGATCAGGTTTTCTATGAATGTGTTAATTGCTCAAAAATTCTTCTAATTTTTGCCACTTAAGAAAAAAAGTAATTGTTACAAAGGCTTTTTATGAATCCCCTGCTACTAGTTCTTTAAGAATCTGGTAATTTTTTTCAGGCATTTGATTTGTCTGCTTACTCAAGTCTTCTGTTTCTACACTATGATTAGATAATTTAGTCTTAAAATGAGAAAATTACCCAAAAGATCTATCCCATAATGACTTGCAATATTACTTTTCAACACGAATAATTATTCACTGATTATTTGGGAAGTATTTAGGATTCATAAACATCTTCAGGGCAAAAAAACTTTTGTCATGCAGATATGCATATGCAGTTGTTAATAATAAGCCACCAATAATAACTGAAAGAGCTGATAGTGCTTATGACAAAATTATTCACTATTTTTTGTGGTATTCAGCCAAGTCTGCCTAGGCTTTATAAATAACTGCTGACTTAGAGATTCTGGAGGCCAGGCAGAGCTACTGGGTCATTTTTCTGATTTCCTAGGTAGTATCGATCAAGTGCTCTTCCCTAGTTATGCTGGATGATGATTATATCCATGTGCATTTATTGTTTTAATTCTGAGTATAGATAGACTGAAAAGATTTAAATAAAAGTAGGAAAAAAAAATCTGGCATAGTAATAGATGAGGCCTAATTAGAAAAAAAAGGAATGTTTGGTACAGCAGTCACATATTTAAACTGTGCAGCACTCAAGTTATCTTTAAAATTTTCTCCGTATACAAGGTGGAATGGTTTAGAGACTTTCTTATTCCTTCTTTTTGCAAAATCATGTAGAATCCTGATGGGAAATGGATTCCAGAGAACAGTGACAGTTGTTTCTCTGTAGCAAATGTGATTGTTAATGGAAAGAAATGCAAGACAGCCATCTGTTGGCTTGTGCAGAAACCTGTTTGGTTCCCAGTCCCAGGGCAGGCTGCCTGCAGCCAGGCAGGAACGAGTACAGTGCTCACTGGGAGGGCAGATGGTCTTTGTGGACAGTTTAAATTCAGGCTGAGCAGCAGTCCACTAAGAAGGAAATGTATGCCTGTGAAAATGGGTCCTGGGAGTTCTGCAGACATCTGGGACACAGGCAGGGCTTTGTCATCAGCACGTTACTGGTTGGACAGGGGGTTTCTGCATCTTTTCCCAAATAACAATTCTGTGCTGCAGGACTGTGTAGCCAGGTGCTATAAAAGGTGATGGATTCGGCACTGATCCACGGCTTGGGGAGAGCAATGGCACAGCTGATCTCTAAATGTACAGCAGACTTGCTTGTCCCTGGGTTTGTGTGACACCTTCAGGTCTACATTGTAAAGAACATACAAGTGAAGATAATCATTTATCTTTAAATACTTGGGGTTAGGGTGAAGTTTGAATTAGATATCTTGGATCTTTATGTTTTGTAGGCTACTGGCTTTTTTAAAAAACCTTTTCCATTATACAGTCAATAATTGGGTCTTTGATTGTCCCAGATCTCCTGACACAAATTTACTATTTGATAAATGAGACTAGTCACGTATCATTGCCATTTGTGCTGAGGGGCTGACCAGCACATCTTCTTTCCCATCTGAGATACTCTGCCAGGCTTCTATTTTGAACTGATTTTGTACCTTTCCTGGATCTGGGACCATTTAGGTAGGTTCAATTCCCAATAAAAAAGAGGTAACTTCACTCTGCTGTCTCTCCAGATTTTTTTATTAGATAGAGACAAAACAGTGGATATACTGGCTCTCCCTCTTAACACAGTGTAATGATTGAGCAGCTTATCTCTCCTTGAAGTGACAATAACATGGAGGAGAGCTCTTGATATGGTACTGTGGTGCTGTGTTTTGGCAAAGGTTTTGTGAGCCTCTCACATATTGCTGCTGTCACTAGCCAATACAGCTGCATGCTGGTACTCAGGATTAAGCTCCAAACCACAGCAATTTCAATGGAAATTTTATCAGTGTTCGTATCTGGCACAAACTGCACTTTTCTAGAGGTCCCTGGCTTGCTTTTTTTTTTTGTCTCTGCTGAGGGCAATTACACTTAAAGCTACAAAATAATTGAGCCGCTGTTAAAAATCACGCCCTATACATTTCTGAGTACAGATTGATTGAATTTCAATAAAAATTAGAGCGAAATAAATGGTCACTTGTTAATTCTAATGTAATTTTAAATGGGTGTAAATTAATTTGGGGTTTTTTTCTCTACGTTCTCCCCATATCCTTTTGTAGATCAGTGAAATCACAAGAAGGGAAAACAACCACTGGTTGCAAAAGATAAAGGCCAAGGAGCAAGGGTGTCTGAACCATAAGAAAGGTACCCAAACAAGTGTTCATGCTAAATAATGGAGCAGAAGGCTATACTGGTTGAACAGCACTAATGATCTGTTTGCTGTATTTCATGGCACACATCCTTTGTGAACATTTGACACCCATGATTGTTTTAGTGGAGATATGCAAATCGTTTGCAAACACAGAGGATTCGACCACTGCATTCCATGTGATAATCTTGTCTCATATTGTGGATTCCTGCGCTCTTTCCCACCCCTCACGCCACCCTTCAATAATTTGACTTCGATTGTGACAGCTCCTGGTTGTGATGCATTTATCCCACGTTTTCATCAGGAGATTAATATTCTGTTTTAAATGAGGTTCAGATACTGCCAAACTGATAGAGATGGAAGGGTAAGGGCACCATCTGAGGCAGGCCAGCTTTTTAACATCCCTACAGATCTTACTGTGAATTGAATACTGTCATTTGGGTTGTAACTCTCTGAGAGTTTAAAGTTGTATAGGGAAAATTTATTAATTATGAATTCTCCAGCCTCTAACAGAGGTTTAAAATTATTCTTTGATGTGACAATATACCCTTAATGCACAAAAATGTTCTCCATATGTACAGGACGTAAATCTTGTGATCTCAGTCCAAACTCAATGGACAATTCGGTTGGAAAGGCATTCCAGTCTCCGTGTATGCAAGTATTAAAACAGGAATAATCCTCACATCCCACTTGGTAATGGAGTCCTCTTACCTGAGCACAAGGCCCCTGAAAGGAAGGAAGAAAAAGGTTATACAGTTTCAGGGGAGATGCCTGGCAGATTGTGTGCTGGATTTGAGAAGCTGCTCTTTCTGCTAGGTAAGGTTTTACTGTTGCTTGATAAGCAAATTGTGACCAAAAAGGTTTAGACTGGTTCTGATTTCATTATATTTAATATGAATTTCATGACTTTGCCTCTATTTTAATCTATAAAGTCTGAATTTATTTAAATGACCTGGTTTTGAAATTGCTGACTGCTGCTCTTCGGGGGTATTCACTTCCAGAAGCTTCTGGGGAAGGACTGATCCTTAATGTCAGAGTGTGGTAGTTTAAACTTAGTTCAATGGACAGGTTCCTAAACAAATGAAAAAGCTGGTACTGCCTCTGCGATTTACGTATTTAAAGGAAGAGCAAGCGCGGGAAGTTCCTTTTGTTCCTGTTTCCCCTCCATAGGGGTGGTGAAGGGGGGGCCCCTTGGCCCCGTCCAAGAGTGGGCCCGAGCCCCCAGGCACTGCAGCACGGAGCCAAGCCACCAGGGAAAGCCGTCCCGGCTCTGCAGGCAGCCGTGACCAGCCTTAAACAACCGCGCAGCCAGAACCACGCGGCGCGGCTTCTGAGGCCAGCGGGCCCCTTCCACACAGCCAGCGCGGCTCGCATCAAACTGAGCAAAACATCATGCAGCCAGCAACGGGAGACATGGCGAGTTTTCCCCAGTACAGAGCCCGGACAAGAGACAAGATCAACTTCTTAGCCGCAACTTAATGGGCACCAGCTTTCTTCCAGGTCAGAGAGAAAGGAAAAGTGAGATCATGTGAGACAAAGCCAACGTGGCGGTGCCAAGGTCAGTAAAGGAAGGGAAGGAGAGCAGGCGCTCCCAGCGCTGGAGTTGAAAATGCTCCTTGCAAGTAGTGATGAAGACTCTAATACAGCAATTTGTTTTTCCGATAATTCATGAGATGAGGTACGTGGGGGGATGTAGAAATCCATGTGCAGTTCATGAAAAATACGCCAGAGTATATAGATGTGTTGAAAGACTTTTAAAGACTGAGAAGAGAGCCTTTGCTTTCAGGCTGGAATAGCTCATCCTTGAAAGACTAAGCCTGATGTTATTTATGACCCACGATGGTAGTGTGGGAAGAGTGCAAGATTCGTGGGAGGGATATTTTATTTTTCACTGCAGCAGATTCGGGCGGACTGTTGTTTGTGAAAGTTTGGAGCATGCTAGAGAAGTTTGCAGAGAGCTATCTCATGTGGGAAGGATCCCATGGCACAGCAGATGAAATTCTTTTCCTTAGACATAAAGAAAGACTGTTAAGAAATGAAACACTGAACAACGCCATGTTTGTTTCCCTTGTGTGGGTTGGTGGAAAGAGGGAGGTACTGGAAGAGAAAGATGTTCTGGGAGTTTCTTATTATTTCTTTTTACTTTTAATTCTGTTACTAATGAATCTTCTTTATACTGTAACTGTTCAAGTGTGGACCTGTTTTGCCTTGAAGTTTTTTCCGTTTTCCTCAATAATCCTTATTTCACCTTGTTTTATTCGTGGTGCTGGTGCCTAACCAGTGTCAAACTATGACACAGAGGAAGGTACAACTTTTATCCTGCATAAATAGCTTCATTCTCAGAGCAGTCTGGATGGGGGATATGGGAATTGATATATTGATTTGCATTGAAGGTAAGGGAAGGGTAAAACAGCTTCGACAGGCATGGTGATGGGTGCTTTATGTTTACTGAAAGCTAAAGAAAAACCCTTAGAAATTTGGGAACAAAACCAAACTAATTTCTTTAATAGAATAGAATGGTTTCCCAGGAATTCTGAATAGGTTTGATTCTGTTAATAACCTTCTCCAAGCTTTGCCTTTGACCCCAAAACCAAGATAAGAAGAAGGTTTTACCTTCGTTGCTCAAGAGAGATGAGGTTGTTAGAGCAAGCTAACAAGTGTGGATTATGTCACTACAAATACAGAAGGGGAAGGTGACACTTCAGGTGCTTGCCTCTGGCTAGGTATGTGAGGCCAGTGCTGTATTCCTATCTAGGCACAGCCTTTCTGCTTATCTTACAATAAATGAAACTGACTACTTGTCACTAGGGCTGAAGCAGCTTTTTTTTTTTCTTTCTTCCTTCCTTTTACCTCAGGGTACCTAATACACCTTTGTTTTCCTGTAGTAAACCATAGTGAAAGCAAGACACTTCAGTTTATAAGATCAGTGCTATACATCTGCCTAAGGTTGACATATCTCACAGTGAAACTGAAGTACTCTGACATTGCTGCTTTTTTGTTTGTTTTGTTTAAAAAAAAAAACCCTACAACCTTGTATGTGCTAATTACCCCAGCTAAACAAAGCATCTTGAGCAATGAATTCATTGTTTTAGCTGCAGCATTGCTAAGTTATGCTGGTATGGAGATCTCAATGCTGATAGTAGAATTTCTGTCTTGGAAGTAATTTATGTCCTCCCATAGGCAACCAATGTTCCTTCATTTCCTAGTTGTTACTCACTTGCATATTTCAATTTGATTCATTCATCTGGCATTCTGCTATTCTCCTTCCCAGATGTACCTGCTCAGATTTAGTCACTTCTAAAGTGCTTATCTGGCTGTGAGCTTCCTGTGTCACTCTCACCTACTCTCCGCTGAAGCAGATGTGATTAACTTAGGGACCAGTATTTGGTATCTCTGCACAATTTATTCTTCCACCTCAGAGTGGCAGCCTGAGATTTGCTGGTTTCCTGCACGTAAATAGGCAAACTCCATTTCCCATAATTCTTATTTAATTGTTTCTCTTCTCTGAATTAATAGGTGAGAGTTTTGACCCTATTCCTGTGCCACTCAGCTTCTTCATTTCACTGTACAAAGGAAAAAAAGTCTGTATATCAATGTAAAAAAAAAATTTATTTTCTTCATTCCCACTGCACCGAGTGGGAATTTTCTAACTATACTCTTATACTCTGGGTTATTTTAGATACCTTCTAGCACGTAGTCTCACTGTTCAAAGTTGCTGCCTATAAGACTCCTTAAAAGGAAGGGCAAAGGATAAAGCTCTAGAAATTCTCAGAGTTTGCCTCAGGGACAAACACAAGGGAAAAATCTTGTCAGAATAAAGTCGGCTTCTCCCTTGCTCCCAAACCTTTTTGGTGCCCCAGGTGGGCCTATGCCAAAGATCACAAGGCAGCTTCTACCATACTGACAGTGATTTAAGTACTAGTGTTTCTCCTGACTTAGCAGCCCTAGTAATTGGATCTTCTCTAGTGTATTGTGAACCCAGCAGCCACGGAAATTGTGACAGTAGCTTTTTTCGTGCTTACGGGTTTTTGTTTCCTGCCTTATAAAATCATTTATAAAGAAGAAATAAGGTGGACAATAGTTTTAAGAAAACCTTCTTGTGAAATTTCTAAACAGCTGAGAGACAGAAAAACCAATTTCCCACTGAAAATTACTTCTTTTTTTTTTTTTTTTTGCAAACATTTGGTAATGCATTTTTATCATGCTTTCAAAAGAGAATGATGATGCAAAGCAAAAATGATCCCAGGACTCCCTTATAAATCATTTCGTTTCCACCTCAAAAATGCTTCCTTCTTGTCATGTCAACATTACTTTAATTAGAGCACTGGAGCTCCTAAGGAAGCGCAAATAATTGCAGGACTGTGTTTCACACACATTCTCAGCCATCAGAGGTCAGTACAAGTTTGTTCATCTAAGCAGCTTTAAGGTCCTTTATTCCTCCAGTTTTACATAACAAGTTTTTGCTAATCATTAAAATGATTCTTCATGTCTATAACATCCTACTAGGTAGGAAGGTTCTTGGGAACAGTAAGAAGCTGATGAACACAAAATGGATGCTTAGGCAACTGTCTTGACTCCATGCAGTGTCCCAGGAAAAGCACCACTTAATGTTTGTTCTAGGTTTGGGTGTCTAACTCAGCAGTTGACAAAGGACTGGAATGGGTGGAATACCCAGTGCTCTTCCAGATGTTGGTTAATGCTCGTGCCTCGCTGAGCTCTGTTTGATGTTAATCCTGCTGGTTATGAAGCTTCAGCTGCTAAGAGTGAGGCCCAAGACAGCTACAGCAAAGAGCCTACACCTTGCAATGTATTATTTCAGTGGCTTATTTGAGTCTAGTATTAATGGATCACAGTGAAGTGCACTCTGAAAAAATATCTAAACAGTCTTCAGCTAAAGAACATAAAGGTCTGAAGGCTACATTCTGTGGATTTATGATTTTAAATTATATTTATTTAAAAAGGGAAAAAAAATAGCCCATGCGATGAACTGCTAAAAATTGAAAGCTCTGAGGTAAAAAAAGATTCAGGAAGTTCTGAATTTATTTTCCCAAACTCTTACTTATTTCTGTACCCTTTTACATCTGTTTCACTGAAAAATTTTCCCTAAAGGAATGTGAATAAAATTTTATTTGGCTATAGGGTGGGAGAGTGAAAGAAAGGCAGTGAATTTGGTGGTTTAAGTCCCTGGTGCAGACAGGGGCTGAGAATCTGTTAGGAATCTGGCAGAGAATGAATTTGAACTTCTGTCTCCCACTATGAAAATGGTCCATCAGTTCTGGGATCCTTGCCCTCTAGAGACAAATTGGAAAGGTAAAAAAGAAAAAAAAAGGCGAATAGAATGGGTTTAAGTGTTTAGGAAAAACTTGCTTTTGGGTTTGACCCAAAAGAAATATTAAAACACAGGAAAAAAAATCTATGAAATATGATTATTCATTCCCTGGGCAGCAGAAATAATAATGTGAACTGCTTCTTATCTGTAACTAAGCTCTGAAAATAAAATTCAAGTGTAGAAGGTCAGCTGAAAATTAAAAATGCAGTTTATTAACTTGATTTTATTGGAACAAATACTGAAACTCAGTCTCGAAGGATAATAAAAATTACAGAATGCTGCACAGCCAGAATTACCAAGGCTTCAGGTTCAACACAGGTCTCACTATATTGGTTGTTTACCTTGAAGCCTAGTTCCCACAGCTATCTATCATCTCAGCGTTCGTTAATATTACCATGGTTTTGTCTTTGTGCCTGTAGAGGACCATGTGAAAGTGGAAAAAGTACTGAACTGAAGTGTTCCTCTACTGTCATTAAATAAAAAAAAATAAAAATAAAAATAAAATAAAATAAAATAAAATAATTTAAAAAAAAAAATAAGGAGAAAACCACAAAGTCCCATTGCTCCAGGAGCTGGGGCTGCAGGAAAAAGCATTAGATGCTGTTAGACTATTGAGGGAACTGTGCCAGTCAGAATGGTGAGTATGGGAAGAGAATCCTCTCCCAGTGTCTAGCTCAAATGTGAGTCCAGTGAATACATATTAAGACAACCAGCTATGAGCTGACTAGAAAGCCTTCATAGCCCTGGTGAATGATTTGGGACATACCAGTATCTGATAAAATACAGGTCAGACATTATCATATATGCTGTGAGGTCTGAATAGAGACTAGACAAGGCAGTATCCTGACTTTTGTTGCCACATCAGCTACTGTTAACCCAAAAGTCTTTGCTTTTTACTGGTGTTCACTCAGTAATAACTACCTGTCTCATAGCATTAGGAGATTGCAAAATAACTTGTATTTTACTGATGCTGAGCAACAGAGGTACACCATGAGGTCTTAGGAAGGCCGTGACAACCCTGGAAAGAAAACTCCTTAGAATCCAAACTGTAACCACATTTAATAATCATGATCTGAGAAACTTTGTAAGAAGGGTCAGGAATTTGCTGTATTTTATAAACAATTATTCTCAGTCTTAACTTTACACTGTGAATAGCTGTATTGATTTGATTGGAAATATCCAAAGTGTGTATGGAACTGTAGGAAGGCAGGGATGTTTGCAGGAAAAGCTTTGGCATTCTGGGAGTGACTAGTTTGTTAAAAAGACTTAAGTTAAAGGTGTTCTGTGTTATCAAAAGGTCATGATAGTGAACAGTGGTTTGAATTTCTGTGAAGTCCACTTTTAGTTCTAATTAAGCTTATGTGGGAAAGAGGAAATGTGTGGATGATTTTCTTGCTGTTCTATACTATATGAAATCTGGGACTTATCTTTAATTACACTGCTTTCTGAAGTTAATTAAGTATTTCCCTAAGCATCGTGTGGAAGGTGTGTTTGGTCTGAAACTTCTTGTGCTTGATGTCAGGGTGGATATTTAAGTTTCTTGTCAAGTTTCAGGAAGATAGTGAATTAAGCTAGTAAGAATATAAGCAAATATAAACTAGGCCTAGATAGACCCAGGTATAAATCTTAATCTGGACAGAATGTGTAAAGTCAGCAAAGCCCTGTAGATGCATGTGTGTCTTCTTAAAGAGAAAGCCATGACTCACTGCAGAGTGATCATGGGATTTTTTGGTTTCCTCTCTAGATTTTGTTTTTATACAGAACTAATGATGAGTCAGTATGTGTGTGTGTGTGTTTGTTCGTTCCTTTGTCTTAAACATCAAAATCTGGTCCTGGGTAATTCTGAACATGTTGCAAAGGTATTACATTTCCCACTGTTGAGCAATTCTAGTTACATGAGAGAATTTTTCTGAGAGACCCTTTAGTCAAACTCAGATCACTAATAGAACACCAGGCTTTGGTTTAGGAGACTGCTACTGTCTGAGTAAAACTGTACTAATCGTGAATATAATTATTCTAATCTTGAATCTAATGATTGGCAGTGTCTCCTGGCCTCAGACATCTAGTGATAAAGAGGTAATCTTCACACGTTTTAAAAGGCTAAAAACAGTATAATAATTCAGAAGTTCTTCCATGACAAGGAGTAGCACATCCTGTACTCACCTGTTGATATCGGGTGGCTCCCAGGGCTGTAGAAACCGCCCCCCATGAACAAATGCTTCTGCCACATCTGTTCCACCACTGCCTTACACGTTAGACGAAAGAGCCAGTCATCCAGGGCAGCTAGAGCAGTCAAAGGGCCATGGCTCAGCTGTCTCCATTACCAGGACCAGAAATCTTAGGAGCTAAACTGGCTCCTAGGACTGGTAAGGGTTGGAGTTTGAAGCATGGCTGTTGCTGTAGGAAGGAAGGGAGGAGTAAGGGCTTTTTCCTGGTATTCCTTTCACTGAAGTACAATAGTAAACCGTGATCTCAAGAATTTCTCCTGACAGTTCTCAAACCCTGCTCCACTCCTTTCCTCTATACACCTGTTTGCAATGAAAACAGTCTGTTAAACCTTCCCCCACCCTGCTGGGGGTGATGCTCATCTGTACTGCACAGACTGGCAGGAGTACAACAGCAGGCCCCATGGCAAAGGGAATGAGCTGAAGCTCTGTACCACCAACCAGGTGAAGACCTTCCACCAGCATTGCTTTTGCAATGGTGAATGCATGGCACTGTGGAGAGGCTGGGGTGGGGGGTCCAGCCACCCCCTCCAGGGCTGTGGCCATGGTCCAAACGTCTGAGGTGGTACAAGGAATAGGTTTATCCCATGGATGAGCATAACCAGGGAACCAGCTCAGGCAGTGGAAACCTTAGCAGAGCCCTTACTGCTGAGTATTAATTTTTGCCTATCTCAGTCACGAGTCATGAGTCACCTCTGTTCCATTTTTAGCAGATAAAAGGAAGAGAAGGAAACCTTATGCAAAGAAACTGTAATGATGCAGTAACACTATGACATCAGCTGCTGTTTGCCAGCATAGTGCATAGCAGGTGAGGAAAGGAGCTACTCCAGGTAAGAGACTGTTTCAGATGTCTGTTAGCTACAGTGAGAGTGCTGGAGCTGAAGAACACGCCCTGCTCTCAGAGCAAGTGGTAGCTGATCACTTAATGCCTTGAAATTTTAGCAGCATTGAAAAAGCAGCACCGGACCTCTATCCTGGGCTAATCTTGTGTAGAAAAGGTTGCCTTGAAATCTGCTGCAAGCAATAGGTTGCTAAATGTAGCTGCAATAGTTGCCTCCCCAGCTAAGGGATGAACAGCTGGAGAGTGGAATGACACCTGTCTAAAAGTACTCTAAGTCCCAACTTGCCCAACTCTTCTCCAATGATACGAAATATGCTGCTTTGTTTAAATTGGGATTTGTTTGAAAAGAGAACTGTAGAGACTGGAAAATAGTAACATTTGATTCCAATTCTTTACTGAGGTCTGACAAGCTTACTGTGCATAATATTAGAGATTACATGGAATATAAAAACAAACAAATACCACAGGAAAGAAACTTTAGTTTTCTGGTGTCTTGGCAGGAGAGTTAAAAGACTCCAATCCTAAACTTGGGTGGGTTTAATGAAAATCTTTTGTGACTGAAACTGTGTTGAATAGGACCTGCTGCTCTGGGAAACTTTCAATTCATTTTATTATCTGGTATGTGTACCAGATTTGAACTGAACTCTTGGAGTTGTAGCTCCTGAAACATGGCATTGTTTCTGGAATACCAGAGTGAGTTCCTAAAGCTTCTGTAACAAATGCTGGATGTTCCAGACTTCTGCACTGAACCTTTAATACAAATAACTTCAAGTAAGGAATAACATTTTATTTTGTTGTCGAAATGATAAATATAAATATAAGTCTTAAACTAACTTCAAAAAACACGTGTCTCAGACCTTCATGGATTTAAAAAAACTTGGAATAATTTTGTAATCTTGCCCTTCCTGCATTTGGCAACAATTTCTAGAATGAATTTCTCAATTCTCACTCCCCCTTTCAGTCTCCCATCTGACACTTGGTGCCTCTTCAGAGCTCCACTGACTTCAGTGAGGCATGAAATTGAGAAAGAATTGCAGTTAAGTCTGCTTAAAACAGAATTGCAACTATTTGTGCCAAGCCGCAGGGAGAGCAAAACTCTCAATAGTCAAAAGAAATTTTGCACATGTGAAAATAGAAAAAAAAATGGATCTGCCAAAGCTTTCAAAAGTTTACAGTAAGTAGGTAAAGTGAACAATATTTTGATTTCTTCCATATGGTCGACAGTGTAGGGTAAAAATAACTAATGTCAACCATAGTAAAGTATCATGTGGCAATTGAATAAAAAATACTAAGTTTGTATAAGGCAACCCAGCTACCACTTCTTTACCATAACTGGCAAACACAGGTTTTGGAGTTTTGTTTGGGTTTTTTTCTCTCTCAACCTGTACTTCTCTAAGAGCTAGGATGAACAAAACTGCAATGATGAATAACAAAACTGTAGGTAGTGACAAGAGGAAATAAGTCTACAGAGAGCCCATGTATGGAGTCACGTGTAACACAAAAATCTAATTCTGTGGCATGTCTTGAAATTATTTGTTCACTGCCAATGGGGAAGGCAAATAATCTACTGTATCATGTCACTAAGTTTAGTAATGCTAATAAAAAGGTTTTGAAGCGTAACTACTACTCGCATGAGCAGGGCTATTGACCTCACTGGGTCTAATTCAATGAAGTGCTTCACTGAATGAGTAAGAATTGCAAAACAAAGCCACTTGTTAGATTAAAAAATGGGATATTTTGCAATCCTGTGGGGTTTTTTTTCCCAACTGAGTAGCATTACTAGTTCTCATCTGGGCCTGCATAAATCTCATGCTTCTGGAAGCACTGAAAAATCACATTACATGAACAATAAGCAGTAGCTTTTAACTTTTGTGTGAAATCACTTCATAATTTCCTGTTCAGAGACTGACTTTTCATCATTAAACATAGGTTAAAGCTATGTCTGTTTTATTCAGTTTTATTATTAATAATAATAATGAAGTTTGTCTACCTGGTTAAGTATCAGTTGTCTTAATGTTCCAGGTGTTTGTAGTGGAGAATGACTTGTCTGAAGCGACGTGGTGATGACACAGAGAAGGCACAGATGGCACAGAGCTGCCCCTGCTCCATTCATCATGTCCAGTGGAAACAATGACGATAACCACACTGGCTCTTTGCAAATTATGGAGCTCAGCAAACAAATCAGCCTGACTGGCAGAGGTCTTGGAAAAGTAAACTGAAATCTGCCTTGCACGGCTCTAGAGGTTACATGGCTATGGATCGCATCGCTGCTGAAAGAGGTCAGTAGAGAAATGTCCCAGGAAAGAGATTTTGCCTCTACTTGGTGCTTGTAAAGTGGGTTTTTTAGCCTTTGGCTTGGTTGAGTAGTTCTATTGGCTTCACTGGGTCTAGTTATGTGAGTTAAGTTTTTTTTATTTAAGGAGTAAGAATTGCAGTTTCAACTTTATGAGAAATTTCCAGATAAGAGTGTAGTAATGGCATCAGGCTTGTAATTGGAAGAAGATAGAGCAGAAGGTACACTTGTGCCTGCTGCTGGATTTCTGCAGCAGGCTCTTAGTCACTATATGGTTACTCTTTTTGTCTTGGTGTTATTTTTTTGCATTAATGTTGGTTTTGTCTGATCATGACATTCTAGTCAGATTTATTTTATTTTTGTATCATAAGATAAGGACAGAACTGTATCAATTGTGCAATTTATGAAGCCTTAATCCTTGCAAGGAGATAAAGGTCGCAGGTGCCACAAATGTCCTCAGGTTAGGTACAGATTCCTAATTGGATTTGTGTATCATATATCAATCAGATGTATGTATCAGACAGAAAATCCCAACAATTTCCTAATGCTTTGAGTACTCAAAGCTCATTGACATCTGGATGCAGTCAGAAATCTGGTTCTGGTAATATTGCCTAAGAAACCAGGCTGACAGCATCTTTATATGCTTAAGGCTTTCAACCATTGTCTTGTCATCTTACTGTGCACTGTGAAGAACAAGGAGGTACAGAGGTGTCAAGAGGCAGCTGTGCCAGCCCCAGGGGTCTGCAGGGGCTGCGTGGACCTGCCAGACATGGAGGAGCCCTGTCTGTTGTACCGTGCCCTGCCCTGTTGCAACACTGGCTGCATGCATCCACCTGTGCCATGGTTCTGAGTTGCTCTAGATTATTCCCTGACCGATATCAAACCATTTTGTATGTCCTTTAAGTTGTGCAAGGGCACTTGGGGGGATCTTTCCACATTGGTGTGCAGTTTTACGCCCAGGTGTAGTGGCATATCCCTACCCATTCCCACTGCTAGATAGGGTGTAAAGAAGCAAACACAGATATGGGGTTCTTCCATGTGAACATTTAGGAAATTTAGTCTACAGCCAGTGCTGGTGAAATGTGGAGGACTCAAAAGACACCCATGGGGGTGACTGACCAGCTGATGGCTGGTACTTGCTGTTGCTTTGTTGTTATGGTGTCTCCCTATCTGTTCATGAAGTCATCTACATATCTGAGGCAGGAATTGCCTCCAACATCCATGTGTCCACATATATCAAATATAAATAAAGGTCATCAACAGTACACAGCATTTATGAGATGGATTTCTGTTGTAAGAGAAATTATTGTGAGAGCAAAAAGGATTTTTTTACTGTGTGCTCCACTACTGGCATGCTCTACTGCCGATTTAAACACTATAAGAATCTTGGATTTTAACAGAGGACTAGGCTCGGGTTCCCAGTTTTTTCAGCTCCTGTTTGACATCGGTGTTTGTCCACTCAAAACAAGCATAAAGCTACCTGGTGTCTTTGTTTAGATCCTTATTGTTTCGTGTGGTATGTAAATGCGAATCTGTCGTGAACTGAAATTATCAAGGTCTTGCAATTAGATTGCAAGACCATTTCACAACTGTGCTGTAAGTAACTGTACTCTGGGATGAGCAGGAATCCTACGAAATCCTTCTGGCTTATGACATGACAGTTTTCTGGGATGAGCTCTTGTGCTTTCTTGCAACATTTACGTTTTTTATTGGTAGGTAATCCAGTGCTGCTATTATAAATGGGGACACCGTGAATCCAGTATGGTTATTTTAAATGGCGACATTGTGACCACTCCAATGATGCTGCACATCTGACTGGGCCAAAAGTCTAATGGGAGGTTAGATGTTTTTGTTCCCATTTCTTGGGTGCATCAGCAGAGTTCAGCCTTTTAACCTGCCCTATGTCACAATGGGAGTGCATACCAGAAAAGTTATTTTCGTCAAACACTGAGAGACTACTTAGACAGAGCCCTACCCCTTCCTGTTCTCTCTGCTCTGTTGTTAAACCTTGGCTAAGTAACTGCATATATTTTACTTCACTTTTGCACCATACTCCTCAGCAATTCATCTCAGAGCATTTAAAAAGGACTTAAACACTTTTATCCTGATTTCGATGTGAGTTAGCGAAAATCCAGTGGTGTTAACAGGATGATGACAAAGCAAGGAATAAAACCTAGAACCTGGGAATTCATTGATGGTTTTCCTACAGATGTATAGTAATTGTAGTCATATCTTGCAAACTTCACTAGCAGTTTTGTAGAACATGGTGTGTGGTCTGCTGGTAATCTTAGAAATTCACCATCTTCTTGCCAATGTACGAAGGGTGACCAGTACCCAAGCCACTGAAGAGAAGTGCACATATAATCTTAGTAGGATTGGTGTCCTCTGCAGTTAAATACATGCAGTTCTTGTTCAGTCAACACAGCAAATTTTTTCTTCCCACTTCTCAGAATGATAAAAATAGAATTTGCATTATCTGAACTGTTATCTGATTGGAGATTCCACCTCCCCTCGTGAACCTAATAGGAAAAAATAAAAGACACATATGAGATGTTAAATTTGTTGCTTTGTGCCCTGGAAGGTGCTGAGCCCATTGGGAAGAGCATCTGGCAAAGATGCTAGCTGAGACACGGGAAGCTGGTAAGGGGAACAACACTGCTCTGGTAAGTGTTCTTGTCTTTATCCCAGTAGGGGGAAGATGATCAGTAACTGACTGAGCAGATGGCATGTTTTACAGGTGCGACAGTCAAGGACATAATTCCCAAATGAAGAAAGCTTCTTGGTAGGAGGGGGTTGCCAGGTGCAGAGAGAATGCCTTGCATTACCTTGTTCCATTTATCGGCAGCCCATAGGGGATAGGTAGGCAGGAGGTATCACCAACCATTCTTCCTGTAGGCTTATCCTCATCTCAGTCTCCTCTTTTCTTTGCAAATATAAACTCTTAGCCACTTAAGACCAGCAATTTATTTTCCCACTATTATTGACATTATTATGTTCACAATTCATTTGTCATTGAGTTATACTTACAGATGCCTTAATGCCTAAGATGCCTGAACAAGCCTGATTCATACAGAAATGAGGTATTCTTGCCTCGGAAAAGCACCAAAAAGATAAAACTTTAAAAATCTGATTTCTGATGGTGAATACTGTGTAACTGTGAAGCAAAACATTTTGGTGTTTTGCTGCTTCTGTGTCATTTTAGTCAGTTAAGGGGTTATTTTCTTCACCCAAAATACTACAGTCTTATTAATTTTAGATCCCTCTTAAGCAGAACCCAAAAGTTTTATTGCACATTGAAGACATCTCACTTTGCAAATCGCTTCAAAGAAGAAAATATATTTTAGCAATTTAATATGTGTCTAAAATAAGTTTTCAAAACCAACACAGTGTGTTCCCTTGTGTATTTTCACAGTGGTTCATGTAACATTTCATCTCCTGCATTCCACATACTCAAGTTCTAGGCTGCTCTTTCTGTATATTACTTACATTTCACTGCCAGGATGGCATAGCAATTTTTTCTAGTTTAAGAACTTCAAGTATTTGTATTCTCCCAGCCTTTCATCCTAACTTTTTTTCAAAACTGGTGTTACAACACAGCTTTCCTTTAATCTGTCTCCACACTAATTTTAATTATTTTGGTATAAAGGGATTCTATTAAATGCTACCAGAGATGCTTCTACTTTTACTTTTTGTCACTAAAATCTGAAGCATGAAAATTTGATTCAGCAAAGACCATATATGCATTTTCACAATTAAAAATCTTTTTTCTTAAAAGAAAGGATGTCTGTTAATCCCCCTTAGTAGTTTCACATGTGATTAAAGCCTGACTTGTTTTAAAACTACATTAATCAACTTCATAAAACTCCATTTCTCATTCATTGCAATAGCATACCATTTCTCCTACTGCTGGCCAAACTGAGTTTAAAGAGACAGTTCACTCCGGTGAATACTTGTGCACGTGTCTGTAGGATCTAGCTCTAGATAAATTTTCATTTTAGTACTAAAATACTTTCCATTTCTTTGCAGGGTTAATGTTGTGTCTGTTGTGCTACTTACATAAGAAGAGATTAAAAGAAATTTTTAAAAGTGTTTCTGTTTTACTCAGGGCAATACTACTTGTTTTCAGCTAATATACTCTTAGCAAGATGAACCATGTAATTGTACAGATTACTCTGTTAAAATTTTCAAAACATTTTGGCAGTTTATATGGAGTGACGTTGCTCTACATTGAGTGTAATCAGGAGAAAAGAAACAAGGTTTTTCCCTGGGAGGTATTTTAGAGGTAATATATCTTTAAGTGTCTCCGCCTCTGAATCCACCCACTTCTTGATAGCTGCAGCAGTCTTGTTGACTCACAGAAGCCGTGCTCCTGCAAGAGCCAGCAATGAGCAGTATTTTTCAGAGATTTTAAGAGCACACCTCCTGCTATGTATTTTGCATTCTAGCTTGCTGGGGCTGAAGCTGTATGGAAGAAAGTTTTACGTTTCGAAGATATTGCAAAAGATAGTTCCTCCTCTCATCCTGGAAAATCCTGACAGACCAGTTGGATACCTTTCAGGCCGTAACCAAGAACTTTATCTTCTCATCCCACTGTCTTTTTTACAGTAGAGACACCTGAGACATCCTTAAGAACTGAGAATCTGACTAATTTAAACAGATGGCTAATCCCAGTGCTGTTTGCAATGGACACCTACATCATCATCATCATCATCATCAGAAACAGAATAACCTCTTAAAAAGTGGAATATCTAAGAAAAATGGAATCACGAAAGGAATGAAGGTAAGGTTTAATTGTTTACCCTAATTGTCTCAATATTGAAAACAAATAGGTAGTTGCAACATTACTTATTAAGCTAGTTTTATGGCCATCTTAGTGTCCATTGAACAGCTTGTATGGATTAGGCTTGTGTTTAAGTTTTGTAATCATGGGACCTAACACTGCTTTTGTCTCTCCTAAACTGCAAGAGAGAGTTGGGAAGGCTCACGCAAATGCTGTTGGTCCCATGGACTGACTTATCCTCTAGTTCATATCAAACACAACAAACACATGTAGTAGCTTCCTTCTAAAGCTTAACCAGTGGTGGAGTTGACTTTGCAATGTATTAATCACTAGTGGAAGGCTGTTTTGTCAACTTCAAGTGTGTGTGGAGTAATTCTTAAAGTGCAGTTTGTTGCTGTACAAGTATAACAACAAAAATATGTAGGCGGGGGAAGCTGTCTTTTCTTGATGTTTGCATTTCTGCAGGGTTGGTTTAGCTGATCCCTGCACTTTACTGATGCCTGCTCTCCAGCCTTGTACTGCTTAAAATCCGAGTTGGTTTACTTTCTGTTTTCTCAAGCTGTTCTCTTTGAAGCAGCACTTCTCACATACGTGAGTATTTTGTAGAACTGTTGGCATGTAACATCCTAAAGAATGAACAACAAATCTAAATGTATACTTTTACCAAAAGAGCCCAAATCTTAAAGGTTGTCTGTGTGCGATACCTGTTCTGACTGGGAGCTTACTGTCTGTCTTGCAGCGTCCTAATGCTGGATCTTGATGTGATCGTTAAGAGAAAGTCTTGTAGTGACTAGAAGAAGGCTGGCTTTACAGCACGGTGAGGTGGTGAGAGGGGGATGGAGGAGGTTGCTTGTGGAGCCTGAGCGCTCACCTGACCATCCCTGTTGGAAGCCTTAGACAAGGACTGTGGTGAGGGCTCCGCTGTTGGACAAATAAAGTGCTATCTTTTATCTTTCTCTAAATGGGGCGCTCACACACCTTAGCACTCTAATGAAGGCACACCCAGTGTCATGCTTAATGGTTGTCTGGTGCTTTAGGTGTCTCCTCTGGTAGGAGTGTTTCCCCATCACTGGCTTGTGTTGGATGAGGAAAGCAAAAAACCTTGCGCAATGATTGAAAAAGGCCTTTCTTGGATTCGCTTCCAGAAACTTAATTCAGTATCCTTTTATATATCACATACACCCGCTCATCATTTTATACGTTAGCTATTTGCCACAATGGTGTTTGAATCTTTGCTTTCCATTTGTGATAGACTTCAAGGGCTAAGCTTTGCCGTTCAGTTACTGTTAACATGCTGCAAGTGAGTGATTTTGAAATCCCAGGAGGGCATTATTAGGATTTCCTCCTTAATAAAAAAGAGAAGTAAAGTAAACAGCTAGAGAAGTAATGAATAATATTACTGAGGATGTGCAAAAAAAGAAATAAATATTGGCCTGAAAGGGGTGGCAAAGAAATGAGGGAAATACTAGTAGATGCGCCTTCAAGATTAGTGAAGTCTTACAAGCACCACATGGTTGGAGGAGAAGGTGCGTTACCCTGCTGTGTGACACCTGACAGTAGCATTGAGCCACTTGTAAATACCATCCATGGCTGAGGGAAGTGGTGAGGAAGTGAAGACTTGGAAAGCTCAGGAGGCTTATCAAAGGCAGATTTGGTAAGTCCAGGTCGAGCACTGTGCTCTGAATTATACACCATTTCCCCTTTCTTTCTGCTCCAAACACAGATTGGGAAAGAAGGAAACAATAACAGACAAGAGTCCTGAATGAACCAGGAATCTCATTCCTGGCAGGAATCTCCCCATTCCTGTCTGGTCTGTTTCCCCGCCCCAGCTGCCTCACCCTGTTCAGTGCTTATGCTTGATGCTATTTTACAGGAACAGATACTGTGCCTTCCTCCCTGCGCTGTTTATGAGCCTCACTGCTGGAGGTGTGTGACTCCACACAGTCCTCCGTGCATTTCTATTTGCAACCCCTTGCTGGGGTGTGCTTCCCGCTTTACAAGCTGGGATCTGAGAAGCAGGGAATATGGCAGCTGGGTACACACAGAAGCCTGTACAAGAGCCAGACCCAGGTTTCTCTTAATTCCAGTCATTCTCCTTTCTTCCTCTTTTGCTCTTTAGCCACCTTGCCCCTGTTTCCCCTAACACTCTGACACACACATTTATGTACTTTACTTCCCATGCAGTAGCTTAATTGACCATTAAACACCTTATATAGCAGAAATACAGTGCTAGTATATTCAGGGGATGTGACTGATGATGCTGGTTCTAGAACCTAAGACTTGTGATAGTTCCAAAACTCTTGGGCTTAGTTACAGCTGTGCTACTTTGCAAGGAGGGGAAGAGGGAGAGATGCTGTGGTTTGAGAGAGGCAACTAGTGCAGAGACTGCAGCGAGAGAATGGCACAGTGAAGGCTTCTAGGCCTATAGCAATAGTTTTGCACAATTGACCGACTGGAACGTCGGGCTTTGCAGAAATCAGGTCTATAAACCCTTTTTTTTCCAAGGGAGCCCACAGGAAGCACTGGCTTCAGGAAATGCTGGCTTTGGAAACACTGCTTTTGAAAACACTTGCTCAAGAACAATGTGTTTTGCATCTTAATGATGTAAGAACATTTTGTATGTCTGTGCGTGCTTGACAGAAATAGAGAAGCAGTTCCGATACCACAACCCTCCCCCTGGGTTCCTAAAGAAAGGATTTTGTTTAATGGGTTGGGAAAGGTAATTAGGGGTGATCACATGTGGGGGAGCAGGGAGGCTGTCTTTGCTTCCAGCAATCTGTGGCATACCAAGGACAGAAAGGAGGTAGCTGAGTGATACCAGAAGAGAAGCTGTTGCTTTCAGGGAAGTGCTAGACTGCTTTGGGGTGGGACTGCTTGTTCAGATAGCTTCTGTGATTATTTTAAGTCTGATTCACTCAATTCTAGCTGATAGCACAGACTCTCCATGTACTAATGGACATCAGGCTTAACCATGTCCCCACAGCCATGCTGCCTCCAGGTAGTCTTTGGAAGTTGCACCACAGTAAGACCTAAACTTTGGGAGGTGGGTTGCAGACCACGTCTTCCACTTTGTTAGTGCTTCTAACAGAGGCAGATGCTTTGTGTTCTTCCAGAATCCATAGTCTGGACTCGCCTTTACCCAAAGCACAATTCAGTAGCTAACCTATTTATTTATTTAACTGTATTGGTCAGGAGAAGGTTTTTTTCCTAGTGATGGTTTCTTTGCTGTTTTATTGCTGTTAACTGGGTACCAATAATAGGGGACATTGGATTTTTAAAACAAAAGATGTGTTTGTCTAGTGGAAACATCTTCCCTATAAAACGCATGCAGCAGTTCCATTTCTTTGATAGATTATTTCCTTGGATGCCTTAGCCTCCAAGACATTATAAAGCTATTTGCAAACTCATTATTTTGATGTTCTGCACTGAGAGTGGCAGTGGCTTGGAAGAAACGTGTAGTCAACAAGACTATAACTTTTCCAGGACTTTCAAGCTTGTGTCTGAAAGCAAAAAAGAGCCTGGGATGAGATCAAACCCAGTAACATCTACCCCACTTATCTGATGGCCCGAAAATGTGATAGTCTCCAACATTTGGTGGCTCTAAAATTCAGAAACTGTTTATGTTTAACCTCTGTCCTGTGATGTCTGAACCTCCTCCTAGCTGTTCTATTTAGCTATTTGGTTCAATATTCCAGCATCCAGTCTCAGTCCCTTCCATGCTCTTGGCTCCTTCAGTTTTCTTCCTCTCCTTTCTGCTCTACAATGTCATTTACTCTCTAGATAGGATCTTAAAGAAAACATTGATTGTTTAGAAAGAGAGGAATGGAATATGCCATGCAACTGTTCTCATAGGAGTAGCTTTCTTGTATGTTGTAAAGGCCGCCTGTAATTTCTTTGCTCTGTCCTCACAAATACAGACAGCACTTCAAGTGTTTTTGCAGAACCTTGTATAAGTGGGGCATTTTAGATGCATACTCAATATAAATATTAAAGAACCAGGTAGGAAAAAAATAAACTAATTCCCACAATCAGAGTCAAGCAATAAGGCTTATTAATAAGGGAAGAGCAACAAGAGAGGGTTAAGGCTGCTCAGGCCTCTCTAGCTGTTTGCAGCATCAGTTGTGCAGCCATAATGATCTACCAACATAATAGGTTTTTTCTGAAATATCTTCATATTTTGATATTGGTTTGGGTAAAAACAAACTGAAAGGGATCTTTATTGGGCCCAACCTGTTTCACTTGCAGCAGCTCAGGATTTTGGACATTTTCCATTGGGCATGTGTTCATGGAAAGTACAATTCCCATTTGCCCTCTGGGTTTCGTAGCTATAGTGACAACAGGAAAAAAATTGCGATTTGGTTTTCAGTCAAATTCTCTGCCAATTATTGTACCCGTTGCTTCAGCTGCACCACAGATATGACCTCCTCATCCTCAGTTTCTGCCTTCTTTTCTCTTTGGTTTCAAGCCTGAGAAAAGTGTTGCTTTGCACCTGCACTCTCAGCTAATAATCACAGGTCTCGGATCCACGCCCTTGTTTCTGTCATCTGCCCTGCTATGTGATGAGCTCAGTGCATTGGAAGCAGGAAACACTGGGGACGTTTCTGCAGCCGAGGTGTCACCACTGTGTGGGCACATGTAACAGTCTCTGACTCTTGTAGCAATGCTGTGAGTTGTATGAGGCTTTGCATGCAAGGCTGAGATTTTTTGCATAGTTCAATATGTAAGGTTGGTCTGGAGTCATAACCCTCTTGACACCTGCAAATCTCTAAATTCAGGTAATTAAATTTTGAAAGGTAAAGCCCTGACAGAAATAGCAGATAGTAATTTACTTTGGCTAGAAAGATTCATTATGACAGGTCTTTAAGGTCAGCCTCCTCTTAGCACAGTAACAGCTCATCCTTCTACTCATGAAAGCAAGTAAATGTATTGGGAGACTGGCTTAGCTACACACATAACCCACGGCTGAGCTCCAGTGCAAAAATAAGCAGTGTACAAGAGATAGAAATAGGAAGGGCCTTTGAAAGAGGAATTTTGAAGCATTCTGGGGGCATGTAGGGATGGCATTAGGAAAGCCAAAGATCCCCTGGAGTCAACATTTGCAGGGAATATCAAGGGAAGCAAGAACAGCTTTTCTGCTACATTAGTAGTAGATGAATAAACAAGGAAAACATGTCCCATCAACAAATGGGGTGGATGACATAGTGACCACAGATGCAGGTAAGGTGTACTCTGTGCTTTCTTTGCCTCACTTTTTACCATCAAAGTCTTCCAAGCCTCTGTGTTGTCAAACTACTAGCAGTGAAAGAAGGTTGAGTCATGGATCTCTTGAGAAATCGCAACCCATACAAGGGTGTGGGATCAGGAGGGAAGTACTCACGTGTGCTAGCTGATATCACAGTGGTATCACACACTATCAGCTTTGAAAGCTCCCAGGTGTCAAAGATCCCTGATAACTTAAGACAAATGTTCCACCTGTCTTCAAAAGACAGATCATTTCTAGCAAAGGTTGCTTCTGGGAGCATAGAGAGAAAGGTGATTTGGAACAAGTATAGATGTACCAGAGATAAATGATGCTTGACTGACTATCTTCTATGCTGAAGTGACTAGATTTGTGTATGAGAGGTGAGTGATGGATGTCACCTACCTTAACGTTGGCCACACCACCCTCATGTGCTACTTGGGACATTACGGTCTCGATGGGCAGGCTATTGTATGGGTTAATAACTGTCTGGATCATTGAGTTTAAAGGGTGGTGGTGAATGGTTCATACTTTGACTGCAGGTTGGAGAGGTTTCATGTATGTGGAGGGGGAGTGGGAATCAAGATGTGGGTAACAGCAATGGGACATATGGAGCCTGTCAGGGCACAGCTGGGCAAAACCCTGAGCACCCTGCTGGGAATTTGGTGTTGAGCTGCCTTTAAATATGAAGATGAAACAGAGACCATCCAGTCGAAGTGAGCCTGTGACCTTTCAGTGCAAGGAGGCAGCATTTCTGTGGTGAGTCAGCAGCAGCGATCCGAAAATGGATGGAACTGATGCAGAACACCGCTCGGGCTCCTATGAGTAGTTATCTAGCAAGCAGCTTATTCGTGCTCAATAGAGGTAATTAGTAATAGAAAGCCATGGCGTGGCTCGTCCCATTGCCTGCCTATTTACATCCCTTCAGCATGAGAATTAATTACCTGCGCAAGCTGTAAGTGGCGGTCTGCCTTTCAGAAACAAGAAAGGTAAATCGTGTCTTCTACCTGCCGTGTCAGCGAGGGATGTAGCTGGATGTGTTCCATTGCAGAAGCAAGTTCATGAATAACAAGGAGCAGAATGATAAGATAATGACTGCTTAGGGCCTGTTTGGGTCTCTGTGTGAGCTGGCATATACCGGACTCACAGGATGGGGATGACCACAGAACACTGAATGAAATGAAAAGAGTAAATTTATTTTCATTACCTTGTCAAACTAGGGATCCCCAAAGCAGCACCTGGGCAGAGCCACATGAGCAGGGACACCACAGAGCTCAGTTCTTGCTTGGTCCGTGCTAGAGGATCTCTGAACCTGCTGTTTTCACCTGTATTTCAGGAGTTCTCACAGGTGTGGATTACCTCCCTGCTTCGATCTTTCCCACAGCAGGGAAGGAATCTCAAGCATGTTCAGTAGAGTGCCTGTAAGTCTGTCTCAGGCCTGTGTTATTGAAACACAGATATTGAACTTGTCCAACACACAAAGCTAAGCAACAATTGGCATGATATATGTGTTTTTCTACACCTCAGCTGCAATCATTTCAGCATGTTTATAATTCTCCTCAACAATCTTCTGTTATGTTCCCACAGTTTCTATAAAATCTGACTTTTCACCAGAAAAATGTTTAGCGTCGTGCTGCCTCCTCTCACAGCTTGCTCCTTGTGTGTGTGCGGTGGTGTTTCAAGTCTTGGTTTATAGGGTACAAGACAACCATAAAGATCCTAATTTATCATGATATGCAGGTCTGTTTCTTCTGCCAACATCGACATATGAACTCTCTCATGGATTATTGGTTTTTTACTTTCTTTTTAAAGGAAAGTAACTTTTGTTGTGGCTAGGACTGTGGCATTAACCAGCAAAGCAGGAAATTAAATTTCCCTACAATGACCAGTGGCACAGCCAGAGAATTCCTTCCATTCCTGGCAGCTAATTTTTCCACAGAAAATACTTTAAGAAAGCAACCTAGCCAGGAATTTTGCGAGGCTATTGTCTGAGAGTTGTCATTGTGGGATGGATATTGAATTGGGAAGAAAAATGTCATTTAAGGAGAAGAGCGGGCAGCAGGACCGGCAGTGTTGAGTGCCAGACTGAAGAGGAACTGGAGTGTTTTGCACTTAAAGATACGTGAATTCAGACAGATGATGAGAACATTCTGCAAGATACCTTTAGTACAAAACTGTGAGATGAAGAGCTGAATTTCCAGGGTAAATACCATCTATGTACACCCATGTCTTCAGAACAAAGTAACTTTTAACCTGTTCTGGCCAGGTGTCTTTCTCTCACCTAAAGTATTTTGAATTTCTAGAACATCCGGTGTAGAAGTAACACAGCAATGCTTTATCTGTTCTACTGATCATCTGAGGGTTTTTTTGGAAGTCATTCAGCTGTATCCTTGCCTTCATTCATTTGATCAAGCACAGGCATGTGCTCTGTCATTTCCCCCTCTTCCAAAAAATTTGGTCTTCTCCATCAGCCTACCAAGACGTGAGGATTTATTCACCTAAAAAAGAAATATGGAAAGACAAAGTCGAGATGCAGAGCTGAGACTCGTGGCCATTTCAGCTGAGATAATGCTGCACTCTGCTTCCTCCCGGAATTTCCATTTGAGTTTCTACTTCCCTGTTGCTGCTGCTGATTCATACAGCCTGAAGAGCTGCCATGCATCTCTCCCTGTGACTCACATGTAGCTATCTGAGACTTCAGCCTGGCTAATCTCACAGTCCAAAGCTGTCAGCCTGTATCTGGAATCACAGCAGCTGATTTGTATGTTCTTGAGCTTCCCGGGGCTGTTCTGCAGGAGAATACCTCAATCTAGCTCAGAATTTCCATTTCCTGCCCACTCCTTGTGTTTCCACAAAACTTGGTTTGTCTTCTGAAAGGAACATTTCTTCCCGTTGTCACCAGGTTGCACTTCCTGCAGGTAAAGGTAAGCTGCAGCCGGGTTCTTATGCACACTGTTGTGGGGGAGATTTGTAAAGATCAGCCACTCTGCTGCCTGGAGAGGGCAGGACACAGATGCTTCCACCCAGTCCTAGCAGCCATGTGTCAGTGACTGTAGTGATTTACGTGAGACCAGGAGGTCAGGGAATATAACTTGAGAAATAAATTTAGGACCACCTGTGGTTGTCACATTGTACCTCATTGTCAGCTGTTCCCTGAAAGAATCCCAGCCCCGTGATCTGATTGAATATATCTCCTGCTGACCAACCTCAAAACTTCAGGTTTTGACAGATGATGCAGCAGGTGCTGCACAGATCCCAACACCAAACTGCAAAACAATTCAAAGTGAACAAGATTTTTTGAAGGCATTTCATGGTCCAAGAAAGCATTTGAAAAATCATGTTTTTCCTGCTTTTTGCGATCATATTCATGCAAGTTTCTGAGTTTGAGCTTTTGAACTTCCACCAATCTCTTGACATCAGTCATGCTCACAGGGAACGTTTTACTTTGTCTGTGGCACACAAATGTGTGTCTGCAAGTCTCTTGAAGTCATCTCTTCTTTATAAAAACCTCTTTATAAATTGCTCCCCTGTGCAATATTTGCCTTGCATCACTGTTATATAACCAGTGTTTTTGTGTGCATATGTGGGTGGTAAGATTTTATGGGAGGTTCTAGCAGGTATCAGGATGTGTTAGTCTTGAAGGGGGAAATCTTGGCTTTTGGTTGTTCCATTTTGATCAGAAAGGAAACAAAACTTTTTTCAAACTGTTTTGATGCAGTCTCCATCCCTTTTCCTCTCTTCTAATCACAATCACCTTCCCCTGCAGGCCTTATCCTTGGTTTCTTTCCATTTGCTTTAGGTTACAAAAAAATTCTTGGCGAAATAAGCCTTTAATTATTGGATTGGTGCATCTGTGGGTAAATAAATAGTAAAGGGTGTTACAAAGCAGCTTCTCATTTCTCTCTGTGTACAGCCCAGTTTTACACAGGTTAGCAAATAAGAAATTACTTTATCAATTATCTAGGAAGAATCCCTCATGGGCAAAACTTGTCTATTACTCCTTTTTGGCTCTCAATACATGTTTTAACAGTGTCTTTTCAAGTTGAACTCAGAACCTTTGCTTCTTAAATCTGTTTCTTACCCATAAACAAGCAGGAAGTACAGATTCCAAAACAAAAATGTGCATTTGCCAAAATCGACACCTTTTAAAGAAAAAAGTTAGTATTTTTGTTTTTCATTCTGTGACAAGAATGCTGTTTATATATGCCAAGTCTAATTGCTTTTTCTTAAAATCTGTTTTCAAGGGATAGAAAATGTATCAATTCCATAATTTGTGTCTATTTTCAGATGCATATTAAAGGAACTGGTATGTTGATGTGCATAGAGTGAAATGTTGGATATGCTGTGAGCACTAGAAAGACTTGGCAAAATAATTATGAGGTTGTGTCCTGAGACAGGAGACTTGTGCTTTGGGAACTGAGGAGCAGCTTTAATAAAATCTGGTTTCACCTTGAGTTGAACCTTTTGTCCAAGAAGAGGTGTAATTTATTACCTCCCTGAAGAGGAATTAAATGACCTCCTTGCATCTCTTGCTCACCAGCGAAAGGTAAAGAAATAAAATCATGCACACAATGACTGTCTTGAGCCAAAGATATTCAGGATCAAGAAGGGCTTCAGGGAGGCTTTTTTTTCTTCCTATGTCTGTTGTAAGGATGGGGAGCTGAGCAGGCTGGCCCCTTGGTCCTTTAGCAGAGGATGTGTTGTTACAGCAGCAGTTTTCAGCATGAAGTAATGTCTGCAAGATCATTCCACCTCCCTCCATGTACAATGTCTTCCCAAGCACACAAATTCACCTGTCCTTTTCCAACAAGCTGTTCTGTGCCCTTCATTAGAGTCTTGGCTCTTGCTGAATTTCTGTTGAGATGAGAGAAAACTCTTCTCCTTACTGTCTTTCTCTACGCATGAAGCCCTGTCATGACCTCTTTGACTAGGTAAAGAAATCACTGTGGGTTTTGCATTAGAGATCCATCTCTGGAGGTTATGCAAGAATGAAAGTCAGCAGACACTCTGCCAGTAATGAACAAGACAGCATTACCAAGCATGGCAGAACAAAAATGGAGCTCTGTCAGCTTTCATCTCATCCCCAACCCAAAGTATCCATTCGATTATGCTTTTGAAAATATTGTATTAACTTCCTTGTGCTTGCACCACAGCATAATTAAATCAAGCAAGTTGGAAGGTAAAAATTAGCTTTACCTATCGATAGGTAGAAAACATTTTAAAATTTGCAGAAATAAGGTATCATTAACAGGTTTTTACATCTGTGATTCAGTGTAACTGAAGACCTTTAGAATACTTGCATGTGGGCTGAGGATCACATGGGTTTATTTAAGTAAATTGAAGCAAGATTTCAATCTATTTTTTTGGTATAATTATCAGGACTTGGGCTTTTTTGACTGTTTCAATGTGCACCTGCTGAGAAACAGTGTTGTAAGCTTGTGATTTTGTTATAAAAATGTTAACATCTACAGGAAACAAAATTTCAATCAATGGCAAGTTATGCAGATTCAGGTAGGCATATTTGGGTTTGTTCCCCATTGAACACTTTATAGGTGTCCAGAAGGTATGTGACTGGTGAACAGGAGTGTTATATGAGGGGAAAAAACCCACCTACATAGTTTGAGCTTTCAGCATTATAAAATCTTGACTGGTTTCCTAAAGAAACAAAACTTATTTAGTGATACTATCTGTCCATCAGCTCCTTAACAGCTTGTGAACTCGTGAACCATTTTTGTATCATCCACTCTTTCCTTTCAGTAGGCTTTTGGACACAGGAGAAAGGCCCAGCACCTTCCCTGCTGAAATAAGAGAAGCTGCAGTGTGAACTCATTCCTCCAGTGACCTGGACAGTCTGCAGCAGAAAGGAGATTTGACCTATGTTCCAAATAAAAAAGAAGTTTCTGTCAGCGTGTTCCTCTTTTTGATACCAAAGTCAGCCAACACGAGACACATATAAAAAAACCCCAGAATTTATTATTCCCAGAGCTCACACTGCTCTGTTTACTTCTGCTCCAACTCATTTCTGCATAGTGTGTATCTTACCATTGCATTTCTCTGGAATTTGTTTAGTCCATAAACTTTCTGAGATAAAGACATTTTATTTTGTTCTCTACTTGTAAAATACTTGGTACACATGAGATCACTGTCTATTAAGAGTATCTTTATTCACAGGGATTTTTATCAGTCTCCCACTTTTTCAAATATCATTCATTTGTCATCAGTATTGTGTAAAGCAGTTGCCCTGTCTCTTGTTCTAGTTGATGCTACTAAGTCAGGATGGAGAAGTGTGTCTTGGTGTCATCTCCCATGGGACATTTCTGTTCTACCAGTCTAGCTACAGATGAAACTTGAGTTCATGTTAAGTGTTGTTGTTTTTCCGTAATTCAGTTCTAACTCGGGCATCAGTTCTTCATCTTTAGAGCAGTCTGATCCAAAGGGGAGCAGTTCCAAACTCATCCTTGTTGTCTGCCTGGTGTTTCTTCTGTTCGCAAGGGCCGTGTGATTTCAGTTCACCTCCTGTTGATCAAGTGTCTCACCTGCTCAGCAACAGCATTCTAGTTGGAGCTGTATTTCAGGACATCAGCTTAAAGACAGAAATGCAAACCTGTCACTCTGTGACAGGTAATTTGTGTAAGCTCAGGCTGGAGGTTGATGGACAGGAATTGTAGAGGGCTTTGAATACTTCTATCTTGAGATTAATATGAACATGATGAGAATATTTTATTTTTCAGGGCTACACAGAGAATTACTTGAATAGTGTGGAAAGACTTTAAGCAGCTTTTAACCAGATATCCAAGAAGGCTTGTGCCTTTAAAATACAGCCTAAAAAGACTGGCAGAGGATGGTTTGAGGGTTCTTTAATTTATTTTTTTATTGAGTGATTTTTTGCTGGAGAAGCTAATCAAAACATCTCTGCACTCTGACACTTCTCAAAAAGTAACCACCATGGTTGACTGACAAAAATTTGTTTGCAGACTCCACTGTTTGCTGCTTATTCCTATATTTCTTTTTTCCAGCCCTGTACGTCTTCCTGGTTTATGGCTACATTTCAAGGCTACATTTACTCACTGTTGCACAGTGTGTGGCATTCTTGGCTGTGCTACATCCCCACTTAGATCTGTGGCCAAAAAAAAGAGACATTTTCCACAGGATTCATTTGGGGTTTGCAGTGCAGTATTTCAGCAGAGGCAACAGAGATGGGCATCGATCATCTGTAACAAATCATACTTGCTAACTATACCTTCTTGGAATAGGAAACAGCTTTATCTATGAGATTATGGTGATAAAAAGATTTACCAAGTCTGATGATACATCTTCTGACACAATTCCTTGAAACTTGTGGTAGAGGCAAATGAACTAGTATTACTTTCTGTGCTATTGGAAAAGCTTTTTTAACTTGAAGCAGATGCTGGAGTCTTGTTTCTTTATTAGCCTCATTTAGCCATGGTTAAAACAAGCAGACACCTGTGCTTTATCTATTCACATTTTCTGACAGATCATTGCAAAACTGCATAAGAGTTTGTGATTTTGGAGGGTTTTTTCAGTCCATATTGTTCAACATGTAAGATTTAGCAGAGCTCATAAACAGCAGTGTTTAAACAGTTGAGTAGGTAAGAACTTTGGCAGTGCATTGAAACATTCTGAATTTGAAAAGAGAATTCACTTGGGTGGGGGAGATGAAAGGGATAAAAAATGTATACACATGCAAGGCTTTGAAAGGGAAGGATTTCTTGAAAGCTGCTAGAAATAGGTCTTTATGTATGGATACTTGTCGTTTTTGCATTAGGAAAATTAATTCTCAAGCTACCTGATATCTAATTTACCTAATACTGGTTAGTTTCATATTAAGAGTGATCATCAGCTGGATACAAAGCAGCTTATGTCGTAAGCCAAGCAGGTTACAACTATAAACAAACACTTTGGTTTAGGTCCCACTTTCACATCTGAGAAAAACATACTTGGAAACAAGACATTCATGTCTGCAACAGTTTGTAACTATTCAGGTGTCAATATCAGGAATCACAAGGAATCACAGTTGAACTGTTGTAACTCCTTCTCACTTTGAAGTCCAGGTCAGTGAAATCTGTGTTAGTGAAGGGACAAAGAGCTCTCTCCCAAGGGACGGTTGCCCAGGCGGGGTGGAAATGAGGGAGTGAGATAAAGCAGTGGTTGGACTGGAGAGTCTGGCTTGCTTGGTTGTCCCGAGCTGCTTTCAGCAGTGTTCAGCAGTGCGGTGGTGCCCGGGTGGAGTGAGGCGGAGCTGCCCGAGGGAGCAAAATGCGCTGTGAGAACTGGGTCAGGGGCGTGCCGGGTGTGCTGGGGGTGCCGGCGTAGCCCGGGGCTACGGAGGGAAAGCCAAGAGGAGGTGAAAGGTGGATGGGTTGAGTCTGAGGCAGGTGATCTCAGCCAGGATGACGGCGAGGAACCAAAGGGAAGGGATGCTGCAAGGAGGGGAAGGTGGAGATCTGTATGCAACTGCAGTCTTGAAGGGAGTTGATTTTCTTTTTTTTTTTTTTCTCTTTTCATAAACAGCAAAGAAATAAGACTGGAAAGTGGGTAGCTGCAGAATCATGAATAATTTCACAGCTAACGTGTATTGACTAGCGTGTAGTACTCGGAAATGAAATACTTTAGTGTTGGCTGAATGTTTAGTTAAAACAGAAGCAGCAGTGGCTGCTACCGCCAGCTCTATTCCATACTCCCGTTAAGAAAATTCTAGCACAACCTCTTTTGTAGCTGCTTACAACACCTTTATTCTGTTTGTCTGAGTCTGTAAGAATGCTTTAGTCCATTTTGTCATACATTCTTCAAGGTTATATTTAATTTTTTAGAAATTTTCTTTCTAGCTCCAAAATTGTAGTGTTTCTGGGGAAATGTGGTGTCCTCTGCAGCATGTCTCGTAAGATACCAAAAGCAGATTTGAGGGCTGTGTGGGACTGAGATGGGTCTTAGGAAATGAGGATAGAATTGTAGGGGTTTGTGTAGGAATGCAAGACTGCCACATTATTCTACTGAGATTTGTAACACAGGAAAAAGTTGTTAGCACTTAACTCTAGTTCACTACAGAGACAAAGGGACATACACGGAATTTCAATATAATTCCACTGGGCTTTGCAAACTAAGTGGTCAGATTTTTGGAATGGCTCCCACAGAAAATAAAAGTATTTCAAAATTCTATGGTCTGTGATCTTTTTTCCTGACAGTGTAGGAATGCCTGTGTCAAATATTTTCCATTCCTGGCATGGATTTATTCCCCCAGAGGTTATGTACTGTTTTAATGTAAATAATCTATATGGTGTGATGCACCTAAATGAAGATACTTTAAAGATTTTCATTCCATTCCAGTCAAAACCTATGTGATAATCTGAACCTTAAGCATAATTGTCTTTCCTTTCTGTATCTTCCTGTATATCTTCACTGCACTGTCTGTTGCATTTTCTTGGTGTTCTCTTGGTGTAGGAGCCAATTTTGCTCCTTGGCTCATAGAATCCTGATTTGAATACTCCTCCACTGGTCAGGGTTTTTTTAATGAAATTCTAATCTATTTTGTTCATTAACAAATGACAGGATACTGGATTTTATCCCGTGCTTTGGCTTATAGTGATTCTGTGAGAATAAAGCAGAAATGCATTGGTCAAGGCAGACCTTTAAGTAAACTACTCATACAGAATCTGTGTTTTAGAATATTTGACATGAAGTGATATAATCTCTCTGCATGCTTTTCTCCGGCTCTTCCAAATCTGGCATAACTTTTTGCTGGTACCTTTCAAGGTCTCTCAGGGAAGCCTGTGCCTTTCACTGGACATTTCGATATGATTTTCACACAACAGCTCCAGTGGACATGGCTGTACTGAGCACTTGGCTTAGTCTGAACTGCCTTCATCCAAAAGGGGAAACCTTTCATTCGTTTCTCTTTTGACTTAAAGCTAGAGCTCAGAGTGCACTTCAGGGATTAGGCTCTAGAATGGGACGGGGTCGTGAACTGTCATCTCCTCCTGTGTGGATGCAGGCAGGGCTCACAGCTGCCCACCCCTCTGACTGAGGTGGCTGGATTCCAGAGCCGCTGCCTCTCGCAGACGGAAGGTACTGCCAGGGTGTCCTGCCTTCATAAAACAGCATCAGGCAGCAGTTCACAAACCTGCCAGCTCCTGTCCAGGCTGGGAGCCAGGAGCCCCTGCTTGTCAATAAGGCAAGACCTTGTCTCCAGGCACTGCAGGCAGCACCTGCCACACGGACTGACTGACTGACTGACTGTCAAACAAGGAGTGCAGCTGGGTAGCACAGGGTGCTGTGTGTGATCTCCTGCAGCCTGGATGGAAGCACTGCTGCTTAAAGGGAAGAGTAAAAGCATTGTTGGGACTACCCGGTCCTCCCATACCCAAGCAATTATTTAAACAGGTAATTCAAGCTAATTACATGGTTTGGCCTTTACAATTGACAGTTCTGTTTTTCTGGAAGCAAGATTCATCTTTTTTTCAAAGTTTCTCTAGGGCACTGTGCTGGTGCCCACAGCTGTGCTTCCAAGTACCGAGTTGTGCACACTTCAGAGCTCACAGTGCCTTAGCTGCATTCCCCACTGAGACCCCGGATGGTGCCTCGTGAGTCCCTGCTGGGGGGCAGCTCTACCTGAGTTTTGTTCAAGGGCTTCCACTTTCTTCCTCCTAAGCAGAATGCAGACAAAAAATTACGGCATAGGAACTGCAAATAGTATTTTACTATACTTACTATCTTCCAGCAGCTTTAAGAGATTAGCTTTGATCCATGAAAATAAAGAAAAAAGAGGGGTGGAAAAAGAGACAACAATACTATCTAGCATGAATTTGGTCCTCAGAGGGGGATATTCTTGAATTATGATGGTTTTTCTACATGTCCGTCTTGCCATTCTTGATTTTGTATCAACTGATATTTTTTACCCAAGCTGATGTTATTCCATTAGTCCAGCTGTCAGGATGGGCACATAAAATTTCTTAATTATGATTAATTTTGTATTGAGTATGAGGAGAGTGCACAGCTTTCCCTGTGGACTGGGAAAGAATGTAAAATGAGGAGTTATCAGAGTATGCTACTATTGTTTCAGAATTCACTGTAAAGCATTATGTGTGAAACATCTAAATACTTACCTACAGGAGTGTCTCCTTAGACAGATTTTGCTAGGAGTTTCTGTCATGGGGCCTCAGGTAGTTTGTTGGGGTTTTTTTCCCTGTTGTAGCTGAACTTTATTCATTCTTTATTAACTAGTTTCTACCGTGGGACATGCTAGTGGAATAATTTTGCACATATGGACATTTTTCACAAGTAAATTATATTTTTCTCTGCTGGATGGTAGGCTCTAAATATGTAGTTCATCCTCTCAGGGGAGTTCCTGAATGAACTAAAGTTGTCAGAACAAATTTGAGACCTCTCTCCACTGCAGTTGAGAGAGACACTGGCACCTTTTGTCATTGCTCATTATTTGCCTCATTGCAGAAAGACATTTGTAGCAGCCATTATAGAAGGGCACAACATTTCTCTTACGCTCAAGTTTGTATTTTTTGGTTAGTTTTTTTTTTTTGCCAATGTGGAAGGGTAGAGGTGAAACATGAGGTCTTCTGAAAAAGGTTTATTTATCTTCTGTGTGAAGTTTTACTGCTATTTGCTTATCATGTATAAGTTTAAACAGTAACTTATTTTTTTTCAGAAGTAGGAGACTACTAGTATTTTAAAATCTTTACATTTTATTGGTCTTTAAAACTACGTTCCTTTTACATGAGCCTTCCTTTTGGATTGCATTGACAAGAAGTCTTGATTGGTGTCTAGGCATTTTCTGTTGCTCTGGAAACATATCAGGTAGCCCAGGAAAGTGTGTTCTTGATCAGAGCTTCGGCACATCCTTCCAGATGACCCTGCCTAGCCTTTGCTTTGCCAGCTACTGTTGCTCTGTCTCTGTACTTCCCAAATTTAGGAGCACAGGCACAGATGTGTGTACCAAAGTGTTATCCTAAGGAAAAGTCCAAGAAACATTATCATATCTTTCAGAGGATTGATCTACTAGGATGGTGATATGTAAAGATGTTAATGAGGTAAAGATTACCGGGGGGATGGGGGGTGTCACAAAAGAGGGGAAAAAATGTCTGTACAGACTTTTTGTTACACAGTTTTGTGAAGTGTGCTGAACAGATTTAAGTTCCCCAAACATCGACAGTTGCCTAGAGCCAGAGGAATATTAATTTTATTTTCATTTTAAGCAGGAAGTCTGTATACCTATTTCCTTCTTCCAGCACCTGTGATTCAGAGGTTCTCTCCATCTGCTTACATTTCACCCTCTGAAGATACGTTTCAGCTGTTTTTGCAGTTCTCAGTCATTTCTGTTCCACATTTCTTGTCATAATGAGGTTTAGGAACATCAGGTAAGTAGGAAAATAGGACATGAGTCTTAAAAGTATTTTGAGATGTCATCTAGTCCATTTCTGCAAGTCAGTTTTACCCAGGGCTGGTTTTCTGCTGGAATATCTTGAAGGCTATTCTGGAGCCTCTTAGCTCATAAGTTGTGCCGCTCTGTTTTGGGGTTAACACTGGCAGCACTGCTTTCTGCTGTCTTCTGCTAGACAATGTTAGCTTTGACTTTACATGAAATGTCCCTACCAGAGGTTTATGTCCATCTTAAACACCCCCATTGCTCTAGATTCACATTTAACTGATTTTATCAGTGCAAAGTTCTTTCTCACGTCTGATTTAGATCACTTTGGCTGTAATTTAAGCATATTGATGCTTAATAGAGCACAGAGTACTCTCTTTTGCAGTTATCTTTTACATGTTTGAAGACTCGTAGGCTGCCAGTCATTAGGGTTTTCTCTTCTCTTTAAACTAGACAACTCAAATTTGTTCATTCTTTCCTCATAACTTCCTTGACCAGACTTTATGCTTCTTTTCCCAGTTCTCACCATCTGATTCACCTCTTCTTTTTCAAAAAGCAGTGTCTGAAGCTGGATGGACACTTCAGCTGAGAAGTTCACTTGAGCTGCATTACTGCATAGTAGCTCTGGAATGGTTTGTCCTTTTGCCCTTAACATGAGTTTCTTAAGAGATGGCTGTTTTTTCTCTCACTCCTTTTACTTTTAATAGAGCTTCCTACAGCAATAGGAAGTACCGGAATGTACTGCTGAGTACAGTCGTGCTCTCCTGAAATTTGTGATTCTGCTGTTCCATTTCCTGCTTTTCCTAAGTCCCTTGATTTCTACCATTTTATGAGCAGCATAAATGAAAACTTTGAGTTAATACACCATAATGTCTCCTGAAATTACTTCCAAAGTGCAGCAATGTTTGGAGTATTGTCTTCCAATTTTCCCCATGGCAATATGGGAAGAAATAATAATGGAGGTAAGGGAAAGACTTGTGAAATGCCTGTAAGCATTTTTTCCACAAGCAATGGTTTCATGTTGTTACATATCCAGCATCTTCTACCACCCCAGAACATCCCAGCTTGCCTACCACATCCTTGCTTTCCAGATAGGCAAGAGGCAGAACGTGCTGAACCTTGTTCAGACCTAAATAGGTGCTGGTTCATGGGTTATTACAGTTGTGCTTGTGTAATTCACTCCAAGAATGGCTAAAGAGCCGAGTTATTGCTGTCTGTCCTTCAGTTCAGGGATTTGGATCCCTTTGCATTATCAAGGTCACATTTTCCTGAAGCTTTTAGAAAAGTTGGTATCATGAAGGCCTCATCAGATTTGATTGAAATTGCTCTGTGAGCTCAAAAGCTTTAGTAGAGGGGTACTTGCAGACGGAAGCGTAACAGGAGGCCATTGCTTTCTTAAAAAAAAACATTAGGCTTGTTCAAACCCAAAGGCTAATTCAATTGAATTTTTGCTTTTTGCTGTGCATTTGAAACAGTGTTTTCCTTTGTTGAAGCAACAAAACACTTCAGTCACCCCTTTCCCTTAGTATTCTTGCACCTGATTTTTTGTCTCTTGAATTTCTCATGTGCTTCTTTTTCTTAACCTTTGTCTTTCCAGCCAACAACCGCAGGCTCTAGGTGCTTACATCTAGGAAGACATTGATCCACTGGTGAAAATCAGTACATGGTGGGATGAGGACTTCTGTTTTTGTCTGTATCTAGACTGCTGTAAAAGCTGAGGAGAGCATTTATTTAAGGGTGTTTCTGCAAACCTGGATAGTTACAGAAGATTCAGATGAGAGAAGGCCAGCAGTTCTCATGTTCAGTGTTATGACTTAGAAAATTACTGGGACAGCTTATAAAGAGCATTTCAATGTATAATGCACTTTTTAAAAAGCATCAATTTATTTCTAGATTCTTTTTTATTGATCTTCACGCAATTGAAGTAAAATGAAATTTTTTTTGAGGTCTGATTGAATTAGTCGACTTACTAATAGTTAATTAATATCATAACAATTAAATAGCTATTTAGAAGTCACATAGGCCAAGTTCATCTGTTCCAGTTGTACAAGGCAGAAATTGACATCGGTGGGAAGAGGAGAGAGCCTCTTGCAGAACTGTTGTTCCTGAAGGCATCCAGCTGTGAGTTTCTCGTAGGTATAGGTCTGGGCACTACTTAACCATAACAGATTGAAACTGCCTTTTCTTGATAGTTTTCAAACCAAAAAAATGGCTAGAGAAGGATGTTACTGCTTCTGAAGATTTTTTGGGGAAAAAAAAGTAACTGGTTGTCACTGGTTGAACTATGTAGCTTTTCTGCATTAGGGCACAAGTTGGTGAATCTGGGTTACTCTAGACTGGGGTTCTCTGAAGACATTCTGATGACAGGTGGGTTGCAGCCCTTGTCATGTTGTGAAATTAAATGGTGAAGTGATTTGATCACATGTACCAGTTGCTGGCTTTGGTATAGGGCAACTGACTTTAATTAGCTGTGGTCACTGCTGCCAAGTTGCCTAACGATTGGCTAAATGAATTTTTGTCTTCTTGCTTAAAACAGCTTCTATTGTGTTTGACATTGTTCTTGACATGTTCATAGGATGAGTATCGCCTTAACCTTCCTCAAAATCTTCTGTCCTACAAACCTATATTCTATGCCTTAACTGAATTTATTCTGGTTTTTTTTTCACCCTAGGGCCCTCTTTTGATGCTGAATTTTTATCCTAGCTCTGAGATGGACCTTGTCTACCCAGATGGTCATCTTCCTACTGAGTTTTTAATCCCCCTATCTGTCAAGCTAGCAGCACAAATTTGATTACCTCTTTCTCAGCTGTTCATGAGAAATTCTGCTTTCCCTGTTGGGGTTTTTTGTTATGGAATTTCTTATCTCTCTTTCCTCTCCATCTGTGCTATGCCAAGATATTTGTATTTAAATATTGTTTTAAAGTAGTTAATTTCCTTGGAGGAGGTAGCATAAATTCAGCTAAACTGATTGCATTAACAAAATTGGCAACTGCTTTCTCTTTCGTCACCTTTTTGAAATATGGTAAGTTACTCCTTGCAATAATAGGAATGTCTTGGAAGGCACACAGTTTCAACTTAACTTATGCATAACTCTCAGAATCATCAAAATAATGTGCAAATTATCCTAATGATATGCAACTTCCAGGTAGGAAGTGTGAATACATTTGTCCTCCTTTAACAAGGGATGTATTGTGACTTCCAATACATCCCTGTTGTGAGAAGTCTTTCTCCAAACTGGTGCTGTAATCGCAGGAACCAAGGATGGCCTGAGACTGCTTCTGAAGGTTTAACACCTTAAGATTTAAGCTTGCAATGTATTTGGCATGATCCAGCATCCATGGCCACATCCATTCTGATAGGGAATGTGTGTCTCATTATTAAACTGATTATTAAATCTATGCAAAATTCAGGCCCTGTTTGAAGCTGTAGTGGTTTGATCACATGCTTTTCACTTTGTGAGATAAGGATTGGAAGAAATGCAAAGCAGGCCTAAAACTTTAAAGAATATAAAGAAGTTTATTACTAACAGAGTTTAAAGTAACAAGAAATAAAAAGAAGTGAAAGCAAAACCCTCTTCCCTCCAGCACTCTCCAAGCAAAAACTCCCCCCCCTGCCCCTTTTTCTCCCTCCAGCACTCCCCCCTCCTTTTACCACCTCGCACAAAAGGTAACAATTTTGGTGAGTGTTACAGTCTTTAAAAGTCTCTTTCTTATGCTTAGGGAAAAAGGTTCCTTCTACTGATGCTGCAAACTTCTGATTTCTTCACAATCTCAGTAGTCCGCCCGGAAATTACCTACTGAAGTGAAAT
>VZTE01000778.1:1148570-1167920 GCA_013397775.1 Eulacestoma nigropectus | reverse complement strand
GAGCTGTGCGGGCTGGAAAAGGAGGCTCCGCTGGTCCCGCTGGGTCTGCACGGGCCGCATGAGGGGGGAGAGGATGCTCCCCCCCCGGCTGCATGAAGGGGGAGGGGAGGCCCCTCCTGATTCAGAAGCCGAGCCGGATGGATTCGGCTATCGGGCAGCCCATAGTTAGTTTAGCTGCTTGCGGCTCTGAGGGAAGGGAGAAGGGTGAGGGGGGGCAGGAAGGAGCCCAGGCCGAGCCCAGGCCGGGCCCGGAGGCCGCCCGGGGCTCCGAGGCCCCCCTTCTCCCTCAGGAGACCGGGAACCAGAGAGGAACTTCCCGCCCTTGCACGGGGTTTAAATATGCAAAATTCACAAAAGCGCATTGGCTTAAAAGCTCATCAATCAACTCAGTTTCAACCCATGACAGAAGCTGTTGTGCCGTATAATGGGGAAGGGTCTGAGATCCAATGAGGATTCATTATGCTAGTTAGTGCAGAAGATGAAGCCTTTTCTTCACAAGGGAATTTTGCATGGAGAGGAATTTGATGGGTAATTAAAACATTTTCTGGTGCAAAGTCACTGTGTAGGAAATACGTGGGAGTTGATGATTTGCTTCATGTCGATATTAACTCAGAATCCACACTGGGCAAAATCACTAGCAATCTGGTTAGCACATCTTGAGAATATTTGCATTCAGTTACAGTCTTCATCCCAACAAACAGTTTCATATAAAAAATGTATGTGAGATCCATTGGATTAATTTCTAAATGCTAGATCACTTCTGGAAATGGTTTCCCATATTAGCAGATCATCACCAGTGATGTGCAGAAACTGGCAGCCTTTGAAGTGATACCACTTCATCATCATCTTGTTTGTTTGTTTGTTTATTTTTAAAGCCAAAGTCATAGGATTTGGATGATCAGGAGATACTCTGATGTGGCCAAGCATTGTGAATCCTGTAACTTCCCCTAAGCTTTGGAAATTGTAGCAAACGCTTGCTGCAACTTGACACCACGAACTATGTTGGGATTGCTGTAACCCAGGTGTTTCATCCACTTCTCTCTGATCCCACATGCTGGGCTTTCTGCTCTGTAGTTGCTGTAAGGTTAGGAAATACCTTCTGGTGTTTGTAAGTATCTCTCTGGGTAGTGAACTTCATTGTTTTGTCTCTAACAATTTGAAAGTATTAAGCTCCATCTTTGCCCTCATGCCTTCCTATTTACGTTGAGTCACTTTGAAGTTTCTGGGAGTAATAGCAGAATAACAGCTGTATAAGACAGTCATGTTACTTTTCTTTCTATTGTTTCTTACTATTGCTTGAAATGTACAAATGTAAAGCCATTGGGAAAAGAGTTTGCTATGCAGTTGTTTTTATCTCCCATGTACTGTTTGATGTAAGTGCCTTAGTTATTTGGTATTGGGTAGTAGCTGGTATGGTTTATATTACAATTTATGAACCTTGAAGTTCCAAATAGCGTTTTCTATGATTTTTCTCCCCTTCATCGGATTGCATTTTCACGGTTTGCTGCTGGGATTTGTCCTGAGACTGTGTGCATTAGTCTAAGCTTCTGTGCTATAAAGAGTTATATGTGGCTTTTCTTTTGACAAACACTGTAGTGTGAGCATTCTGCAATGTGCAGTTCTACCTGCTGAAAAATTGCACAAAGTAGACAGTGTCTGAATAGTTGAAATTAAACCTTTGTTGATGCTGGAGCGCATGTTGCTTGTAGTGTGTGCAGGGCTAGAATTTCTGACATATCAGATGAGATACTTCTTAATATAAATATCTTAACAAAAACTTACAAAACTAAGATAAAATGTGTACTTTCTGAGTTTATGTTTCTTCTTGTTTGGAACTCTTGCCACTGTTGAATGTTCTTCCTGAATGTTATTTATGAGTAAGTCTTCTGTAACCTCCCAACCTCCTATGTTGCTCTCAAAAGTGTCATTTTAGCATCAAAGTGTTAGTCTAAAAATTATATAGTATGGGTATTGTTTTCCTCATTACCTAACAGTATTTCACAGTATATTTCTAATGTGTTTGCCATTCACATCTGTATTTTCATAATATTAGTGTCATAGTCAGCATTGCAGCACTTTAGTTGATGCTGAAAGAACTGCTGCAAGATGAATATGTTGGAGTTTAACTTGTGTTCATCTGAAAAGATTATGCAAGTCTGGAAGGTGAAGATCCTGTCTTTTCATACCATTGTGGTGCTTGCCTGTAGTATGAAGAGAGGCTGCAAGTTTTTAGTGAGTTTTTAGTCAATAGTTGACAGTTGATTAACAAACGAAAAGCTATTTCCCGGTGCTTGTGAAAAGTGTGGTGAAGACCCAATCTTCAAACAAACCTCAAGCATTTAGTACTGTTTACAGGGAGTGAACTTCATAGAGTTTCTGAATTGTTAAATCCTAAATCTCTGGCAAGTTCAAGAGAACATGGTTTCCTACGTTTTTTTGAGGGGATCTTATATTTCCTAAACCTTCTGGACAGTCTTGGAGATTTTACTCTTAGTCCTTACTGATTGTAGTACTACCAGGTATATATTTTTTCTTGAAACTTCAGTAGAAATCAATAATCAGTCTAAACAAGGATTCTGCAAGCATACTACTAAGAACTAAAGCTTTTTTGGCTTGGTTGCTACTTGCCGTTTGTGTTGTAGCCCCTTTCTTGTGGCTTTGTCACATTGCAAGAGGCAGTGACCTTCATTTTAGTACCTTCTAGACTTATAAGTTTCACAGCTATTTTTAATTTAAATCTTGTCTTTATAGCTCAGTAATCTATGAATTCCCCGAGTAGCCATTTTTGCCTTATGGTTTAGAAACTTGAGCCTATAAGATCTGAAATGTGTTGCTACAGAAAAGAAATCACACATTTAAAGTGAAGGATATCACTGCCAGTAAGTGGGGAGATTTATGAAGTAATCTAAATTTGTGTCAACAGTATATTCATTACAGGGAACATTTCAATTTCCTTTTTTTTTCTCCTGGGAATTGCATACAATCACCCAGATTCCTCCAGTGTCTAATGGATTCCTAAGTGATTTTGGGAAAAAGTAGTAATTGTGACAGTCAGCCTGGTAGGTTTGCACAGAACCCGACAATTTTATTCTTTGGGACTCAACCCTCTGGTGACAATGATCTATAGGAGACAGAATTGCGCACCAGACACTTCAAGTTGTGACTACCCAGTGGCAAGCTCTGAGTGGGATTCAGCTGGACCATACCTTTCCCTTGGCTGAAAAGGAATCCTGTAGTACCTCATCTTCAGCTTCTGCTCTGGAAGGTTGCAGGCCTCTATAGATCCTGTTACTTGTTTATGTCATTATTTATATAGATACTTATATTCTTCCTCATGTGGCTGTCTCACACATCCTAGGATATGTAAAATCATCTACATTTAGGGTCCTGTCCCAGATGCTCTTCAAATGCTGGGGAGGAAACATCTGTTTTGAACCAACTGTCTGCAAGCAATCAGATGTTGCATTAGTAATTAATGTCTATTCTCCCATCAGTTTTTTGTTGTAAGAACACCATGTCCTAATTTGCTTAAGATTTCACTGTCAACTTGTAGATCTGTCAGATATTGAGAAAACATGGCTGTCACTTGGTTCACAGTTTTCAACACCTCTCTCTTCATATATGTATCTGTATGGGAAGCATTATGGAGATCAGTCAGCTTGCATTGTTTTCTAATAGGTTGTATGCAAAAACTTGATAAAATCTGATCCAGAAACACACATAAAGTCTCATCCACTTCTGGATCAGATTTGATTCCTAGCAGGGAATTTATATTTAAAGATAATAACTTTATTGTTCTCCCAGTAGTTTTATTTCAAGGATATACCTGTCTGCACCTACTGCTGCTATATCAGAAGTGACCATAATAGCAGAAGAATATGTAATTAGAGCTTGTTGTTGTAATTAGAGCATGTAAGTCTGTAGAACAGACTTACATGAAAACATGAGTTCTTGAGTCTCGGTTTCCTTGATACAACTCCACTCACACAGGTTTGCTCATCCCTTGTGCCAGCACACGTGGCTACCTTTTTGCTGGGGAGTTAATCAAGGCCAGCACACAGGTTTGGTACTGTAGCACCGTGTCTGTGCTGTTCAATTCTTCACTCTCCCCTTGATGCAAATCTAGCTCATGCCAGTTAGCACAATTCGAAGGGCTGCAGGACCTAAATGCAATGAAAAATTATCTCCCAATTTTAATGGTAGTGTGAACAAATATTTAAGTATTATGAATGCTATTGCATAGCTATCCTTTTTTTTTCTTTGCTAATGCAAATATATTTTGTAACTATTCCTTGTAAAGGTGTTGCCAGAAGTGTTTAATAGACTTCAAGATGAGTTTACATTATTAGAGCAAGCTATTTCGATTAACATAGTGTGTCCCTTATATTCAGTACTTTATACTGATGTCCATTCTAGTGGCACTCAGAGGTTTGTTGTAAGAGTTGATTTCTCCATTCAAAAAACTGAAGGCATTTTAGAAGGGGTTCTTCATTAGGGGAGAGTTTCAAAATACTATGGCTAATTATAGGAAATGGGGATCTAAGAGGTGTTGTACATAAAGCTGACTGCTGCATTGCCATCACTCCTGTTGACTTCCTTGGCATCAAAATCTTGCTGCAAGGAATTCTCTCACTGCAGTATCTTACTGAAAACCAGTTAAGCAGAGGATCAACACACAAAAGTTGCATACCCTGATTGTGCTTGTGGTTTCCAAGAAGTTGATGAATTCCTCGACTTGTAAAACTCCTTGGTGAAACATCCATTCTCTTTGAATTTCACCTATAGCCTTTCTGTATTGCCTGTCTTTATGTTGCTCCAGTAGATTCCCTGCATTTGTGCCTGGAAGGTAAACTTACTGTGTGGCAAGCCACTGAGAAACTATTTTGATTTGGAATGCCCACAGAATTTTTAAAACAAGCCAGTAAATTGTGGATTAGCATATCACAAGGGGTATTTACTCAAGATTTTTAAAGGAAACCAAAGATAAAGTTGCTGAATAACTCTGGGCTGCTACTTATGTTGGCCTTTTTGCCAGAGAAATTAGGGGTTACAAATAAACAATTTTTGAAAAGGTGACGAGGGAAATGCAGGGAATGGAGTACTCCAGGGATCACTCTTTGGACCTGTGCTCTCTCATATTTTCTCCAATGGTGTGGAAAAAGGGGTGAGGAGAAATAGGTGACAATATGTATTGACGATATAGAATTCTCCGGGTTGCTGAAAAATTAGGTCTGAACAAGAAACACTACAGAAGTTTCTCATTGGTAGTGTGTATAATGTTGATAAAAGAGCAGAAAAAATTGCAGGTCACTAAGTAAAAACCAAAGAATTATTTGGATGGGAAAATGGTCCCAAGAATGCACAAATAGCAGTGTGCTCTAAATTTGTTATTTTTGCAACTGAGGAAGTATATATATAATTGTAAGAGATGAAACTGTGAACTGTGGCAAGAAGGCAAATAGAATGTTAACAGTCTTTAAAAAGCAATAGAAAAGAAGACAAAGCATTATTTGCAGGTGTATAAATCCATACTGTGCTCTCAAGTGTGGTGTATGCAATCTTGAGATTGCATACAATCTTAATTCGTATCCTCTGCATCTCAAAAAGGTTTTATTGAATGCAGTAATCACGCATGGGCGAACTCTGCACTCCTTCAGATGCAAAGTCAAAGACAAAATCCCCATTTATTGCACAGTGTGAATTCCCTAAATACCCCCACAGAACAGGATATAACATCATGTAAACAGGAAAGATGTTCACCACAGTGTCTCCCTATCACCTGGAGCAATACACAGACATTGCCTATTATGGTAACAGGTAAACAATACCCTATAAGGTCACAAACTACAATCTTCACTTCTCACAGGTCCAGCTTTGTCCATAAGCCACAAATCTCTCTCCGCCCATCCCCGGTGACCTGGATACAGTCCCAGGGTCACCTCCGGGCCCAGGAAAGAGGCTGTCTCTCCGGCCTTCCGGGCTTATCTCTCTGTCACCACATAGTGTAACCCAACAATTGAACTTTGCAGACTGAATAGAAAGTTGAAAATTAAAATACAGAATTTTTATATTTTTTTTAGGGGGGTTTAAGTCCTTGTAAGGACCAGGAGACTGGACTAGAATTATATAGATTAAGATTCTTCTAGGTTGGAAAGAGACAAATGGAGAGGCAGAATTTATTTAAGTATAGAAAATTATGAGTTTTGTAATTGGCTGAGTAGGAAAGCTGAACAGACAAGAAGAGTCAAAGTAAACTGTCATGACACTGTCAGGTAATTGTATTATAAAAAAGGAAACACATTTTTTCAGATTAAATGAAATATCGAAAGTCACAATTCATTTCCCCAACATATTTAGGTTCAAAAATGATGAACGCATCCATAGTTATGCCCTGATGACTATTAAAGGTGATAACACAGTCTTAGAGTCATAAAATCTCAAAGCCACCGATTGCTGAAGTGGGGAGAATATATATATTTTTTAGAATGTTGGGCCAATCAATTGCTACAGTTGAAGGTATGGAGTAGCAAATGTACTGTGTACTGCAGGTGTTTTTGCAGGTAATAAGACACTTGTGAGTGCACAGTTCAGCAGAGCACCCGCTGGGTAATGGTGTGACTAATGATCTCTGAATCGTTTCAGCCATTTGTGGGAAAGCTGCTGTATTTCATTTCGGTGCCAGCAACAGTTGAATTCCATCTCCCTTCACTGTATAGCTGCTGTTCTAAATGCACAGTCTCCAAATCCGCCTCTTTCTTTGGAGATAAAACTTCATGATAACATAGAAAAAAGTTAACATTAATGTAGTGCAAAATGACGATTAACCATTCATTCACTGACTAATTCAGCCGATTTAGACTGGCTAAAATTGAACATCCTCATGATGTTCAGTCAGTCACTCATATACCCCATGCTTGGATCAGAAGTGCTGCACAAAAACATCCCTGCTACCACTCTCCCACTCTCCAGAAGCAGCAAATCCCCTTGTTTTGGTAATTCTTTCTTGAGACTCTCTCTTTAATGTTTTGTGGGGCTCTAGGGATGGATTAAATGCTCTTCACTTTCCTCACTTTATTTTTTAGACAAGATGTCGCTGTGTTTTTAGAATTTGTTCTCCCAGCCTTGTACCAGCTATTTGAAGACTCTTGGTTTTTGTCCTTCATCGCCTGGAAAATGTGGGTCACATCTGACCCCACATTCTTCGTGCTTTGCTACTGTCTGTGCTCTTTACTCCCAGCTGTTTGTATTAAGGACAGTAACAGTGAGTACCTGTTTAAATACATGTGTCATACTGACTGCATCAAATGACACCTGCTGAAATGAGAGTTCCATAACAGCAGAGTTTTATTGTGGAAGAAGAGTGTTGCAGTGCAGAAGTCTGATAGGACCTTTCCTGTTCCTTCACCAATAACGTTTATAGCAATAAAGTGTTTCTTAATAAAATCAATGAAGAGAAACATCGTAACTCTCTCCTTTGGGCTCAGGTGCATTATCACATCATCACAGCTTGATGCCAATTGATTCAAGAACATCAAGCTACAATGCCACTTGAATTTCCATAGATGACCATAAATATGCTCTTAGCCCATGGCAAATGCAAGGTAATAAGACTGAGCTTAATCCTTTCTGAAATATTTACTTTATCTCATCGCTGTGTGCACACAGCTGTTGTGACTCATGTGAAATTTGACTTGACTGTGTATTTAACTCATCCTCATAAAATGTTTTTCATAGTAAATAGGTTGCCCTAAAAGAGCAATTAGCTTGAGGTAGGAGTGCATGTGTAGCATTGCTTCAAAGGTGTCCCCTCACATGGTGAGAACCAGCCCTGCATTCCTTCTCCCTTGCAGGGCAATAAGTGTTTCCAAAGTCTTAATGTGTTTCTGTCCAGCCCAATCAGCATTTTTTTCTTTTTTGGGTTTACTTCACAGCCTATTTTCTCTTGTGCCCAGCAACACTTTTCTTTTATTTTTTTAAATTTCTTTTTCTCCCAAAAAACTCTTGAGAATGCAGGATTGGACAGCAAGTTACAAAAGAAATCTAAATACTTTGAGAATAAAGGTATTCTGATGCAACATGAGGATCAATAATACTCTGTCCTAACAAGTATAGTGAATTGGCAATTGTTCTTAAGATGAATATTCTATTTCAGCTTGCTACATTACATAACTAGGTAATCTACTTTTTTCAGTTCATCCTTCCCAGAGGCAGAAATGTATTAATGGTATTTCTTCATGTGCTGGTGGTTTTGCTTTATAATACGTCAAAGTATATGTCTTGGGTATTTGTTTGGGGTTTTGGGGTTTTTTTTTAACAGGGCAGTATTTTTTTCTGGATTGCGGTCTGTTAATTTTGAATTAGTAGATTGGCTGTTACTAGACAGTAACTGTAAAGGCCATCATGTTTTGCAGAAATAAGGGAGTTACCACTCTTCCAAAGAATAATCTGACGAGCCTAGTGAATATTGCAACTGGAAAACTTAGCTTCTTTAATTTGAAAATGGAAATCTTAATATGTTTTAATGACAAAATATTTTGTCCACACACTGCTGTAAATTTCTAGAATTTGCTCACAACATGATCACTAATTCCAACAAGTAAGGCTGTGTGTCTTCTTTTTGTTTTTTTCTTTTCTTTTGCTCTTCTCTATTTTGTTTTTAAGTACCCTTAGAATTATGGGAGAGGTCACTGAAAATATGATTAAAAGCATTTGTGAAATCAGAACAGAAATAGAAGGCTGGGATCAGAACTGTTTTGGATACTTCCTCGGGTCTGGAGAGCATCATGGTAAAGCTGCCCTGTTTTAGGCAGGATTTGTTTTATATAGGTTAGTTGCTGCAATGGGTTACACAAGACTTCCAGAAGCAGTCAGGCACAGTGTAGGTGAGTTTTTAATGCTGCCCTTCCCTTTTTATAACTCTGTCTTGCGAGACAGAGTATTATGGTTTCCATTTAATCACCTTTGAAATAATTGTCCAATTGCACAATTATATATTGCCAATCTTTCATAAGTTTCACATGTTTCAAAATAGACGAGGGAGTGGTGTTGAAGACACCTGCCACTGAGGACATGAGAGGAGAGAAAATGGAAGACACTTGTAGTGGTCAGTAGCAACTGCAGTGTTAAAGGTCCTCTTCTCCAGCTGATCCAGTGTGAGGTCTAAATGTCTCTCCTAATTAGAAAAAAAGATTTTCCCTGAGGTCTAAGGGTCTAAGCTTTGATGAGGTGAAATGTATTAATCACAAGTTTCTTTTTTATTTTTTCAGAAGAATGGAGTATCAAATGGAACTCTCTACAAAAAAACATTTATTGAGCACTTTGAACAGGCACCAATGTATGTTGCAGTTTTTACTTTCGTGGGGTTTGCAGTGGGAACAATATTTGGCTACCTGCGAGATTTTATGAGAGCCTGGGGACTAGAAAAACGTAACGTTGCTGCGGAGAGAGAACAACAAAAAGTATGTATGAAAAAGTCATTACGTATCCACAGCTGAGTTTTCCCCTGCTTGCAAGTGATTTACAGCAACTTGTGGAAGTAACAAGGCAGACAACTTTCATTTTTGCAGAACATTGCACAGGGGTGAGAGGACTGACACACTCTGCAGTGGAGTTGTATGCATGTGTATGATTATGTACCTACATTTACGTAAAGTCATGACTTTTACCCAGGCACATGTTCACCTTGTTCTAAAAGTGCCCTAATACTCTCAGCAAAACAGAATCACAGTATATTAGGTCAATCCACAGAAAAAGAAAACTCAGAAATGCCTTATTGTTAAATATATCCTCTTTCCAAATCTCTTAAACCCCGATTTTCCTTTGTCCCATCTGGCTGTCTTATATTGTCTTTCACAGTGAGGCAGTACTAACTTTGTTATAATTGCTGGCTTGTTTGCTGAGCTGCTGGTCACAGAGCACTAAGGAGTCATGTCCCAGCACAAAGTGAATGTAGTCTGAATTCCTGTAACTCCTGAAATTTTTCATCCCACATAGTTCTAAGTGAAACTCGCACCTTAGCAAGATAACTGCCTTCCAACTTTGTTTAGAATTTTTGATTGCTCCTCCTTCTCTGTGCAGTTTGAGTCATCATTTATGGTAACACCTGGCATAATGAAGGAAAACCATGAAGAGTGTTACTGTTTCCCTTGCAAATAAAATTCCTGAAATTGTTTCCTGTTTTAGATTTTCAAAGATGCACGCGTAACTTAATGAGCCATTTGTTGATTTCACTTGTGCCACTTAAATTTTTTTGTCCTTCACTATGGATTGCATGTTTATTTAATTCTCCCATGTACGTTAACTGCATGCCATGTTATTTTACCAGTTTATTGTATGCAGTGCCCAACATGGATAAATTGGTGTTTCATATAAAGCTTTGTTTGAATTCAATTTCCAAATAAAATCCATAGATAAACATTAATTCTCAACCAAAAAAAAAATGTCTTAAGTGGATGTTTGCACCTCCAGGTCAGGCTAGTAATGCCCAAATCATATATATCGGACCAGCTTTAGTCTAATGTATCCATCATTTCATGACATGTAGTGAGTTATCCTACTTTTGCAATCTGCTCCTCTCGTAGAAAAATGCTTAATTTGAAACAATTGGTTTCTTTAAGTGAAAGAATCTTGATTTTTTTCCATTTCCAACTTTCAAGATATATAGGGGGAGTTAGACCAACTTGTGGCTACTATAGCTCTCTGTTTACTGATGAATCAGTTTTTCCCTGTTAATAGGAATGACTTGGGTACAGAAGCAGATATTTTCCCAGCAACATAACTCTGTGCATGTTTTCAAACCAGGATTTTGTGCCACTTTATCAAGATTTTGAGAACTTTTACACCAGAAACCTCTATTTGAGAATACGGGATAACTGGAATCGTCCAATTTGCAGTGTCCCTGGGCCACAGTTTGACCTCATGGAACGGGTTACAGATGATTACAACTGGACATTTAGGTGAGTCATCTTACAGTCTGCTGCTCTCAGCTTCATAAGCATACTCCTGATATCTCTGCAAAGCACAGAAAGTTGTGTCTAGATCCTTGTCTAATATCCATTGCCATGTTTCTTTCTGCACTCAGTACCATGCTGACAATCTGATCCTTTTCATCTGAGTATTTGTTTGGAAATGCGGTATGGATTTCCAACTTGATTGCAAATGGGTTTACAATCCAAAAATTTGGCTTGCAAGATTTTGTTTGGCTGTGTCAGTACAAGACTGCTCACACTCCATTTATAACAGTCCTTGACTCAGAGTATTACAACAAAATTTGTTTTATCCTTTGGTTAGGTTTTAAATCATAATTTCTTGCATTGCATGAATGTGGCTTCTTGCCTTCATAGTGAGTCTTTGGCAGTGGGTTTTAAGCAGATTACAGCTTGAAAGTTTTGGTGTATTGCAGTTGAATTAAGCAGCTGTGGAAATTCACAGCATAGACAGTATGTAGGTTGGCTATATTTGAGCTTATTGAAAATATATTATAATGTTTCCCATATTTTCATCAAGTTTAAGTTGTGTGTGTGTGTGAGAACACTGATGACTTAATGGAAGCAGTTGAGAATTTGCTTGAAAAATTAATGTCTGTAAGTTGTTCCTTAAATAAAATCGTAGGTTTGTTTGTTTATTTAAATTCATAAAAGCTGCCATTCACCACTCAATTTATCAGTATATTGCCATCTACAGTGTGGCTTCTAGAAAACACTCTGACCAAGAGGCAGTACTTAGTTAGGAAAAGAGAAAGGCTAGAAAAACTTTGAGGCTGTTAGAGTATGAGGATTGTAAATTCCCAAGTAGGAATTTGACACTGGAACAGAATTTGGTGGGAAAATTTGGGGATTTTTTCTTTTCATTTGGGATTGGAGGGGAAATTGCACTGTTGTTCAAAATTTGCTTTAATTATAGGTTTACAGGAAGGACTATCAAGAATGTAATCAATATGGGTTCTTATAACTACCTCGGCTTTGCAGAAACAGATGTTAATGCTTTGAAAACTGTGACCATAGAGTTAGAAAAATACGGGACAGGAGTCTGCAGTACCAGGCAAGAAATGGGTAAGTAAACAGCGAGATGGCCACCAAAGGTTCTGTAACTATACTCTTTATCTCACAGATATCCTGAAAGAATTGGATACTTAGAGAACTTTAACCACATCAGCAATTACTCATTTCACGATTAAAAGGAATGCTGTGTTTTATTTGTTCTCACATGAGGGTTTTTTTCAAAAGGAAAAATAATACTGATCTTTGGAAAAGCAAAACTAAATGTGTCGTATACTGGCCTGGGATTTTTAATGATGGAAGTAACAGGCTTATTTTTTAAGAGAAGTAAAAAGCACGTTGAGATTTCAACGATTGTTCTAGGGCGAGTTCAGCTGCATCACAGATTTATATCAGTTACCACACACAGAGGTTTCAGATTAGTAAAATGATCTTTTACATAATGTTTTTAATCCCATGTTCTACTAATGTATTGGAATGTTTTATGAGATACTACTGGCACAAAACAAATTTCTAGTTTGCCTTTAGCAAATAAATTCAGGAAGGCTCCATCTGACATTTTTGGTTTATATTTCCTTCATGATTTGTCTGCTTTGTTGGGTTGTAGGCTGCATGCAGTGTTACCTTCAACTTTCTGTATTTACACAAAGCCTTGCATTCCTTACGGTACAACCATCTTACATTTCAGAAAAAAAAAACAGTTTCAAGCCATAGAAATGCAAGGGGAGGTTTCTCTTCAGGCTTTATCTTTCTTGGGAGTTACAAAAAAAAAAAAAAAAAAAAAAAAAAAAATATNCAAGGGGAGGTTTCTCGTTTTTCTTCAGGCTTTTTTTTTCTTGGGATTTAAAAAAAAAAAAAAAAAGGAAAGAAAGAAAGAAGTAGGCTTCCCAGAATTCCCAGTCTTTTATAGACTTCTTTTTTCTAATCCAGCAACCTGAAAAAACAACATTTTGTATTTTCAAAGTAAATTCTGTTCTTCCATAAATCTTACAGAAAAAAATATTGTATTTAATTTAGGTTTTTATTTAAAGTCTCCATTTCAGACGAAAAAGTGGTGCAAACCTTGTCACCTGCTTCCTATCTTGTCATTGTGGTTTTATTTGCCAATAATAATTATGTCAGTGACACCAGTCAGAGAGGGTTTACAGATTGACCCTACTTCCCTTTTGTAGGTCACCCATCTCGTGGCTGCAATATATTATTTAACCTGAATTGCATGCTTGAAAGTGGTCACCATTGCTAGTCCTTTAAGGTCTTGAAGGAAGCTGTCTCTTTTTCTCTTGGATTCTAATTTGTCTAAGAACATTTCAAGCTGTTTTCAGTACATCTAAGGTTATGGCTGGTGTTCCTTATTCTGTAGCTTTTGCTGAATTTTTTTAATGGAAGACTTGTGTGACTTATTCTAAAAGAAAAAAACAAACAAACCCACCTTATTAAAAGATTGATTCTGTGTTCAAATATTAAAAATCTTATTAGGTAACTTCACCTAGTCTATTTGACAGCTGATGTGATTTCTAGGATTTTCTCTTCACGTGAACTCCTGTGCTGTTGTCTTGACTGATTGAGCAAGGTTTTAGATTCATTCTAATTGCCTTCACAACAAACAGTCCCATGAACTGCAACAAGACAATTCACCATGCAAGAATGGGCTACAGATAAAGAACATCCTAAAAGCCTTGTGAGACTCAGTCTTTTGGATGTGGATTTCGGACAGCAGCTTGGACATGGACCTATTAAGAAAGGAAAGCAGTGTGTTTAGGCCTGGCTTAGCTGGTGTGGATGAGCAGTCACAGCATTTTATCCTGGGCAGGTAACAGAGGGCCTGTGTTTGTGTGCTGAGCAGTGGCTCCTTTGTTGGTGCTGGCTCTTTGGAGAGCTGTCACCAAGATCTGTATAAACAACCTAAGGAAAATAGCCTCTTATTCATAGTGGATACCCTCTTTCCTTGCTCCTTTACATTCTTGTACTCCGTTCTCATCACAGTAAAACAGAAAAATTCTGAGTTAAATATATCAAAGAGAGAGATAGGGAAGGGGTCTGAATGAAAGGTCTTAACTTTTTAAATTATCATTTCTCCTTTACATTCTTGTGCTCCATTCTCATCACAGTCAAACAGAAAAATTCTGAGTTAAATATATCAAAGAGAGAGATAGGGAAGGGGTCTGAATGAAAGGTCTTAACTTTTTAAATTATCATTTCTCCTTTACATTCTTGTGCTCCATTCTCATCACAGTCAAACAGAAAAATTCTGAGTTAAATATATCAAAGAGAGAGATAGGGAAGGGGTCTGAATGAAAGGTCTTAACTTTTTAAATTATCATTTCTCATCTTCATCTTAGATTAAAAAGAACAGGATAAGTTTGTTTTCTGGGCAGATCACATTTCAAAACTTCTGTTGTTATTGTGTGCGGAGCTAAAGTGTTTTGAAGTAAAAGTGCAGTGAGCTGCAAGAGCCAAGGCTGTAAATTGCCTGTGGGGTTCTAATCCAAGAGAGCACTTGAACATATTTATATTTTCAAGCTAAATGACTTTGAAAGTACTGTTCTGCTTGTGTGCATTTAAATGTCTGGCATGTTTGAGCTTTACCAAGATCTCTCTCTAAGCAGTGGTAGCTCTCTTTTCGAGAAGGATCATTCCACTACTTTCAGAAGATTTCAGAGAGAGGGTAAAACAAAGAAGGCACAAATAAAAGTAAAGTAATGTGAGTGATGTTTGAAAGAATACATGATGGTAAAACTGTCCTTTATGGTCTTCTGCCTACAGTCCTCCTCTTACAACTGGGCAGGCTGTGAAGAGGGTATACGATGCTCTCGTATCACAATGTTGTTGCGGGTAGTTTCTTCTTAGAACATGGTTAAAACTGATGAAAACAGTGGCTGACCTTCCTAGATTTGTCCCCCATGAAAAGATTCAAGGCTTTTCACTCCATTTTTAATTCCATGCTCTTTTTAATTCTAATAATAATAAATTACTTTCTTAGTATAACAGTGTCATTTAAGACATGTTTCTGAGGGGTTTATGGGACTTTCAGTGTGAAAGAAAAATACTTTCCTTTTTTGGAGACCAAGCTAGCTATTATCCCTTAGGAGCAAGATCTTGGAGTTATAAGTGGTACATCCATGGAAGAATTAACTTACTGTTCCATGGTCAGAAAGCAAATCAAACACTAGAAATTACCAGAAAGTACACAGAAAGCCAACCATAGAGCCTCAGTATGCTACTGCATAAAGCTGCTATTTGCTGATGTCTTGAGTACTCTGTGCAGGTCTGATCAAAAATATTTAGCAAAACTGGAAACTGTAAGAGAAGGGTCACAGGGATCCTCAAAGGCCTCAGACGGCTTCTGGGTGAAGAACTACTGAGCTTGCTGTCTTCAGCTGTCACAAATGCCTGTCATCTGGCTCAAAAAGAGCCTAAAGGGAGAAATTACAGAAGTGTTCAACATAATGTGTGATGTAGAAGAGTGGTCAGGGTTCACTGTCCATTGCCTCTCCCACTACCAGATCTACAGGGTGTTGCATGAAGTTGGTAGAAGGTTTTCACCTAAATACTGGAGGCTGGCAGACCCGAGGAGCTCATTGCTGCAGATGCCAGAACTCACACTCCCTTGCGTTCTAAGGGACGCTGGACGTGCATGCAGAGGAGAGATCACTGATAGTTACTAGAAATACCCAAACTGTACCTGACTCGGGGTGTCCTTATTAACTGTGGGAGATGCCAAGGGAAGATACAGAGAGAGCTGCATCTGCTGTATCTGACAAAATTGACCATGGGTGTTATTTAAATTAAAACAGCTTTTGTCAGCAGCAGTCTCTCCTGTAGGTGCAGGAAAAGGTCATTTTTTTTATTTCTTTGGCTCGTTCATTATACATCAAGAAACCAACTGAGACATAAAAATAAGTAGGAAGTTCTGGTTTTTAGGAATAAATGTTGGGTCTGAGAAAATAATTCTTGAATGCTGAAGGATTTAAGTAGCCATCCAGTACTGCAAGGTGGCTACAAGAGAGCTGGAGAGGGATGTTTTTACAAGGATGTGGAGTGACAGGGTAAGAGAGAATGGCTTCAAACTGACAGAGGGCAGGGTCAGATTAGATATCAGGAAGAGATTCTTCCCTGTGAGGGTGGTGAGGCACTGGAACCGGTTGTCCAGAGGAGCAGTGGATGCCCTGGAAGTGTTCAAGGAAAGGCTGGATGGGCTTGGAACAACCTGATCTAGAGAAGGGTGTCTGTGTCCCTGTCCAAGGTGGGGGCACTGGAATGAGATGATCTTTAAGGTCCCTTCCAGCACAAACTATTCTGTGATTCATTCCATGATTCCATAAGTAAGTGGACACCAACTGTTCAGCTAATGGAGTCTTTGTAACATTAGGGCATTTCATGTAAACTGCCTCCCAAAAATATCTATACTGTTTTATGTATTTTAATTTTTCTCTCAAAAGTGTTATTTTTTAGCTTAATAAATCTGCCAGCAAATAGGAACCTAAATAAATATGAAATAGCAAGTATTCCCTCCATATAATGAAAAATATGAAAGAATGACAACTTGGACATAAAGTCCTTTTTCCCATGCAAATCAGTGTATTTTAATGGCTGGAGTGGGAGTTGGCTACTGTTGGAGGCAGACTCAAAAGCCTTTTGTCTGAGCCCATCCTGAGCAATGTTTATAGTCAGCCTTTTCTAAGCAGTGTGACTGAGAATTATTGAGAAACATGCCAATTACTTTCCTGCTTGCTGCTTGCAGATGATAATAAAATCAGCAAAGTTACACTTTTTTTAAGATAAGGCAGATTATCATGCTCTGAGCACTCCTCGGCTTAGGGCCAGGCTGGTGACAGGACTGTCACATGGACAGGCAGTACTCCAGTGCTCTGTTTATCTAGCTCGCCATTATTCCTCATGGAGATGATATACGTGAGTAACCGGAGCAAACGTGTCATTAGTGCTGGTTAAGCAGCCGGGCAGGATTCCTGCCTTTCGAAATCCTTCTCCTGTGATTATGCCTTGGACCAAAAGACAAGATGGAGCCTGCACAGAACACTTGCAGGGTGATTCACTCTGGAGGGCATATTAGGAGATTACCCTCTAACACCTAACTTGCACTCAGTTTTAGGGCTTTTTCTTTGAGGATTTTTTACACGTGATTGTGATCTCCTTTCTAAAAAGCAGATCTGAAAATCTGTGCCAACATTTAATCTACGAAAGTAGCTCAATCCCATTGACCTCCTTCCACTGGGTTTTAAGGCCTAATATGAATTTCTAGCAGCATGTCAGAAAGATAAAAATAATTATTTGGCCATTCTTTCTTTTATACTACTTCACAGCTTTGATTAGGGCCAGGGCTCATTTTAAACATAATACTGTACAAACATGAATAAATGTTTCATTTTTCAGTTAGCAGAAAGAGATAAAGAACTGAATGTTCCATAATTTACAGTTTCCAGGTAGGATCTTAAGGAGAAATAAAGCCACGAAAATGAAAATTTGTGTGCATATGTGTGTATATGTGTGTATATATATATATGTATATACCCCCCCACACACACATACTTCATAATCTTAGCTATTTTCTGATAGGGTATGGTATAAATTAGGAAACATTAGAATTCTCTTTTGTCATCTCCTACTAACAGCCTTTTCCTTTTTGTACCTACGCTCTCATAAATAATTAATCCGGTTTACAATCAACTTATGATCATTGGGTCAGGTTTGTTCCTGGTATTTCACCATTACAAAAGTATGCTTTGCAAAGCAAGATTAATAGTCTGGATAGTCCATCTGATGGCAGGTGGAATTGAAGGCATCTGTAGGAATTAAGGGTTGTGTGACTTGTTTAATGCCTAAAATAACTCCAATATATGATGTTGTCAGCATGCAAATACTTAAATACTTAAGATACTGCCATACAGGCTTTGGCATGAAGTGGCTGGATTTAAACTGGAAATTTTAGCCTTGTGTTTTTCTAAAGGGAAAAAAAAGGAAACAAAACCAGAAGATCTAAATTCAACTGGAAAGTTTTTTAAAACTAATCCACCTTTTTTCTGAGAATCAATAAATTACACAAGTACATTATTAGATCTATGACACCTACGGCATCTTTGTGGTATGAAAGCCCTATCAGTTGGTAGCAATATTAAGAAAAATATTAAGAATATTGAGCATTTCCGTTCTATCAAATGATTCCTCAAAACCCCGTTATTTTGGGACTCTTTTCTGCGCGTACAGCGTTAAATGAGGCAACTACATAACATTACTATGTGCTTCTCTCCCTCTTTCCAACATGTCTCACTCTACAAGTTGAGGCTTTCCTCTGGTGGTGGCACTGTAGGACAGCGATACCATCTGCATCGTCTACTCTGGTAACATGGTGTAAAGAAATAATATCATTTCTCCAGCTTCTTTTTCTTCATCCTTCTGTTAATAACTCATCCAATCTTGCTTTTGTAAAAGCGTGTATGTGTTTCAATAATACAGATTTTTTCATCTCTGACAAGCATCTCACCAGAGTAAGTTTGTGACCTTAAGTTTCAGATGTGACAAGGAAGTTCAGGTGTTTTTTTCTGTTCCCCACCCTCCCAAGGATGCTGCTGACAAACCCTCATTTTCATAGTGTAATGGTTCTCTTTCACCTTGGTGAGTCACATCAGGGATGCATAGGGTTCCCAGCTGTTCTTTTTTCTTTCAAGGGCTTGTTGCCTATATCAGTTTACTCTTCCAGCTTTTGTATAACTTGAGGCGAGCAGGTATTTCCCTGTCTTCTTTGGGTCTTGGAATTCCAAACATAAAATTCTATTACAGGATACTGTCGCCCTTGTTGGCAGTTCAACCAGTCTGTGTCATTGGTGTATAAGAACCTGAAAGACTGTATTGGGCAGACTAACCAGTGGCATAAACCACCTTGTCCAAGCTGAAAATGTCAAACCAAATAATGACTGTATGGATCATGGGAAGTCCATTTTCCAGCTTTATCGGTCTAGTAGTCTGACAGTGACTTTCAGCCCAACAGCATGGGTAAGTCTATGAAAAAGCCTGTCAAAACACAGTGTACTTCATGTTCGCTGTCACCAGAGTGCAGTGGCAAGTTAATGGAGGGAACTGGGTCATCAGATTTTGAAAAGGAGGGGGTTTGCTTTGGGAAGTGTGGGAATCTGTGGAGGTGGTTCCAATGTTGAAAGTCCACTTTTGATATGATCTTTGATCTTAATACCTATATAGTCTCAGATCACAGTAACTCCTGCTATAGTGTATTACATACAGCTGTTCAGCAGGGAAGAATAACTTTCAAAAGGATTTAATTTTGTCTCTTAAACATGCAGGTACCTTTCTTTTTTTTTTTTTTTTTTTTTTTTAATTTTTC